>JARQOC010000006.1:226114195-226670821 GCA_033576535.1 Allobates femoralis | reverse complement strand
TATAGTACAGTTTGAAGTTAGAAGGTTTTGAGGGCTACTAATGCAAGTAGACGTACCAGTCTGGTGATTTAATAAAAGATTAGATTTAGTTGCTAACCGTATCAAGGTAGATACACAGTCTGTGACTGAAGTTACAAGAATAGGATTTAGTTCTAACTATAGGTGTATACAGTCTGTACCCCTAGTATAAGATTAGGAATTCTCCTAACTGTATCAAGGTATAGCGAACCGTTCTGTCTTAATGTTCAGGAAGAGGATTTTACCCTAACCTGTATAATTAGACACTTACTCATCCGAAGTAGGATAGAGCATTTTAAGTCTAAAGCTAGAAGCTCACCGTAGTAAGAGATCAGAGATTTTATTCGTACCGAACATTAAGGTATGACGTCAACTTGGTATTTAAATGGTTTGGAGTTTTAGTTCCCAACCTGTATCAAGTAGTATAACACTTTGGACTTAATGGTTTGGAGAGGATTTTAGTCCCTAACTGTTCAGGAGGTATACATTCTAACTGTCATATTACAGAATTATGTTGCTAACCTGTAAAGGTTGATGTACACCACTGTGGAGTTGAACATTAGGGAGATTTTAGTTCCAACTAAGGTTAGTTAGTCCGGTGACTTTACTGTTGGGAGGATTGTCCCAAGATCAGGATTTTACTACCACCTGTTAGGTATAAGTTCTGGGGATTTAATCCAAGAGATTAGTTAGGTTACACTGTAACGTTTAGGTTCACGTTTGCCCTAAGTCAAGCGTACAATCTGGTATGATGTAGTTAGAGTTGTTACCTATTAGTAAGGATGCGTACATCTAACTTTATTCAAGTTAGAGTTAGATTTTGATTCAACTGTAGTTAGGTAGTCTAACCTGTTGGTATGTACGTACACAGTTGGTACTAATTGTTAGAGTTTATCTAACCGTTAGGTTTTAACCTCGTAGTAAGGATTAGTTTGTCCTGTACATAGATTACACCATCTGTATGATAGTTAGAGGATTTTAGTCCCTAACTGTATCAAGGTTAGACTACGTCTGGTGACTTAGTTCAGAGATTTATTTCCTAATTATCAGTATGACTTACACAGTCTGGTGACTGTTGAGTCAGATTAGGTCTAACTTATTCCAACTGTATAAGATACGTACCCGTCTGGGATTTTCAGAGAGATTTAGAGTCTAACTTTAACGTAAGTTAATCTGTGGACTAATCCAGAGATGGATTTTAGTTCGAACTTTAGGTATGAGTACACAGTGACGTGATACACAGTTGAGGTTTTATTCTAACCGTATAAGGTAGTTTAGTAACCTGTCTGGTGATTAAGTTCAGGATAGGATTTTAGTCCTAACGTATCATAGACGTACACTCTGGTGACTTGTTCAGATAAGAGATTGGATTAAGTACAGATAGGATTTTAGTCACTGTAATCAAGGTATGAGTAACAGTTTGCTAATTTCAGGAGAGTCCAACTGTATAAGGTTTGGGGAATTGGTACTGTTCCAGTCACAAAGATAGTTTAGGTTTATTCTAACGTAACAGCGTACGTTGGATACAGGATAGGATTTTATCCCTAACTGTATTAAGGTTACGTAACGTCTGTTAATGGTTTCAGAAGGTTAGATTGTATTGTACACTCTGTGACTTATGTTAGAGAGGATTAGCTACGTAGTATAACGTCGTTGTCGTAGGATAGATTAGTGTAACCATGTGACTAGTTGGATTGTCAAGAAGTATACTCGATGGACAGGGATTATCAAGATTTTAACGTTGTATATCGGTAGTTATCAAGTATTATTCTAACCTGTTGTTAGTACAGGGATTGCAGTAGGTTATCCACGTTGGTATAAGTGGTATTTAATCAAGGATATTGTACTATTAAGGTTAGTCCATGTCGGTATGTACGTGGATTTGTCAGAGAGTATCTACTCGGTAGTCAGATTAGTCATAGATTACCTGTGTAGTAATTATACACAGATAGTTCTACTATAGATAGTATTGTATAGTGAAGTGTCTTGATAGGTAGATAGTCTACTGTTAGATCAACTGTTGTCTATGTCAGGAGATACCTCTGTATAAGTCAAGTTGATGTTCGGTAGATTCTCTGTTAGTGAAGATTGTACTTTAAGGTGAAGTACCACTTATAGAAGAATCTACTTTAGATAAGTTTGTTAATTCAGGAGATAGTCTACTGTTAGTGAGTAGTTTTATGTTAGATGTTACTTATTAGATTGCTGTCAGAGAGATTTTGGAACATTGTCGCAAAGATTGTGATTTAACAAGAGATTAGGATTTTAGTTCCTAACCTGTATCAAGGTATGACGTACACCGTCTGGTGACTTAATGGTTTCAGGAGAGGATTTTAGTCCTAACTGTATCAAGGTATGACTTACACAGTCTGGTGATTTGAGGTTCAGAGGATTTTAGTTCCCTAACTGTATCAAGGTATGACGTACACCGTCTGTGACTTTAAGTTTCAGGAGAGATTTTAGTCCCTAACTGTATCAAGGTATGACTACACGTTGGTGACTGTTCAGATCACAAGTTAGGATTTTAGTCCTAACCTGTATCAAGGTATGACGTACACAGTCTGTGACTGTTAGATCACAAAGATTAGGATTTTAGTTCCTAACCTGTATAAGGTATACGTACACCTGTCTGGTGACTTTAATGGTTCAGGAGAGATTTTAGTCCCTAAACTGTATAAGGTATGACGTACACAGTCTGGTGACTTTAATGTTAGGATTTTAGTTCCTAACCTGTATCAAGGTATGACGACACCAGCTGTCTGGTTGGAATTTAGTATGTATCAGGATAGTAACATTTATGTTCATCCGATAATACCTGTATCAAGGTATGACGTACACTGTCTGTGATTGACTGTTAAGGGAAGGATTTTAGTCCCTAACTGTATCAAGGTATGACGTACACTCTGTGACTTAATGTTCAGGAAGGATTTTAGTCCTACCTGTATCAAGGTATGACGACACAGTCTGGATGTCAAAAAGAGATTAGATTTAGTTCCTAACCTGTATCAAGTATGACGTACACCGTCTGGTGACTTTAATGTGATTTAGTCTTAAGAAATGATATGAGTTCTAACTGTTCAGTAGACTACACAGTCGGTGATTAATTCAGAGATTGTCTAACCTTACAAGATGACGTACACTGTGACTAATCAAGAGATTTGTCTACTTTCAAGTATACACACTCTGGTGTAGTCAAAGAGATTTTATTAACCTTATAGACTACACCGTTGTGACTTAGTAGAGGATTTTATCCTAACTATAGTAGACTACATGTTTTATGAAGTTTTCTACTTACAAGGTTGATACACTGATAAGTTCAGAATTAGTCCCTAACGTTCATTGTACCTCGGATGTGATAGGAAGATTTTAGTTTAGTGACGTACACCAGTCTGGGTGACTGTTAGATCACAAGAGATTAGGATTTTAGTTCCTAACCTGTATTAAGGTATACGTACACCTGTCTGGTGACTTTAATGGTTTCAGGAGAGGATTTTAGTCCCTAAACTGTATCAAGGTATGACGTACACAGTCTGGTGACTGTTCAAATTACAAGGATTAGGATTTTAGTTCGCTAACCTGTATCAAGTATGACGTACACCAGTCTGGTGACTGTAATGGTTTCAGGAGAGGATTTTAGTCCCTAACCTGTATCAAGGTATGACGTACACCAGTCTGGTGACTGTTAATGGTTCAGAGAGAGGATTTTAGTTCCTAACCTGTATCAAGGTATGACGTACACCAGTCTGGTGACTGTTGAGATCACAAGAGATTAGGATTTTAGTTCCCTAACCTGTATTAAGGTATGACGTACACCTGTCTGGTGACTTTAATGGTTTCAGGAGAGGATTTTAGTCCCTAACTGTATCAAGGTATGACGTACACCAGTCTGGTGACTGTTCAAATCACAAGAGATTAGGATTTTAGTTCCTAACCTGTATCAAGGTATGACGTACACCAGTCTGGTGACTGTAATGGTTTCAGGAGAGGATTTTAGTCCCTAACCTGTATCAAGGTATGACGTACACCAGTCTGGTGACTGTTCAGATCACAAGAGATTAGGATTTTAGTTCGCTAACCTGTATCAAGGTATGACGTACACCAGTCTGGTGACTGTTGAGATCACAAGAGATTAGGATTTTAGTTCCCTAACCTGTATTAAGGTATACGTACACCTGTCTGGTGACTTTAATGGTTTCAGGAGAGGATTTTAGTCCCTAACCTGTATCAAGGTATGACGTACACCAGTCTGGTGACTGTAATAGTTTCAGGAGAGGATTTTAGTCCTAACCTGTATCAAGGTATGACGTACACCAGTCTGGTGACTGTTAGAGTCACAAGAGATAGGATTTTAGTTCCTAACCTGTATCAAGGTATGACGTACACCGTCTGGTGACTTTAATGGTTTCAAAGAGAGATTTTAGTCCCTAAACCTGTATCAAGGTATGACTTACACCAGTCTGTGATTTGAATGTTTCAGGAGAGGATTTTAGTTCCCTAACCTGTATCAAGGTATGACGTACACCTGTCTGGTGACTTTAATGTTTCAGGAGAGGATTTTAGTCCCTAACCTGTATCAAGGTATGACGTACACCAGTCTGGTGACTGTTAATAGGATTAGGATTTTAGTTCCTAACCTGTATCAAGGATGACGTACACCAGTCTGGTGACTGTTGAGATCACAAGAGATTAGGATTTTAGTTCCTAACCTGTATCAAGGTATGACGTACACCTGTCTGGTGACTTAATGGTTCAGAGAGGATTTTAGTCCCTAAACTGTATCAAGGTATGACGTACACCAGTCTGTGATTATGGTTTCAGAGAGGATTTTAGTTCCCTAACCTGTATCAAGGTATGACGTACACCAGTCTGGTGACTGTTAATGTTTCAGAGAGGATTTTAGTCCCTAACCTGTATCAAGGTATGACGTACACCAGTCTGGTGACTGTTAGATCACAAGAGATTAGGATTTTAGTCCTAACCTGTATCAAGGTATGACGTACACCAGTCTGGTGACTGTTAATGTTCAAGAGTAGGATTTTAGTCCCTAACCTGTATCAAGGTATGACGTACACCCGTCTGGTGACTGTTAGGATCACAAGAGATAGGATTTTAGTCCCTAACCTGTATCAAGGTATGACGTACACCGTCTGGTGACTGTTCAGATCACAAGAGATTAGGATTTTAGTTCGCCTAAACCTGTATCAAGGTATGACGTACACCAGTCTGGTGACTTATGGTTTCAAGAGAGGATTTTAGTTCCCTAACCTGTATCAAGGTAGACGTACACCTGTCTGGTGACTTTAATGGTTTCAGGAGAGGATTTTAGTTCCCTAACCTGTATCAAGGTATGACGTACACCAGTCTGGTGACTGTAATGTTTCAGAGAGGATTTTAGTCCCTAACCTGTATCAAGGTATGACGTACACCAGTCTGGTGACTGTTGAGATCACAAGAGATTAGGATTTTAGTTCCCTAACCTGTATCAAGGTATGACGTACACCTGTCTGGTGACTTTAATGGTTTCAGGAGAGGATTTTAGTCCCTAACTGTATCAAGGTATGACGTACACCAGTCTGGTGACTGTTAATCAAGAGTTTGGGGGATTTTAGTTCCCTAACCTGTATCAAGGTATGACGTACACCAGTCTGGTGACTGTAATGGTTTCAGGAGAGGATTTTAGTCCCTAACCTGTATCAAGGTATGAGTACACCAGTCTGGTGACTTTAAGATCACAGAGATTAGGATTTTAGTTCCCTAACCTGTATCAAGGTATGACTACACGTTGGTGACTGTTAGATCACAGAGAAGGATTTTAGTTCCCTAACCTGTATCAAGGTATGACGTACACCTGTCTGGTGACTGTTGAGTTTCAAAGAGATGGATTTTAGTCCCTAACCTGTATAAGGTAGACGACACCTCTGTACTTAATGTTAGGATCCTAACCTGTATCAAGGTATGACGTAACACCAGTCTGGTGACTGTTCAGATCACAAGAATAGATTTTAGTTCGCTAACCTGTATCAAGGGTATGACGTACACCAGTCTGGTGACTGTTAGATCACAAGAGTTAAGGATTTTAGTTCCCTAACCTGTATTAAGGTAGTACGTACACCTGTCTGGTGACTTTAATGTTTCAGGAGAGGATTTTAGTCCCTAACCTGTATCAAGGTATACGTACACCAGTCTGGTGACTGTAATGTTAGGAATTTTTCCTAACCTGTATCAAGGTATGACGTACACCAGTCTGGTGACTGTTAATCACAGAGATAGGATTTAGTCCTAACCTGTATCAAGTATGACGTACACATCTGTGACTGTTAAGGTTTAGGATTTTAGTCCCTAACTGTATCAAGGTAGACTACACCAGTCTGGTGACTTTAAGTTCAGAGAGGATTTTAGTCCTAACCTGTATCAAGGTATGACTACACCAGTCTGTGACTTTAATCAGGAAGGATTTTAGTCCCTAACCTGTATCAAGGTATGACGTACACCGTCTGGTGACTGAAGTCAGGATAGGATTTTAGTTCCCTAACCTGTATCAAGGTATGACGTACACCAGTCTGGTGACTGTTATCACAGAGATAGGATTTAGTTCCTAACTGTATAAGTATGCTACACCAGTCTGGTGACTTTAATGGTTAGGATTTATCCCTAACCTGTATCAAGGTATACGTACACCAGTCTGGTGACTTAATGTCAGGAAGGATTTTAGTCCCTAACCTGTATCAGTATGACTACACAGTGTGACTGTAATACAGGAATTTAGTCCTAACGTATCAGGTTGACGTACACCTTGTGATGTTCAGGATAGGATTTTAGTCCCTAACCTGTATCAAGGTATACGTACACCAGTCTGGTGACTGTTAGATACAAGAGAGGATTTTAGTCCTAACCTGTATAAGGTATACGTACACCGTCTGTGACTTAAGTTCAGGAGAGGATTTTAGTCCTAACTGTACAAGGTAGACGTACACCAGTCTGGTGACTTAGTTCAGGAGAGGATTTTAGTCCTAACCTGTATCAAGGTATGACTACACCAGTCTGGTGACTTAGTTCAGGAAGGATTTTAGTCCCTAACCTGTATCAAGGTATGACTACACCAGTCTGGTGACTTTAGTTCAGAGAAGGATTTTAGTTCCTAACCTGTATCAAGGTATGACGTACACCTGTTGTGACTTTAATGTTTCAGGAGAGGATTTAGTCCCTAACTGTATCAAGGTATGACTACACAGTCTGTGATTTAAGTTCAGGAAGGATTTTAGTCCCTAACCTGTATCAAGGTATGACTACACCTGTCTGGTGACTTATGGTTTCAGGAGAGATTTAGTCCCTAACCTGTATCAAGGTATGACGTACACAGTCTGGTGACTTAATGGTTTCAGGAGAGGATTTAGTCCCTAACTGTATCAAGTATGACTACACAGTCTGGTGATTTAAGTTAGAGAGGATTTAGTCCCTAACCTGTTCAGTGAGTACACATTGGTGACTTAAGTTTAGGAGAATTTTAGTCCCTAACCTTACAGGTATGACGTACACAGTCTGGTGACTGTTCAGATCACAGAGATTAGATTTTAGTTCCTAACCTGTATCAAGGTATGACGTACACCAGTCTGGTGACTGTATGGTTTCAAGGAGAGGATTTTAGTCCCTAACCTGTATCAAGGTATGACGTACACCAGTCTGGTGACTGTTATGATCAGAAGATTAGGATTTTAGTTCCGCTAACCTGTATCAAGGTATGACGTACACCAGTCTGGTGACTGTTGAGATCACAAGAGATTAGGATTTTAGTTCCCTAACCTGTATTAAGGTAGTACGTACACCTGTCTGGTGACTTTAATGGTTTCAGGAGAGGATTTTAGTCCCTAACCTGTATCAAGGTATGACGTACACCAGTCTGGTGACTGTAATGGTTCAGGAGAGGATTTTAGTCCCTAACCTGTATCAAGGTATGACGTACACCAGTCTGGTGACTGTTGAATCAAAGTATTAGGATTTTAGTTTCCTAACCTGTATCAAGGTATGACGTACACCTGTCTGGTGACTTTAATGGTTTCAGGAGAGGATTTTAGTCCCTAAACTGTATCAAGGTATGAACGTACAACAGTCTGGTGATTTGAATGGTTTCGGGAGAGGATTTTAGTTCCCTAACCTGTATCAAGTGTATGACGTACACCAGTCTGGTGACTTTAATGTTTTCAGGAGAGGATTTTAGTCCCTAACCTGTATCAAGGTTATGACGTACACCGTCTGGTGACTGTATAGATTCAAGAGATGGATTTTAGTCCCTAACCTGTATCAAGGTATGACGTACACCAGTCTGGTGACTGTTGAGATCACAAGAGATTAGGATTTTAGTTCCCTAACCTGTATTAAGGTATGACGTACATCCTCCTAGATTAGTCCTGAGAAGGACCGTTCTGGTCACTGGAAAGCTTGGACTCCGATCTGGATCACCCTGCCTATATCCTCCTAGATTAGTCCTGAGAAGGACTGTTGTGGTCAGCAGCAGTTTGGAGCCCTGCTCCGGATCTACCTCTAAGGTCCGCAAATCTGTCTTTAAGCAGCAGCAGACACTCTCCCTACACTCACTGTCTGGATGGCTGTGTGCCGAGCACAGCGCGCCGGGAGTTATAAAGGCTCGGTGACGCTGTGCAGGCCGGCCAATCACTGCTATGCCACAACTAACAGGGCTGTGGCATTGCAGTGGTCTGCCAGCCAATCCCTGCACGTGGGCTGGCTCTCAAAAGAGCGCCAACATGCAGAGATGACGACCACGAGCACAGCACGAGTATCGCGAGATTACTCGGTGCTCGGCGAGTAGCCCGAGTACAGTGATACTCGTGCGAGTACCGAGTAGTGGCGAGCATGCTCGCTCATCACTATCCACATTATATTACTGATTATATTACTAATTATATTACTGAAGTAAGATAATTACTGATATGTCAATAATCATTATTATTGTTATATTATCTTTGCTATTAATTTTACTATATTATCATGGATTTATGTTGATATTATGAACCCTAAATATTAATGAATCAATTTTGAGGGATCAAATCAATCAATTGCTTGTCCCTCATAGGGGGAATTGTTGAAACATGAATATATTAATTAATATTTACTTCAAATATTGGGTATAATTATTAAATATTAATTTATTCGTATATATACATATCTGCTGATATATTTAACTTACAAGTAGAAGTATACGTGATATGGCCATATATAGCTGCAATACATACAGGCTATACATATAGCTAGAGATTGCATCATCCCAGAATTGTCTAGAAGTATCCATGTATAGTAAAAATGTATGTCGCTGTCACTCAATAAGAATGAGCCATACCATGGGAGGGGGGCTCTCTCCCTGCTGGGGACAAGCTCACTCCACTCCAGGCTTACCATCGGAGACAACGTAATAGACTCATCATGCCGTGCAGGAACCATATGCCTTGGAGAGATGGATACCCCAAGACCAATTGACTACAAACTCAAGGAAGCAAGTATGACACAGACTTATAAAGGATAAATGGACTATTTTCGTATAACTACCTGAATAGGTTACTTTACTGTGATGCCTTTTATTATTGGTTCATTTTGACCAATAAAAGCCAACAAGATATTTTTTATATACTTTTACATCTCTTCTCAATAATTTGCACTTGACGATAATTATGCACGTATAGCGGTATTTAACAGAGACACACACACACCCCCAAGGGATCACACACCCTATAGCGACACATGCACTCACCCCACAGGGACACACACCACAAAGAAACACACACAACACAGACACACACACGACACAGACCCCCCCACAAGGACACACACACATAGCCACCCTATAGGGACACATGCACTCACCCCACAGGGACACACACACACACCACAATAAGACACACACACACCCCACGGGGACACACACACACCCTATAGCGACACACGCACACCACAAAGAGACACACACAACACAGAGACACACACACACCACACAGACCCCCCCACAGGGAAACACACACATAGTCACCCTATAGGGACACATGCACTCACCCCACAGAGAGATACACACACCACAAAGAGACACACACAACACAGAGACACCCCCCCCCACAGGGACACACACACATACTCACCCTATAGGGACACATGCACTCACCCCACAGGGACACACACAAACACACTACAAAGAGATACACACAACACAGAGACACACACACCACACAGAACACCCCAACAGGGACACACACATACACACCCTATAGGGACACATGCACTCATCCCACAGGAACACACACACACACCCCAGGGACTCACACACCACACAGACACAAATCTGCACAAATTACCTCACACAACCCGCCTCATACGTGTGCTATCTTTAATTTCCAAACATAAACATCTGATTAAAAACAGCCAATGTGCAACACATGTGCCATATAGAGAAATAAAACAAAGTATTCACTGATCTCAGGGAGACCAGTTCAAGAAAATACTGCGGGCAGCCGGCTAAAGCGCTCAACACAGTGAATTCCTAGGCCCATTGCCCCCTGGGTATTTTGAATATGCAAATAGAGTCGGTGGAGCAATGATAACCACCATATTAAGTGGCCCTTTGAGTCAATATCCAGCTCTTTATCCAGAATCCTACTCCACACTGATGAGGGGCAACACCCCGAAACAGCTGTCTGTGGATGGATACCTGGCCTTGGTATTCCCTTGTCATATCTTTAAGCTTGTAAAGAGCTGGATATTGACTCAAAGGGACACTTAATATGGTGGTTATCATGACTAGTTCCTTCACTAGAGGAAGATCTGGCTAGTCCTGTGTTGAGACTCCTAAACGAGGCTCCACAGACTCTATTTGCATATAGAGAAATAAGGCAGATGTCAGTCACATGAGTTGTCTATTATGTGTATGTGTGAGGTAACATATACTGCCCGGCCGGGGGGAGGGTTTACTGTTGGCTTGAGATTTATTAGGCTGCCTATAGCAACCAATCACAGCTCAGTTTCTATTTTCTTACAGGTCATTAATATGACATATTCAAATTCTATTTTGTTATAGCTAATGTCACGATGACTTTAGTCAGGACCTGCAGCTCTCTTGCGCCCCCTTAGCCTGCTGGCCAAATCCGGTATTGCCAGAGGATAAGAAAGGAGCCCAGCTGCCCTAATTATGTTGTCTACTGCGGCACGTGATGTGAAAGGATGTATATATACCACCAGTTCCTGCCAGGAACGTATATATACCTCGATCCAGTCACCCTCAGGCCCACAATATCACATAAATACAAAAACCGGTATCTGCCACCACCGATCTCTTACAGGTGGATCGGTAATCTGTACGATAGCGTAAATAGAGCAGGGAGGTCGTGAGAGCTCGTTCATAGGACAAGGAGATTGAGACTAGTAAATTATAATATTTTACTCCCAAAAGAGGCAGTGATTATATAAAAGATTTACAAGATATTACATAAGACACAATTTACATGTATGCCTAAACAGTTATTAAAATAAAAGGAATAAAGTAAGAAAAGTTCAGACCTAGTCACGCATGGGTAAACGTAGTTCCGTGGAGGGGGGGGCAGCTCCCCAGGAAGGTAGGATTCCACCCCACAGCTGGTAGTCTGGCTATGTCCGTGCCCCTGAGTGGAATGGCCCAAAAATGCCTTCTTTGCTTTTATTAAAGCAGGGCAATCTGTGACCCCCACCGCTTAGAGTGATCCCTCCTCCCTGGGAGGATTCTCGGAGACTTCCTCTCTCACCATGCTTAATAATTCTTCATTCTTCATATCTGGGGATGGGGTGCGCTCACAGACCTAATCTATAACTCATATGTAATGTCATGTAATTCTGAGAAGTTTGATACCAAATATGACCTTCTTGTGATGTCCAGAATGGCAGAAATGATTCGCCAGGTTCCTGAGCACTTCATAACTGTACAAAACATCTCATTAAATGCGCAAACCGATTAATAATCTACAAATATGAATTATGTGCATGTGGCATGAACGGGTCTTCTTAAATTCAATATTGAAAACACTGTAAGTTTAGACAAAGGATTTTCTTTAGGAACAGATCTGGTTGAAACCTGTAAGCTCTGCCCCCTCAGCCCTAGGTATTTACGATCCGTCGTAAATGGCTTAGGCTGGGGGATGCTGGAATTGGATCTATGTAACTTACTACAAACCAAAAAAGGGAGGAGGGATGGGTGAGCTAGATTTGGCTGACTCTTCAATCATCATGAAAAATCATGAGCAATATTCATTTTCATGACAGCTAACATCAGTTATTTATTAACCCGAGCGTAGCAGGGTACTACAGCTAGTAGCTTTATATATTAGATAAATGTTGTATTGAAGAACTCAAAATGCAACATGTATGTAATTATTTACAAATATACTCTACAAATCTAGGATTTTAGCAATGTGGTATAGCGTTCATGGACCGGTTCGGGTTCACTCACTTGGCAGCGATATTTAAACACAGCGACAGTCTCTCCATTTAATTAAAAGCCATGTTGGTTCATTATGTCAACATAAACCACCTTCCAACACATAAACAGGAGCCTTTCTTCGGCTTACAGGTACATATCGCCTGGTATACGGTCTATTGTTACCTCACGCTCAGGGCTTGTCTGCCATCCAAGACCTGTGACCAGGAAATGGCCACCTGAGAACAGCCCAGCGGCTTGCAGGCTCTCTCCATGCATCAGTCTGTCTCATGTCAGAACACAGACTCCATTAAAACATCCTGAGACACACCCACATCTCCAGCAACTTGCAAGCTTAACTCTTGCCATGCTGTTTAAGCAGACTGTGGCTTCCATGGCAAGACATTCATAAAACAGGCAGCAGACTTCTACCTGTGCAAAACACACCAGCCATGCACAATGCCGCCACTCACTACATCACAGCAAGCAATCATGCTGATCTTATTTATCGTAATAAAATCTTTAGTAGGTAGTTTTTGACCTACGCTTAAACCTTTAGCCTTTAGCTGCCCAGGGAGATGTGGAAAGGGGAAAATAGGAGAAAGAAAGGAGATCCAATCGGACCAGGTGATAGTAAATGCATTCGTTGTCTGTAGAATCCCAGCTGAAATCTCTTCCATTCTATAAATGGACTCGAACTCTGAGTACCATTCTAGTATGTTGGGTGGATTCTGGTCTTTCCAATGGCGGAAAATCACCGCTCTAGCTGCAGAAAGGCAGAATCCCAGAATGTCTCTTTTTTTGGGCCCTCACCGAACCAGGCAGCACCGAGAGTTAGGCCATTTCAGGAGTACCTTCGACATGTTTTCCTGTTACTAACTTATAATTTCAGAATACCTGCTCCCAAAACTCTCTGATCAGGGAGCAGTCCCACCAAATATGCAGCAACGTACCCTCCTCGGACCCACACCTCCAGCAACATTTGGATGTTGATGAAAACTTATGCAACCTGTCTGGGGTAATATACCATCTAAATTGCAGTTTATAACACTTCTCCCGCGCATCGCATGAGCCAGGCAAACTATGGGCCATAAGAAAGCCCCTCTCCCAGTCTTCACTGGAAATGGGCTTCCCCAACTTCCTCTCCCAGGCAATCTGGTACCTATGCTTGTTGTTGTTCTCTCTTGTTGATAAAATTTGATATATGGAAGATAACCCCCGGGATGGTGAGGCTTCACACGTAAAGAGTGTTTCTATGGGTGATAGCCGCATATCAGGGCCCCCCGACAACCTTACGGATTGCAAAAAAGAACGAATTTGTAGGTACTCCCACCAATTAAGTTTAGTACCGACCATAATGTTTTGCAGTACATTAAATGTGGGAAGTTCTCCATGTTGTAGAATGTGCCTAGCGCGTGTATCATCTCTGAACTGCCAACCCAAAAAGGTCTGCCTCTCCATCCCCGGGGAGAAAGCTGGATTTTGAAATATAGGAGTCAAGGGACTCACAACCTGCTCATTCGGATTTCTATTTAATGTAGCATGCAATGCCCTGAGTGTTTCCATAGTCAGGAATGCAAGGTTCCCAAGGCTTTTGGTGGCGTGCCTGGAGGTCCATTGTAGGTAATGGAGGGGTATTTCTAGCCCTGCTTGTTCAATGTGGACCCATTTCTTGGAGGCTTCCCTATATTTCCAGTCTAGAAGTCTAACCAGAATGGCTGCCTGACAGTATGTGTGAAGTTTGGGGAGACTCACTCCTCCATTTTGATGTAGCGTTGACAAGGTCGTATATCCCACCCTCGGCTTTTTCCCTTTCCAAATAAAATGAGATATCAGAGAGCGGACTTTGGAAAAAAAGGATCTGTGCGGCCAGATAGGAACTGCCTGGAATATATATACAAATCTCGGCAGGACGTCCATCTTAATTACATGAATCCTACCCAACCAAGATAGTTTTAATGGCCCATAAGAATTCAGAAGAGACCCTACCTTGTCTAGTATGACTTGATGATTCAAAGGATAGAGTTTATGCAAGTCGTCGGGAAGGTTCACACCCAAGTAGGAGATCTGTCCCTGTCTCCACCGAAAAGGGAAGTCCTTCGTTAGGGAAGCAACTTCTAGCGGAGGTAAAGTTATGTGTAGTGCCTCTGTCTGTGAATAATTGACTTTAAAATTACTCAGATCCCCGAAAATGTTGAATTTCTTTAGTAGGACAGGAAAGGAAATAACTGGTTGAGAGACGTAAAGGAGAACATCATCCGCAAACAAGGCTGTCTTTTGATTGGTATCTCCAACTTTTATCCGCTTAATATTATCGTTATCCCTGATGGCTTTAGCCAGATGTTCAATTACAATAACGTATAACAAAGGGGACAAAGGACACCCCTGCCTTGTGCCATTCCGGATACAGAACTGGTCAGATAAGGATCTGTTGATCCTAACCCTAGCTGAGTGTTTCGAATACAGGGACATGACTTTACCTAAATATTTTTGTCTAAGCCCAATATGTTCCAGAGCCTCCCTTAAAAAACCCCAATGGGGGCGTGGCCAGATGCTGGACTGAGCGGTCGCAGGCTTCTGGGGCTCCCGCCAACCGCCGCTACAATCTGCACCCATCGGCACCCACAGCTGCTAATCCCGGGACATCATGGGCCCTAAACGGTCCCGCAACACCCAGGCACCGTCCGCCGGCACTCCGCTCCCTAAGACTGCTCTGGATGCTTTCCTAGAGCAGGAGCAGCGGCGCGGCCCTGTCCGAGGCCATCTGTGGGGCAGCGTGGAGAGGGAGAGGCGAGCACACAGAAAGATCTGCTCAGAGAGGAGACTGAATATGAACAGGCTGGCAGCGGGGGAGAGCAGGCAGAGGACCCTCAGATGGAACCAGAGAAGCTGGGCTCACAGGATGAGCGAGGAGACACGGAGGAGGAGGACTCTCAGCTACAGCAGCAGTATGAGGTAATGGAGGAGGGGAGCCCTGATCCCAGGCAGGGAGCACAACACCATACTCCCTATTATACAAGGGCTACATCTAAGCTGGGGTCAGGGGAGCCCATGAGACCTAGGGATCCCACTTTTCCCAGTGGTTCACAGGGAAACTATTACTCCCACCCTCCACCCCAGTTGTTAGTTGTTCCAGCCTCAGTACTGTCCCCAGCCAAGCTATGTGCAAGGTGGAAGTTCCTCATCTCCCCCCCGGACTGGCAATCTATCCTAGCCTCACTGCCATCTAAAGATGATTTCAAAAACCTTATCAATGAGGTGAAAGAGGCTTGTAGAGCTAAAATCCAGGGGGTCAGACAAGATTTGCATCATCTCCGTACCAGAATGGAGAATCTGGAAGAGGAACACGATGCTACCAGAAAGCACTTAGCTGAGCTCCGTCAGGTGGTGAATTCACAACAAGCCATTATGGAGGAAATGCAGGCACACATGGAGGATCTGGACAATAGGGGACGCAGATGCAATATAAGGGTGCGGGGGATCCCGGAGTCTGCTGAAACAGAGTCTCCAGACGCCATCCTACAATCCATCTTTAACCTACCTGGCGGTATGATTATGTCAGGAATTTTGTACTAAAAGCGGTACCATTTTTTTGGTAAAAAATTTCTTTCATGGGCAGAAATTTTATACATTTGTATTTCCCGCCCAGTTCCGCCTCCAACCCTGTTCCGCCTCCAATGAGCCGCTGCGGCTCATAGAGACGGAACTAGGAAGTCATATGGAGGCATCCGAAGGGGCTCTCACCGGTGATCACAGCGGTGACATCGCTGGATCACCAGGAGAAGGTAAGGAGACTCCACTGCTCCGAGTGTCAGGGGCGGACCTACCGTGGTGCAGTTGGTTTAGCTGCACCAGGGCCCTGACTGGGTAGGGGGCCCCTCAAGCATCAGTAGGGGGCCCCCATGACCCTGTGACAGAGGAGAGGAGGGTAACTGAGGGAAGCATCCTGCTTCCCTTGGGTGTTCCCGCCCCTCCTCTTGTCTGCAGTCCAGGCGCTAACCCTAACCCTAGCCCTAACCCTAGCTCTAACCCTATAGCCCTAACCCTAGCCCTAACCCTAACCCTAGCCCTAACCCTAGCCCTAGCCCTAACCCTAGCCCTAGCCCAAACCGGCGCCCCTAGGGGGCGGTGCCATATCCCTGTAATGGCGCCGGCGGCAAGGGGCAGGTAAGACCTGCAGCAGGGCTCTGACAACAGAGCCCACCCCCCCCGGAACTCACCCGCGGCTGTCAGTAGCAGGGGCGGCGGGGAACTGACGCCCCCCCCCCGCCGGAACTCACCTGCGGCTGTCAGTAGCAGGGGCGGCGGGGCACTGACAGCACCCCCCG
The DNA here is from genome assembly GCA_033576535.1 of Allobates femoralis. Classification (NCBI taxonomy): domain Eukaryota; kingdom Metazoa; phylum Chordata; class Amphibia; order Anura; family Aromobatidae; genus Allobates; species Allobates femoralis. The sequence goes on along the minus strand of JARQOC010000006.1, from coordinate 226,654,033 downwards.
CCGGAACTCAACCATGGCTGTCAGTAGCAGGGGCGGTGGGGCACTGACGGTCCTCCCCCGGAACTCACCCGCAGCTGTCAGTAGCAGGGGCGGTGGGGCACTGACGGCAACCCCCCCCCCCGCCGGAACTCACCTGCGGCTGTCAGTAGCAGGGGCGGCGGGGCACTGACAGCTCCCCCCCCATGACGTCTCCAGCGGCTGTAGCAGGGGGCGGCAGTGCTGGGCTCTGATAGCACCCCCCCCCCCGCGGCCTCACAGTGAGCAGCGGCAGCAGCTGCGGGTATTCCCGAGTGTGACTCGGGGTTACCGCTTCTAGCAGTGAAAGTTAACCCCGAGTTGCACTCGGGAATACCGCTAGGAAGGTTAATGACATATGCGGAACCTCCGGGGGATGGACAGCAGCAAGATGCAACGCTCCCCACAGGCTGAGCGGTGATCCCCGGAGGCTGGAGCTGCTTAAGATGTTGTGCGGCAGCTGCGGTTACCTTGTGTGCGGACGGATGCAATCATAAGGAAGCACGGACACTGTAAGTCTCTGTAACGGGTCTTTACTGTAACCAGCAGGCAGTACATGGTATACAGTTTACGGGTAGTGGACCGGGTGGACTCAGCAGCTATAGGTGTCCCTCAGAGATCCGTAGTGTTCCTCCATTCTGGCTAAGTGGTTGCCATTGTCGCCCAGGAATACCAGGTCGGGTACGGGGAGGCTGCTTCAATCCCTATCTAAGATGTACGTTATGGATGTTTTGGGAAGCCTTGGGTCCTTCGGTGGGTACACCGCTGGTTAGACGACTGGAAGTTGGCTGGTGGTGGGGTGCTCCTGTGAAGCTGCTCCTCCACGCTTCTGGTTCGCGTAGCAGAGGTGAACTGCTGGCAGCTTCGGTACCAGTGAACCGGCTGTGAGTTGGGCACGGGGGTATTTTGGAACCCGTGGTTGGTGATGCCCGATCCCGGTTGTTGAGGCCTCAGGTGCTAACACCCGACCGGTGACGGCCCGGGGGCTGCACGAGGTGCAGAGCCCCCGCTCCTACTCCAAGTTCAAGTCTGTGTCTTGACTCGTCTAGACTCTCCCAGACTGACTAGTCTAAGTGTCTGTACTTCTCCTACACACTAACCTTGCACTCCGCCCACCAGGACCTTGGATTTGCCCTCTATGTTAAGTGATGCATGCAGGGTTTTGGATCTCTCAATTAACCAGATAACTGCTAGGTCAGAGAATATTGCGGCTGCATTTATGGCTGCAATACCCTTCTGTGACGCACTCGTTGCGGGGCGCCACACTCCCCCTTGGTTTAATACGCTTGTCCCCAAGCGTCACACTACCCACATTACAGAGGTTTTTATATTTTATAACAGGTAATATCACTTTTATTAATGACAGTTCATTATTTTGCATAAACGTGAGGCAGTAGAATAAACAGGTTAACACATTGCGCGGACCCGGCGGGCGGTCGGCTGTCCTTAGGTTAAAGTTCAGGCTGTAGCCGCCAAGTTGCGGTGTTATTTGCAAACAGGAAGAAGTCTCTTGGCAAAAAGTTCAATCAACAAAGTCACTTATGGAGGGCAGTGTTCCGGACTCATATAGCGAATCACCCGTCACAGCATATATGTCGCTCATAGGTTACAATGTCCCCTCTATATAAGTCTCGGTTAGGATACCCTCGCGGTAAGTGCGATTCCACATCACGGCGCCCCACAAACACTTCAGTACTCACACCCTCCTCCCTTACGAATCCCCACCCGGTGGATAAGTTAAAGGTGCTCACCCGTCCGGTTTTACGGAACTCATCAGGCAATGGAGGTTGGCGGCGGACTTCAGCGCGGGCCTGCATGTTGGCGCGCAGCCGAGCGTGCCACTCCTCCCTTCGGATGCGACGTACATCTTCGTTGGAGTGGTGCGGCGTGTGGATAAAGTCACTACGGCGTGCTGGTTGTTGAACGGCTTGAGTCTGGTGGGCAGTCTGGAGCGGAGCCCGGTTGAACGGAACTGGAGAAGATGTTGCTGCGGCGGCACCCGACCAGTGTACCTGAGCAGATCGCCCGGAAGAAGGATTCTTGGTGTCTCCCCAGGCGAACCCGGTGTAGAGGTCCTCAGCTGGGCTGTAGGTCTCGTCGTCCTCATCTTCGATCTCTCCCTCGATGACCATGTCGGGCTGATCGACTGACGGAGATGATGGAATGGAATCCTCTGGGTCGATGGGTGGCTGTGCTGCAAAGTTCTCCTCGAGGTCGTCCTGCAGGACTTCCAGGCTGCCTGCCTCTTCTTCTGTAGCAGCGGGAAGTGGTGTTTCAATCCCGGTCACCAGGTAGGCCTCGGTAGTTGCAGAGGAGACCTCCGGATCAGGGGAGAAACAGGCGACAGTCTCGGTAGTGATGAAACTAGTCGCGGGTTCCGCAAGTGGAACCAGGTAAGTATGCGGTTCTTCTGTGGAGCAAGTTGCAAGCTCCGGCTCAAACACGGTCGCTGTTCCAGGCTTTGGAGCGGGATAAGCGGTGGTCTCTACCGGAATGACACAGTCTATTGGTTCTGGAGACGAGGCTGGACAAGTGGTCGGCGTGGGCGAGGCGGTGCTGAAACTCGAGATGTCGTCCGGCCCTGGAGTGGTTGCACCCGAGTGGCTCTGCTGCATCGCACAATGTAGTCTGCTGCCCAAGCTTGCACTCCAACTGCGGATGGTCCATTCTACGGTTTCTAGGAGCCGTACCCAGGAGGTCTTGGAGAGCTTCTTGCCAGAAGTCGGGGCTGCCGTTGATATTGAGGACAGGACCCGGACCCGGATGGCCTATTGCTGCTCTGGCCTCGGCTTCCACTTCTTGCATCAGGTCTCTCAGTCTTAAGCTGGCCATGTTACTTGGAGGAACCACACCCGTCTCTACCCGGTAGCTGTACTGGTGAAGAGCTGGTGAAGAACGGTCTGTCACACTCCCATTTCCTGTGGGCTTTTGTAGTCCAATTGTGGGAAAAGTCTTTGGGGTCCGCCCCCATGGTTGATTCGAGCAATCAGGGCGGACAAAGAGTTTGGCGCCTTTGCCTTTAGCCCTCCCACGATGAGGGGTGGTGGCTCACCCCTGGGCTTGCACGTGGCGGATCCTTATGGCGGGAACGCCATCTTGGGCGCCATCTTGGCCCACGGTGAAAAGGCGGGAAAGTTCTTTTAGGGACGAACAAAGTCCAAATTGTAGACATTAAAGTCATTTTCAAGCACATGATACCCGTTAGGGAATGGGCCTGCTCGTATCCTGTTCGTGACGCCAAGTTCTGACTCACCGCCGGCCCGTGGACTCCGGTTTAGACAGGCTGTAGCTCCTTCCTCCTTGTCTCGGGTGGGCCGCGCCTGCCGGTAGTGGGGCCCGGTTGAGTGCAGATCAAAAGTTGAAGACGTCTTGTAGGAACAGATTAAAGGGGTTAATTTATTCGTGACGCCACCTATGAGTAGTTCGGTAATCGTTACCGACGCTGCGGAACCTCCGGGGGATGGACAACAGCAAGATGGAACGCTCCCCACAGGCTGAGCGGTGATCCCCGGAGGCTGGAGCTGCTTAAGATGTTGTGCGGCATCTGCGGTTACCTTGTGTGCGGACGGATGCAATCATAAGGAAGCACGGACACTGTAAGTCTCTGTAATGGGTCTTTACTGTAACCAGCAGGCAGTACATGGTATACAGTTTACGGGTAGTGGACCGGGTGGACTCAGCAGTTATAGGTGTCCCTCAGAGATCCGTAGTGTTCCTCCATTCTAGCGACAATGGCAACATTATGGTTGCCATTGTCGCCCAGGAATACCAGGTCGGGTACGGGGAGGCTGCTTCAATCCCTATCCAAGATGTACGTTATGGATGTTTTGGGGAGCCTTGGGTCCCTCGGTGGGTACACCGCTGGTTAGACGACTGGAAGTTGGCTGGTGGTGGGGTGCTCCTGTGACGCTGCTCCTCCACGCTTCTGGTTCGCGTAGCAGAGGTGAACTGCTGGCAGCTTCGGTACCAGTGAACCGGCTGTGAGTTGGGCACGGGGGTATTTTGGAACCTGTTGTCACGTCCTACTAACGGACCCCACACATGGACCCACTGGACCGCGTAAAGCGGATGCTGATACCTGGTTGATAGAGAGGCGGACCAGTACAGTAGAGTTAACGGGTTTATTGAACAGAACAGAACAGAATAGAATAGAACCCACGCCCCAGGGGAGGGCCACACGGCCACAGCACCGGAACACCAGCGAGGGAGACCCCGGAGCGCTTGACCCCTATACAGGGATACCACCGGGTCCAGCCTCGAAGGGACCAATGAAGCAGACACGTGTGTTAAACCGACCCAAGGCGACGTGGAAACAATACAGCAACCGGATATAGATAGGACACAGAGAACTGGAAACACAGAGAATCCGGTGCAGGACCTGAATCAGCAATTCAGCTTGGAAGGGATCCAGGAGGAAGACCCAGAACACGGGCGTCAGCAAGGAGCCGGTAAGGCGGAGATCTGCAGGAAGAAACACACAGAAATCAGATAAACAGCAAACAAGGAACAACCTGACCAGACCAGGATTAGCCACTTCAATAGGTAGAAGTTGCCCTGGCAAGGACTGACAGGAAACAGGAAGCTTATATATCAGCAGGGCGGTCCTGATTGGCAGGACACAGAGGCTAGGCGATTGGCTGAGGGGAGGAGCATACTCTCTGCAGTCTCTCCAGCAGAAACAGGTTTGGAGATGTTGTTTCATGTGCTCAAGCAGTAGCCACGGAAGTGAGGAGCTGAGTGACGCTACTCCAGCAGAGGGCGCTGGAACGTGGGTGCCAGGCGGGGAGTTCTTCTCTGGCTGCTGAGGGTGCAGGGAGAGGTCGCTGGAACGCTGCAGCAGACCCCCGGGTGGTTACACCCGTGGTTGGTGATGCCCAATCCCGGTTGTTGAGGCCTCAGGTGCTAACACCCGACCGGTGACGGCCCGGGGGCTGCACGAGGTGCAGAGCCCCCGCTCCTACTCTAAGTTCAAGTCTGTGTCTTGAAAGATGATGGGAGTGATGGTGTGTCACGGTCCGCGCTGCTTCTGGATTAAAAACTCACCAAAGAGCCCAGCAAACTTTCATCCTCTTTATTCCTTATTCCAACGCGTTTCAACGCCACAACCCGGCGTCTTCCTCAGGGATATTACAAGCATACACATAGAGGGGGTTTTTATAGCCCCTATATCCACAAAAAAGAGGTGTCATCTATTTACCAATGATGTCATCCTCATCATCACAGGGGGGAGGATCCACCTATTTTGGCGCAATTTTCTTATAAACCACTTAATACATCACATAATTGTTGGAAAAATGATCCATGCCTCCAGACATTATTGATTAAAACAACTATAAAAGAAATTTCCTAAAATGGAGCAAAATAGAGGCAAGAAATAAAAAATAAACAAGATCGATCTCTCCATTGATCCATATAAAAAATGTCATGAATTAGATCATTATTCGTTCGGGACTAGAACCTGCGGATTTCAGGCATATGTGTGGTGTTTTAATGGTCTCAATGTTGCGCACCACTATGGATTCTTGTATTGGGATTGCTTGTTGAGAAGGTTTCATTTTTTTAAAAAACCAAGGGATGGATATATAAAGGTTTTATGAGGTTGATCTAAAAAATTTTTTTTAAAAAATTTTTTCTTGTTGGATATTAAAAAATATTTTATTATTTACTATTAAAATTATTAAAATATTGTTGGAACCGATCAAAAATTTACAACAGATATTAAGTACAAAAAAGGGGGTAATAAAACAACCATATATATATTCCTGAGCATTAGCTCAGCAGGATAGGACGAAAGACTCCATGCCAAGAGCCCCAGGTTCCATCCCTGAGCGAAGTATGTCATCAAGACAGGGAAGCATCAAACAACAAAATTATTACACCACTGAGACAAAAAAGAAAATTTCTATAACTGCATATTATAGTCTAAACACAAGATGGCGCTCCAAGCCTTTACACAGCATGATTTCTGATGTAAATATCATTACATATTAAAAATTATTAAAAATTCACCATGATAAAATGTGTGAGGATTGTGATATTGAATAGAAGTTTATTCATAATGCGGACATATAGTATCCCTAGTAGGATTCCCTGTGTTATAAACTCATGAGAATGAAGAAAGAAAAAGAAGAACCAAGTGAATTGGTGTGAGAAAAACAGATATTAGTGTATTCAAAAATGGGGGATATGAAAATAGAATAATGATTCATATTTATAGTGATATCAATGGTGACAGTGTATATTCAGAAGGAATTCATCCATATGGTGGAATATGTGAAGTGGACAGATGTATGAGAAATACCCATTTTGTGAAACCATAAAGTGCTTTATATCCAGGTAACAAAGAAACACGATTCAGAGGTAAAATAAATGAATAAATAAATAAAAAACGGAGCTTCCTATGAAGTGGACTAGTGTTCATGTTCCTATGAACTGAGGAACACTCAATCTGGTACCCAATCTCTGGTTTAAGAGGCAGTCACCATAGTTACTGTTTAGAGAACAGTGCAAATATCCGCCCCCAGAGGGCAGTACAAATCCATTTTATGACGTGTAAAATCATGTTGTGTAAAAGACTGCACTTTTCAATTCAGCCACCAGATGGCTCAGGTTTGGTACCTCGGTTAGGTTCAGGAGGCAATCTCCATAGTAACATGTTAATAGGCCTGAACGGTTGCCTAAATGTTCGCCACTAGGGGCAGATAAGAGCAGTTCTTCATAATATAGTATCAAATTTGGATCAGAAGAAATAAAGAACATGTAGTAGAAAGCCATGCCAAAAATTATGTAAACAAATAATCAAAAAGTTTTTTGTTATACTAATTAAAATATAAATATACAGACAGCATATACCAAGTTGCTGTAAAGCCACTTATTCATGTTTCCTCATATTCTTGATGAAAAAACAGAGGGGGAAAGAACCAAAATATCTACAGCTCGGTTGGAAGTAAATATTAAATCAATTCCGAAACTAGATTTAACCCTTTAGGTTTCAAGGTGTTCAAGCTATAAATCCAATACTTTTCTTTTCTTTTCAGGGCTTCAAACCTGTTATTAGTCTCAATGGGTATATGATCTATAGGAGTTACTTTCATCCCTGTTGGATCTCTATCATGAAATTTGTCAAAATGGGATGATACACCATGCAATTTGAAACCGTGCCTAATGTTACTCCTATGTTTATTCAACCTTTCACTCAATGATCTAGTGGTACGCCCCACATACTGAAAAGGGCAGGAACATTGTAGTAAATAGATCACATAGTTGGTTGTGCAGTTCATATTATGTTCGATGGGGAATGTTTCATTCGTTGTAGTTGAACAAAAAGAAGAAACCCTCTGTATGCTCTTACAACAGAGGCATTTCTTCCTTCCACATCTCGTAGTAATTTTACCTGCTTTATCATTTTGTGTTACAGGCTTGGGCTGTGACAGACGACTAGGGGCTATCAAATTCTTTATATTTGGTGCTCTTCTAAATGTTATACATGGTTTATCAGGTATCATAGTTTTCAAGACTGGATCTTTCTTGAGAATATGCCAATGTGCATGTAAGCAATCCTTTATGGCCTTATGATTCCTATTAAACGTAGTGATGAAATTAAATCTAAACTTATCCTGCATATTTTTTACTCTCAATTTCGGGGTTAAAAGGGTATCCTGGTCCATTTTACCACATGACTTTCGGGCTAATTCAACCAATTTTTTCGGATATTTCCTGTCTCGGAATCTTTCGCTCAGTATTTCTGATTGGGATGAATAGTCGCTTTGTTTAGAACAATTCTTTTTAATACGCCTGAATTGTCCAAAAGGTATATTTCTAAGCCAATTGATATCATGCCCACTCTTATAATCAATGTAGGAATTCCTATCCGTTAATTTGAAAAAAGTTTTTGTGCAAATGGTATTGTTTTCGATAAAAATGGTCAGATCTAAAAAATTGATAGTTTGGTTGTTCACATGGGGTTCGAAGCCAAGTCCCCAATTATTGTGCAAGATAAAATCAATAAAAACATGTATGTCACCACAATTCATATCCCAAATAAGCAGAATGTCGTCTATGAATCTCTTATATAACACCAAGCCCTTTTTGAAATTATCATCGAGAAAATATAAATTCTCAAAAACCCCCATAAATAGGTTCGCATAAGAGCACGCGACCTTCGACCCCATTGCGGTCCCATATTTCTGGTGGTACATATTCCCATTGTGGGTGAAATAATTATTATGTAATATAAATCTCAAACCCTCCAAAATGAAAGTCATCATGGGGTCACTCATCTCAGGATCTTGCTTCAGAAAAAACTCAGTACAAAGTAGTCCTGTATCGTGGTTGATGTTTGTATACAGCGATGCTACATCAAGCGTGGCAAATACATAGGAACTCTTCCATTCTATGCTTTTCAGTAATTTTATCACATCAGTTGAGTCCTTTATAAAGCTGTCCAATTTCACTACATATTTTTGCAGGGACTTGTCAATAAACTTGGCAAGATTACTTGTTAGGGAATCTATTCCCGAAATTATTGGCCTTCCTGGGGGGTTCTCTAAGCTTTTGTGGATTTTAGGTAGGTGATACAAAAAGGGCGTAGTAGGTTGGTTTGACATTAAGAATTTTTTTAAAACCTTATCAATCATTCCTTTCTCAAAAGCCTCTTTTATTCTCTGGTTGTAAATTTTGACCAGCTCCGGATGGGGGTTAATTTGAACTTTCTCATAATATTTTGCGTCTGCAAGAAGCCTTTCTGCTTCCTTAATATATGTGGATCTGTTCTGTATGACAATGCCTCCTCCCTTATCTGCTGACCTTATGACTATATCTCTATTATTTTTCAGGCTTTTTAAGGCTGCTCTTTCCTTTTTAGTCAAATTTCTATTATCCTTTTTTGTATTGTTTGGTTTCTCAAATGTGCCTTTATTCAAATCATGAAGCAAGAGATCCTGAAAAGTTTCCAATATATGGCCCCTACTTTCCAGAGGATAGAAATTGGATTTTACTTTAAATGCTGTGGGTTTTTTGCCACTGTTATCATCATGGGTATTTGGTTCACTCTCATTTGGTGCTAGTGCAAAGTGCCTCTTTAGAGTGAGTTTACGGATGAATTGGTGTATGTCTATAAAAAGATTAAATTTGTCAGGTTCTTTTGAAGGGCAAAAAAGTAAACCCTTGTTTAATAGGGATGTTTCTTCCTCAGTGAGAGTATAATGTGACAGGTTAATGATATTGCTGTCCCCAGTCTCAGTTAGCCTCAATCCATCAGACAGATCTTTACTTTTTTCCTTTTTACCTTTCCCTCTGGCTCCTCTTTCTTCTTTTTCCTCCCACCGTGTTGAAAAATTTGGTTATTTCTTGGTTTGTGTTTTTGGCCTTCGATAAAAAAGGTACCAATCCATTGTTTTGATTCTTTGAATTATCAATGATTATTTTCTGGGTGTTAGAGTTATCAAACGGACTAATCAAGTTTTCCGTCTCACATATCATCAAATCCTTTTCTTTTTCTAGGTTTTTAGGTCTATCATTATTTGGATCACTATTGTGCAAGATAATAGGTTGCAGGGGTTTTTCCCTATTTATTTTGTTAATCAGCTCCTTGATTTGTTGTAGGTGTTCCTCATTACCTGTTGTCTCCCCAATTACTGCTGTGTGATTGCTCGTATTAGTGTGGATTTGTGCTTTGGTTGTTATCAAGTTTTTATTAGTTTGATTTAAAATCATGTTGGTGGTGTCTGTTGTTAGTTTGGGGGTCTCTTCCCCTGTAGATTCTTCATTAAATATTTCCCCATTTTCATCAAAAATCTCATCTGCCAAAAAACCTGAAAAATCCTCCAGGTCTTCAATATCATCACCTTCCTCATCATCAACAGTTTCCGTATCATGCTGTTTAGGTGTGTCTATAGTAATAATCCGCTGTTCTGCTGTGAACACATTATGGGAAGCTGTATTACTGACCCCATTGATGCTATCAATAATGGGGACCTTATTGGAATCTATATTTTGCAAAGGTATCGGAGGTGCACCAGTGCTGGATTCCGCATCCTTATTGCCATTTTTGGAATCGACATCTTTTTTGTTCCTATTTGAATCAACATTAGTTTCTTGGTCTTTACTTTTGTCATGCCCATGATAATTTCTATTATAACCCCCATGACTGTTTTTCCTCCTGTGGCTATTTGAAAACGTTCTCTCTTTATGTTCTCTTTGTGTTGATGGTATTCTGGTTTTTTTGAAAATGCCCTCTGTATTAGGATTACCTGAAGCATAATCCAATCTGTCCCTATTTAATTTCTTCGACTTCCTCATTATAACATCATGCTCTAGTTGAAGTAGGGTGGTGCTAATGTTGGAATAGATCCTCCTATATTCAGTGCTATTAGAATATTTGTTCAGACATTCACTGAGCCTATTGACCTCTATGGTGGCTGCATCAGCCAATTTGGATCTTTTGTCACATAAGATACACAATAAAGTGTTCATGCATTTTCTTAAAATAAAATCCCAGTTTGTAGTGAACTCTGCATCATCTTGAAAAGGAGAGCTCAGAGTTATTCTCAACCCTCTTGGGCAGATGTTTTCATTAATGTAGATAGACATAAATCTGGCGTCTATGCCATACTGCACTTCTCTCTTGAGAGTGTCCTCAAGTTTATGTAGCAATTCCTTCATTAATTTGACCTCGTTATCATCTAGGGTGTTGTCCTCAGTCAATGTCTCATTCCCAATGATGTTAGTAGTCCCGATGACCTGTTGTATTAATTTCTCCCGTGAAGAGAACCTTGTATGGAGGTAATCCATCTTCAAAATTTATGCAGCTCTCTGTCCCCAATGGGGGTTATACCCCAATCAGCGGTTCCTTCCCACAGAACCAGTGATTCAGTAACTGCAAAATATAAAAGGGGGGGGGACAAGAGGCGCAATAGTGCCCTATCACTAGTGACACTAGAATGTAGATGGTGGTGCTGTGTGGCCGCTCACCTGGTCCAGTTGTGGTCCCCACAACTGGTTTGACTGCGTTTAGGAATCAATGTTCCAAGCTGCTGCAGGACCTCCACCTACCACTGGATCGTGGTATGTTCCAAGAAAGATGATGGGAGTGATGGTGTGTCACGGTCCGCGCTGCTTCTGGATTAAAAACTCACCAAAGAGCCCAGCAAACTTTCATCCTCTTTATTCCTTATTCCAACGCGTTTCAACGCCACAACCCGGCGTCTTCCTCAGGGATATTACAAGCATACACATAGAGGGGGTTTTTATAGCCCCTATATCCACAAAAAAGAGGTGTCATCTATTTACCAATGATGTCATCCTCATCATCACAGGGGGGAGGATCCACCTATTTTGGCGCAATTTTCTTATAAACCACTTAATACATCACATAATTGTTGGAAAAATGATCCATGCCTCCAGACATTATTGATTAAAACAACTATAAAAGAAATTTCCTAAAATGGAGCAAAATAGAGGCAAGAAATAAAAAATAAACAAGATCGATCTCTCCATTGATCCATATAAAAAATGTCATGAATTAGATCATTATTCGTTCGGGACTAGAACCTGCGGATTTCAGGCATATGTGTGGTGTTTTAATGGTCTCAATGTTGCGCACCACTATGGATTCTTGTATTGGGATTGCTTGTTGAGAAGGTTTCATTTTTTTAAAAAACCAAGGGATGGATATATAAAGGTTTTATGAGGTTGATCTAAAAAATTTTTTTAAAAAAATTTTTTCTTGTTGGATATTAAAAAATATTTTATTATTTACTATTAAAATTATTAAAATATTGTTGGAACCGATCAAAAATTTACAACAGATATTAAGTACAAAAAAGGGGGTAATAAAACAACCATATATATATTCCTGAGCATTAGCTCAGCAGGATAGGACGAAAGACTCCATGCCAAGAGCCCCAGGTTCCATCCCTGAGCGAAGTATGTCATCAAGACAGGGAAGCATCAAACAACAAAATTATTACACCACTGAGACAAAAAAGAAAATTTCTATAACTGCATATTATAGTCTAAACACAAGATGGCGCTCCAAGCCTTTACACAGCATGATTTCTGATGTAAATATCATTACATATTAAAAATTATTAAAAATTCACCATGATAAAATGTGTGAGGATTGTGATATTGAATAGAAGTTTATTCATAATGCGGACATATAGTATCCCTAGTAGGATTCCCTGTGTTATAAACTCATGAGAATGAAGAAAGAAAAAGAAGAACCAAGTGAATTGGTGTGAGAAAAACAGATATTAGTGTATTCAAAAATGGGGGATATGAAAATAGAATAATGATTCATATTTATAGTGATATCAATGGTGACAGTGTATATTCAGAAGGAATTCATCCATATGGTGGAATATGTGAAGTGGACAGATGTATGAGAAATACCCATTTTGTGAAACCATAAAGTGCTTTATATCCAGGTAACAAAGAAACACGATTCAGAGGTAAAATAAATGAATAAATAAATAAAAAACGGAGCTTCCTATGAAGTGGACTAGTGTTCATGTTCCTATGAACTGAGGAACACTCAATCTGGTACCCAATCTCTGGTTTAAGAGGCAGTCACCATAGTTACTGTTTAGAGAACAGTGCAAATATCCGCCCCCAGAGGGCAGTACAAATCCATTTTATGACGTGTAAAATCATGTTGTGTAAAAGACTGCACTTTTCAATTCAGCCACCAGATGGCTCAGGTTTGGTACCTCGGTTAGGTTCAGGAGGCAATCTCCATAGTAACATGTTAATAGGCCTGAACGGTTGCCTAAATGTTCGCCACTAGGGGCAGATAAGAGCAGTTCTTCATAATATAGTATCAAATTTGGATCAGAAGAAATAAAGAACATGTAGTAGAAAGCCATGCCAAAAATTATGTAAACAAATAATCAAAAAGTTTTTTGTTATACTAATTAAAATATAAATATACAGACAGCATATACCAAGTTGCTGTAAAGCCACTTATTCATGTTTCCTCATATTCTTGATGAAAAAACAGAGGGGAAAGAACCAAAATATCTACAGCTCGGTTGGAAGTAAATATTAAATCAATTCCGAAACTAGATTTAACCCTTTAGGTTTCAAGGTGTTCAAGCTATAAATCCAATACTTTTCTTTTCTTTTCAGGGCTTCAAACCTGTTATTAGTCTCAATGGGTATATGATCTATAGGAGTTACTTTCATCCCTGTTGGATCTCTATCATGAAATTTGTCAAAATGGGATGATACACCATGCAATTTGAAACCGTGCCTAATGTTACTCCTATGTTTATTCAACCTTTCACTCAATGATCTAGTGGTACGCCCCACATACTGAAAAGGGCAGGAACATTGTAGTAAATAGATCACATAGTTGGTTGTGCAGTTCATATTATGTTCGATGGGGAATGTTTCATTCGTTGTAGTTGAACAAAAAGAAGAAACCCTCTGTATGCTCTTACAACAGAGGCATTTCTTCCTTCCACATCTCGTAGTAATTTTACCTGCTTTATCATTTTGTGTTACAGGCTTGGGCTGTGACAGACGACTAGGGGCTATCAAATTCTTTATATTTGGTGCTCTTCTAAATGTTATACATGGTTTATCAGGTATCATAGTTTTCAAGACTGGATCTTTCTTGAGAATATGCCAATGTGCATGTAAGCAATCCTTTATGGCCTTATGATTCCTATTAAACGTAGTGATGAAATTAAATCTAAACTTATCCTGCATATTTTTTACTCTCAATTTCGGGTTAAAAGGGTATCCTGGTCCATTTTACCACATGACTTTCGGGCTAATTCAACCAATTTTTTCGGATATTTCCTGTCTCGGAATCTTTCGCTCAGTATTTCTGATTGGGACTATTCATCCCAATCAGAAATACTGAGCGAAAGATTCCGAGACAGGAAATATCCGAAAAAATTGGTTGAATTAGCCCGAAAGTCATGTGGTAAAATGGACCAGGATACCCTTTTAACCCCGAAATTGAGAGTAAAAAATATGCAGGATAAGTTTAGATTTAATTTCATCACTACGTTTAATAGGTATCATAAGGCCATAAAGGATTGCTTACATGCACATTGGCATATTCTCAAGAAAGATCCAGTCTTGAAAACTATGATACCTGATAAACCATGTATAACATTTAGAAGAGCACCAAATATAAAGAATTTGATAGCCCCTAGTCGTCTGTCACAGCCCAAGCCTGTAACACAAAATGATAAAGCAGGTAAAATTACTACGAGATGTGGAAGGAAGAAATGCCTCTGTTGTAAGAGCATACAGAGGGTTTCTTCTTTTTGTTCAACTACAACGAATGAAACATTCCCCATCGAACATAATATGAACTGCACAACCAACTATGTGATCTATTTACTACAATGTTCCTGCCCTTTTCAGTATGTGGGGCGTACCACTAGATCATTGAGTGAAAGGTTGAATAAACATAGGAGTAACATTAGGCACGGTTTCAAATTGCATGGTGTATCATCCCATTTTGACAAATTTCATGATAGAGATCCAACAGGGATGAAAGTAACTCCTATAGATCATATACCCATTGAGACTAATAACAGGTTTGAAGCCCTGAAAAGAAAAGAAAAGTATTGGATTTATAGCTTGAACACCTTGAAACCTAAAGGGTTAAATCTAGTTTCGGAATTGATTTAATATTTACTTCCAACCGAGCTGTAGATATTTTGGTTCTTTCCCCCTCTGTTTTTTCATCAAGAATATGAGGAAACATGAATAAGTGGCTTTACAGCAACTTGGTATATGCTGTCTGTATATTTATATTTTAATTATAAACAAAAAACTTTTTGATTATTTGTTTACATAATTTTTGGCATGGCTTTCTACTACATGTTCTTTATTTCTTCTGATCCAAATTTGATACTATATTATGAAGAACTGCTCTTATCTGCCCCTAGTGGCGAACATTTAGGCAACCGTTCAGGCCTATTAACATGTTACTATGGAGATTGCCTCCTGAACCTAACCGAGGTACCAAACCTGAGCCATCTGGTGGCTGAATTGAAAAGTGCAGTCTTTTACACAACATGATTTTACACGTCATAAAATGGATTTGTACTGCCCTCTGGGGGCGGATATTTGCACTGTTCTCTAAACAGTAACTATGGTGACTGCCTCTTAAACCAGAGATTGGGTACCAGATTGAGTGTTCCTCAGTTCATAGGAACATGAACACTAGTCCACTTCATAGGAAGCTCCGTTTTTTATTTATTTATTCATTTATTTTACCTCTGAATCGTGTTTCTTTGTTACCTGGATATAAAGCACTTTATGGTTTCACAAAATGGGTATTTCTCATACATCTGTCCACTTCACATATTCCACCATATGGATGAATTCCTTCTGAATATACACTGTCACCATTGATATCACTATAAATATGAATCATTATTCTATTTTCATATCCCCCATTTTTGAATACACTAATATCTGTTTTTCTCACACCAATTCACTTGGTTCTTCTTTTTCTTTCTTCATTCTCATGAGTTTATAACACAGGGAATCCTACTAGGGATACTATATGTCCGCATTATGAATAAACTTCTATTCAATATCACAATCCTCACACATTTTATCATGGTGAATTTTTAATAATTTTTAATATGTAATGATATTTACATCAGAAATCATGCTGTGTAAAGGCTTGGAGCGCCATCTTGTGTTTAGACTATAATATGCAGTTATAGAAATTTTCTTTTTTGTCTCAGTGGTGTAATAATTTTGTTGTTTGATGCTTCCCTGTCTTGATGACATACTTCGCTCAGGGATGGAACCTGGGGCTCTTGGCATGGAGTCTTTCGTCCTATCCTGCTGAGCTAATGCTCAGGAATATATATATGGTTGTTTTATTACCCCCTTTTTTGTACTTAATATCTGTTGTAAATTTTTGATCGGTTCCAACAATATTTTAATAATTTTAATAGTAAATAATAAAATATTTTTTAATATCCAACAAGAAAAAATTTTTTAAAAAAAATTTTTTAGATCAACCTCATAAAACCTTTATATATCCATCCCTTGGTTTTTTAAAAAAATGAAACCTTCTCAACAAGCAATCCCAATACAAGAATCCATAGTGGTGCGCAACATTGAGACCATTAAAACACCACACATATGCCTGAAATCCGCAGGTTCTAGTCCCGAACGAATAATGATCTAATTCATGACATTTTTTATATGGATCAATGGAGAGATCGATCTTGTTTATTTTTTATTTCTTGCCTCTATTTTGCTCCATTTTAGGAAATTTCTTTTATAGTTGTTTTAATCAATAATGTCTGGAGGCATGGATCATTTTTCCAACAATTATGTGATGTATTAAGTGGTTTATAAGAAAATTGCGCCAAAATAGGTGGATCCTCCCCCCTGTGATGATGAGGATGACATCATTGGTAAATAGATGACACCTCTTTTTTGTGGATATAGGGGCTATAAAAACCCCCTCTATGTGTATGCTTGTAATATCCCTGAGGAAGACGCCGGGTTGTGGCGTTGAAACGCGTTGGAATAAGGAATAAAGAGGATGAAAGTTTGCTGGGCTCTTTGGTGAGTTTTTAATCCAGAAGCAGCGCGGACCGTGACACACCATCACTCCCATCATCTTTCTTGGAACATACCACGATCCAGTGGTAGGTGGAGGTCCTGCAGCAGCTTGGAACATTGATTCCTAAACGCAGTCAAACCAGTTGTGGGGACCACAACTGGACCAGGTGAGCGGCCACACAGCACCACCATCTACATTCTAGTGTCACTAGTGATAGGGCACTATTGCGCCTCTTGTCCCCCCCCCTTTTATATTTTGCAAGTCTGTGTCTTGACTCATCTAGACTCTCCCAGACTGACTAGTCTAAGTGTCTGTACTTCTCCTACACACTAACCTTGCACTCCGCCCACCAGGACCTTGGATTGGCCCTCTATGTTAAGTGATGCATGCAGGGTTTTGGATCTCTCAATTAACCAGATAACTGCTAGGTCAGAGAATATTGCGGCTGCATTTATGGCTGCAATACCCTCCTGTGACGCACTCGTTGCGGGGCGCCACACATAGAATCCAAAAAAATGTCAAAAGTTGATGTCTGGGTTACTATCTGATTCTCCAACATCTGGACCCGCTGTGATAGCTTTTCAATGGTAGAATCGGTATAGGACACTTTATCGGACAGAACAGAGACTTCGCCCTTTAACGCCGCTGCCTCCTTTTTAAAAGAGGACTCAAGCTTAGAGACAAAGTCCTCCAATTCCTCTTTGGTAGGGACATTAAGGATGCAAGCCCTAAAGGATTCCCACATTTCCCCTCCTGGGACATAACAGTCTTGTGGCTTGTTTTTATGTGAAGCGCTGTTGGAAATACATATTTGCCTGGGGTCCATCCCAGATCTTCCCCTCTGATCCTGCACACCCTCTGTAATGTCTATGGAACCAGACTCAAAGGGACCCATGCCTTCAGGCAACATGCCGGATTGTAGTGCCTTTGTGACAGGTGGCTGTGACTGGGATTGTAAGATCCTTTTTATATACACCCCATTCTGGGTTGCGCATACATGTTTCCTGTCTGCAGCATAGTCCTCATTTAATAACCCCTTGCAACCTTCTTGCTCAAAAGCGCTCCCCTCCTCACCTGGGGCAGATTGTCTAGGGTTCCATTCCCCTTCACGCTCCCCACCATTACCTTGTACTCCACTTGTCTGCTGAAGGCTGGCGGTCTCCTCCGATGTGTTGCAGCTTTCACCCGCCTCCGCCTCCACTGCTCCTGTGCCCGCTGTTCTGACTGGGCTCTTGCTTCCTCCCACAGTCCGGAGGAGCTGTGAGTCAGACGCAGGCATCTGTGTCCACTCACCAGTCTCTCCCCTGCTGCCTCCCGCCATGCATAACAGGCTGCCTGGTGCAGGGGAGGGATCCGCCATCTTAGATGTACACTGTGTTCCAAATTATTATGCAAATTGGTTTTAAGTGTCATAGGGTTTTATTTATTTTTTTTTTTTTTATGAAACCCATTGATGGTATTGTGTCTCAGGGTTCTTTGGATCATTGAAATCAATCTCAGATATTTGTTATAATTAGTTTGGCAGATGAGCCCAATAAAAGGAAAACTGGGTGTTCCACAATATTACACAGGCCACAGTTTTCAAGTAAAATGGGACAGAAAAAGGATGTCTCTGCTGCCGAAAAGCAACAAATAGTGCAATGCCTTGGACAAGGGATGAAAACATTTGATATTGCACGAAAACTTAAGTGTCATCATCGTATTGTGAAGAGATTTGTGGCTGATTCTGAGCACAGATGTGTTCGTGCAGATAAAGGCAGAATGAGGAAGGTTTCTGCCAGGCAATTTCATCAGATTAAGAGAGCAGCTGCTAAAAAGGCCTTACAAACCAACAAACAGATATTTGAAGCTGCTAGTGCCTCTGGAGTCCCTCGAACCTCAAGGTGTAGGATCCTTCAAAGTCTTGCTGTGGTGCATAAACCTACTATTCAGCCACCCCTAAACAGTGGTCTTAAGCAGAAACAGTTGCAGTGAGTCCAGATATACATGAAGACTAATTTTAAAACAGTCTTGTTTACTGATGAGTGCCGAGCAACCCTGGATGGTCCAGATGAATAGAGTAGTGGATGGTTGGTGGATGCCACCATGTCCCAAGAAGGCTGCAACGTCAGCAAGGAGGTGGAGGAGTCATGTTTTGGGCTGGAATCATTTGGAAACAGCTGGTAGGCCCCTTTAAGGTTCCTGAAGGTGTGAAAATGACCTCTGCAACGTATATAGAGTTTCCAACTGAGAACTTTGTTCCATGGTACAAAAAGCAAAAACGTGCCTTTAGGAGCAAAATCATCCTCATGCATGTCAAAGCACCATCTCATGCTACAAAGAATACCTCTGTGCCATTGGCTGCTATGGGCATAAAATGAGAAACTCATGGTGTGGCCACCATCTTCCCCTGACCTCAACCCTATAGAGATCCTTTGAAGTTTAATCAAGCAAAAGATCTATGAGGGTGGGAGGCAGTTCACATCAAAACAGCAGCTCTGGGAGGCTATTCTGACATCATCCAAAGAAATACAAGCAGAAACTCTCCAGAAACTCACAATATCAATGGATGCTAGAATTGTGAAGGTGATATCAAAGTAGGGTTCCTATGTTAACATGTAACTTGGCCTGTTAGGATATTTTGGAGTTAAATAGCTTTTTATTTCAGTGAATGTGACCTGTTAATGCTGCAAATTCAACAAATGAGCATTTTCAGTTCTTTCAAACATATCAAATGTTTACAAACTCTACTGTGCCTAATAATTTGGAACATTGCTTTTAGAGTTTTTTTAATTTTGAAAATTATACTGATTATACTGTTATCATAGGGAGATTTCTTCAATAAAATTTGATGTATACTGTAACGGGTGATGACTTTTATTACACTGACTGTCATTTGCACCAACCATTTAGAAAAATCAGAGAAAAATAACTTTTGCATAATAATTTGGAACACAGTGTAGTGCTGTCCTGGGGCCCCCTGCTTGAACTCCGGAGGAATCTTGTAATACTGGCCGCACTTTGAGCCGGAGGTCCTGAGGGGGTAGCTTGTCGGCTCCTTTTCTTTCTCGCCGACATAAGGCGATTATGGCGTCAGTTGTAACTGAGATATAGGGCTTTTTGTCGGCTGAGGAGCAGGAGATCAGGAGTCAGCGTCTGTCTCCTCTCATGGCCAGGCCCCGCCCCCTTAAGGGTCTTCTTGATGCATTTCTGTAGGACCCCCCAACCTATATACCAAGCCGTGCTCCGCTTCGCTGATTGGTCTCCGCCAGCTGCGACGACCAATCAGCGCACTTGGTGCGTGTTTTAAAACACGCTTTGCTGATTGGTCGCCGCGGCCGGCTGCTACCAATCAGCGAAGCAGAGCATGGCTTGGCAGGGGTTTTGAATTCTGTGAATATATTTCCCGCCAAGCTGCGCGTTTCCGCTGGCTGCGGCGACCAATCAAAGAAGTAGCGCGGCTTGGTGGGGGATTTGAATTCCGGCCGCCATATAGGAATACCCATAATGCGGGTGTTCCAATATGGCGATCAGGGTACTACCGCTACAAGCTGACGCCGGTCATCTCCCGGCTGGCTCGCCGTGGACCTCTGTGCGGCAGTAGATGAGCCGCAGCTACCGTCGGATCTCCCAACGATAGCCGCGGCCGGAAGCATGTATCCTGGCCATAGAGACGCCGACGCGTCGCCGTTGCCAGGTTTCAGCTTGGCGTGAGTTTTGAATGCGCGCGGCTGTTTTGCATGTGCTTCGCTCATTGGTTGCCGTGGCTGGCGGCAACCAATGAGCGCTGGCGCGCGATTTTCTGGACAGACAGACACGATTAGGCAATTATATAGTAGCTACCTACAGCAGTGTCAGTGTACAGCAGGGTCGCTGTTCAGTGGTGTTTGTATTCAATGGTGTCGGTGTGCAGCCGTGTCGGTGTTGTGCGGCAGTGTCTGTGTGCGGTGGTGTCAGTGTGCGGTGCTATCAGAGTTGTGCGGTGGTATCGGTGTGGTGGCCGGTGTCGGTGTACAGCAGTGTCGGTGTACAGAAGTATCAGTGTTGTGTGACGGTGTCGGTGTACAGCAGTATCAGTGTTGTGCGGTGGTGTCGGTGTGCGGTGGTGTCTGTGTTCAGTCGCCGGACGAGACTAATCAGTGGGGACAGAATGGAACGGGACAGGATGGAGCCAGTGAGGCAGGATGGAGCCAGTGCCGGTGTGTGGCGGTGTCGGTGTGAAGCGGTGTCTGCGGTGTGTGGCGGTGTCAGTGTTGTGCGGTGGTGTCGGTGTTCAGTCGCCAGGCGAGACTAATCAGCAGGGGCAGAAAGGAGCGAATTTTGAATGCGCGCAGCTGCTCATTGGTTACCACGGCAGGCGGGGACCAATGAGCGCTGGCGCGTGATTTTGGCCTCAGACAGACACAATTAGGCAATGATATAGTATATATATATATATATATATATATAAGTATATATATATATATATATATAAAACTAGAAAAAAATTCTCTGCAGCACTCAGCTACCACCAATGATGTACACATGCTAAGAAGCTATATATATATGAGAAAAAAGTTTAAAAACTTACGTTTTTTAAAATAACTCAAAATTCTTATTTTTTTATTTCTTAAGTTCTTGGTACATACATTGGCCAATGTCTGTTTGCTCATCAACTGCGACAAAGTGACTTCAGGTCTGATGAGTCCTATTGCTGACATCCCTGCCTTCCTTGTCCTCCCTATCCCACCACTAAGTGGGCAGACACCATCTCGACCCTAGATCAGAACTGTAGGCAATGAGGGTGTAAATTGCAGAAATGGAGCCAGCAACTCCACATGATACAATAGAGAAAAAAACTGCACAGCACTCACAGACAATGTGAACTGGTGCCAGCAGGGACGCTGGTTCAAACAACTAGATCAAAATTCTCTGCAGCACTCAGCTACCACCAATGATGTACACATGCTAACAAGCTATATATATATATATATATGAGAAAAAAATGTAAAAACTTACGTTATCCCACGTGGTGGGATCGGGAGGACAAGGAGGCCAGGGATGTCAGCAGTAGGACTCATCAGACCTGAAGTCACTTTGTCGCAGTTGATGAGCAAACAGACATTGGCCAATGTATGTACCAAGAACTTCAGAAATAAAAAAAAATTGAATTTTGAGTCTTTTGAAAAAAACTTAAGTTTTTAAACTTTATTCTCATATATATACAGCTTGTTAGCATGTGCACATCATTGGTGGTAGCTGAGTGCTGCAGAGAATTTTTTTGTAGTTGTTTGAACCGGCGTCCCTGCTGGCACCAGTTCACATTTGTCTGTGAGTGCAGTGCAGTTTTTTTCTCTAATATATATATATATATATATATCTATATAATCGCGAATCGAAAATCCGCCCCTCTCGGCGCAAGTTCCGGCGTGGTCATGTGGATACGCGCGAAGCAGTGGCCGCGAAGCGGCCATTGCGAGCCGTTAGAAGTCGACTCGCAATGCCCGCGCAGCGGGCATTGCGAGTCGAGATGCCAGCGAAGCATTGGCCGCGAAGCGGCCATTGCGAGCCCCCCCCTCCATATGTCCGCACACCCCCTCCTCCATATGTCCGCACACCCCCCCTCCATATGTCCGCACACCCCCTCCTCCATATGTCCGCACACCCCCTCCTCCATATCTCCCCCTCCATATGTCCGCACACCCCCTCCTCCATATGTCCGCACACTCCCTCCTCCATATGTCCGCACACCCCTCCCTCCATATGTCCGCACACCCCCCCCTCCATATGTCCCCACACCCCCTCCTCCATATGTCCGCACACCCCCTCCTCCATATCTCCCCCTCCATATGTCCGCACACCCACTCCTCCATATGTCCGCACACCCCCTCCTCCATATGCCCGCACACCCCCTCCTCCATATGCCCGCACACCCCCTCCTCCATATGCCCGCACACCCCCTCCTCCATATGTCCGCACACCCCCTCCTCCATATGTCCGCACACCCCCTCCTCCATATGTCCGCACACCCCCTCCTCCATATGTCCGCACACCCCCCCCTCTATATGTCCGCACACCCCCCCTCCATATGTCCGCACACCCCCTCCTCCATATGTCCGCACACCCCCACCTCCATATGTCCGCACCCCCCCCCTCCATATGTCCCCACACCCCCTCCTCCATATGTCCGCACACCCCCCTCTCCATATGTCCGCACACCCCTCCTCCATATGTCCGCACACCCCCTCCTCCATATGTCCGCACACCCCCTCCTCCATATGTCCGCACCCCCCCCCTCCATATGTCCGCACACCCCCTCCTCCATATGTCCGCACACCCCACCCCTCCATATGTGCGCCCCCCCCCTCCATATGTCCCCACATCCCCTCCTCCATATGTCCGCACACCCCCTCCTCCATATCTCCCCCTCCATATGTCCGCACACCCCCTCCTCCATATGTCCGCACACCCCCTCCTCCATATGCCCGCACACCCCCTCCTCCATATGCCCGCACACCCCCTCCTCCATATGCCCGCACACCCCCTCCTCCATATGTCCGCACACCCCCTCCTCCATATGTCCGCACACCCCCTCCTCCATTATGTCCGCACACCCCCTCCTCCATATGTCGGCACACCCCCTCCCTTATATGTCCGCACACCCCCTCCTCCATATGTCTGCACACCCCCTCCTCCATATGTCCGCACACCCCCTCCTCCATATGTCCGCACACCCCCCTCCTCCATATGTCCGCACACCCCCCCTCCATATGTCCGCACCCCCCCCTCCATATGTCCGCACACCCCCCCCCTCCATATGTCCGCACACCCCCCCTCCATATGTCCGCACACACCCCCTCCATATGTCCGCACACCCCCCCCTCCATATGTCCGCACACCCCCCTCTCCCCGACGCCGTAGATCACTCACCTGTCTTCATGACATCTGCTTCCTCAGGTCCACGTCCACTCCTCCCTCCGGTCCAGGTATCCTGTTCCTTCAGCCCGGCTAACGACTCTTCCATCCGGCGCTCTTCTCTCTTCCTCCACCGAGCTCCGGGTTACATAGCGGATAATCCTGGACGCTGATTGGTCGTTTTTTCCCATAGAGAAACATGGCCATGTTTCTCTATGGGAAGACGCGACCAATCAGCGTCCACGATTATCCGCCATGTAACTCAATGAGGGCTTGGAGCGGACCTGAATGGAGACTGTTTGTAAAGACAGTCTCCATTCAGGTCCGCTCCAACCCCTCATAGAGATACATGGCGGATAATCCTGGACGCTGATTGGTCGCGTCTTCCCATAGAGAAACATGGGCATGTTTCTCTATGGGAAGAAGCGACCAATCAGCGTCCAGCATCATCCGCTATGTAACTCTATGAGCCCTTTGAGAGGACCTGAAGGAGAACTGTGTCTGCTCACTTAAAATAACAAATAATAAATACATTTAATAATAATTAAAATAATAAAAAAATAATAATAAATAATAAAATAAAAAATAATAATAAAAAAAAAATATTATGCTAAGAATAATGCTATTACTGCTCATAATAATGCTATTAATGCTAATAATTATCCTATTAATGCTAATAATAATGCTATTAATGCTAATAATTATTCTATTAATGCTAATAATTATGCTATTAATGGTAATAATACCATTAATGCCAATACCAATACTATTAATGCAAATCATATTGCTATTAATGCTATTATTAATGCTATTAATGCTAATAATTATGCTATTAATGCTAATTATGGTATTAATGCAAATAATATTGCTATTAATGCTAATATTTATGCTATTAATGCTATTATTAATGCTATTAATGCTAATAATTATGCTATTAATGCTAATATTTATGCTATTAATGCTAATAATTATGCTATTAATGGTAATAATAATGCTATTAATGCAAATAATGTTGCTATTAATGCTATTATTAATGCTATTAATGCTAATAATGATGCTATTAATGCTAATAATAATGCTATTAATGCAAATAATATTGCTATTAATGCTATTATTAATGCTATTAATGGTAATAATAATGCTATTAATGCAAATAATATTGCTATTAATGCTATTATTAATGCTATTAATGCTAATAATTAAGCTATTAATGCTAATATTTATGCTATTAATGGTAATAATAATGCTATTAATGCATATAATATTGCTATTAATGCTATTATTAATGCTATTAATGCAAATAATTATGCTATTAATGGTAATAATAATAGCTATAATGCAAATAATGTCTATTAATGCTATTTAATGCATATTTAATTATTATTAATGCTATTAATGTAATAATTATGCTATTAATGCTAAATAATTATGCTATTAATGTAATATATTAATGCTATTAATGCAAATAATATGCTATTAATGCTATTATTAGTATATGCTATTTAATGCTATTAATGCTAATAATAATGCTATTAATGCATAATATATATGCTATTAATGCTAATAATTAATGCTATTAATGGTAATAATAATGCTATTAATGCAAATAATTTGCTATTAATGCTATTATTAATGCTATTAATGCTAATAATTATGCTATATAATGCTATATAATTATGCTATAATGTAATTATATGCTATTAATGAATAATGCTATTAATGCATAATTATGCTATTAATCTATATATGCTATTAATGCATAATAATTAGCTATTAATGCTAATATATTATGCTATTAATGGTATATAATATAATGCTATTAATATAATTTGCTATTAATGCTATTATTTAATGCTATTAATGCTAATAATTATGCTATTAATGCTAATAATAATGCTATTAATGCAAATAATATTGCTATTAATGCTAATATTAATGCTATTAATGCTAATATATGTATTAATGCTTTATTAATGCTATATTATGCTATTAATGCTATAATTAGCTATTAATGCTAATAATTATGCTATTAATGTAATATAATGCTATTAATGCATATATATTGCTATTAATGCTATTATTAAATGCTATTAATGCTAATAATTATGCTATTAATGGTATATAATAATGCTATTAATGCAAATAATATTGCTATTAATGCTATTATTAATGCTATTAATGCTAATAATTATGCTATATTAATTAATTATGTATTAATGAAATAATGCTATTAATGCAAATAATATGCTATTAATGCTATTATTAATGCTTTAATCTAATAATTATGCTATTAATGCTAATATTATGCTATTAATGCTAATAATTTGCTATTAATGGTAATAATAATGCATTATGCAAATAATTTGCTATTAATGCTATTATTAATGCTATTAATGCTAATAATTATGCTATTATGGTAATAATAATGCTATTAATGCAAATAATATTGCTATTATGCTATTATTATGCTATTAATGCTATTATTAATGCTATTAATGCTAAATTTGCTATTAATGCTAATAAATTAATGCTATTAATGTATAATAATGTATTAATGCAATATTTTGCTATTAATGCATATTATAATAATGCTTTATTAATGCATATCATAATTATGCTATTAATGCTAATATTTATGCTATTAATGCTAATTATATATGCTATTAATGCAATAATATGCTATTAATGCTATTATTAATGCTATTAATGTAATAATATGCATAATATAATTGCTATTATTAATAATGCTATTAATTGAATAATTGCTATTAATGCTATTATTAATGATTAATGTAATAATAATGCTATTAATGCAAATAATATTGCTATTAATGCTATTATTAATGCTATTAATGCTATAATTATGCTATTAATGCTAATAATTATGCTATTAATGTAATAGTATTAGCTATTAATGCTATTAATGCTAATATATGCTATTAATGCAATAATATTATGCTATTAATGCTAATATAATGCTATTAATGCATATATTATTAATGTAATTAATGCTATTAATCAATAATTTGCTATTAATGCTAAGTATTAATGCATAATTATATTATGCTATTAATGCTAATTTATGTATATAATGTATTAATGCAATATTAATGCTATAATATTATGCTATTAATGCTAATATATTAATGCTATTAATGCTAATAATTATGCTATTAATGTAATAATAATGCTATTAATGCAAATATGTATTAATGCTATTATATATGCTATTAATGCAATAATAGTATTAATGCTAATATAATCTATTAATTGCATAATATTTATGCTATAATGTATTAATGCTAATAATTTCATAATGCTAATAATTATGCTATTAATGGTAATAATTAATGCTATTATAAATAATTGCTATTAATTATATAGCTATTAATGCATAATATATATTAATGCTATTATGCTATAATAATAATTATGCTATTATTAATATTATTAATGCTATTAATGCTAATAATTATGCTATTAATGCTAATAATTATGTTATTAATGGTAATATTAATGGTATTAATGCAAATAATATTGCTATTAATGCTATTATAATGCTATTAATGCTAATAATTATGCTATTAATGCTAATATTAATGCTAATTATGCTAATAATAATCATATTAACGCTATTAATAATGCTATTAAGGCTAATAATCATGCTATTTATGCTATTCAAAATGCTATTAATGCTAATAATATTGCTATTAATGCTCTTTATGCTAATAGTAATGCTATTAATGCAATTATTTATGCTATTAATTCTATTATTTATGCTATTAATAATACTATTAATGCTATTAATAATGTTATTCATGCTTATTAATAATACTATTAATGCTATTAATGCTAATATTAATGCTATTAATGTATTATTAATGCTATTAATGCTATTAATAATGCTATTAAATGCTAATAATAATGCTATTACTGCTAATAATAATGCTAATTTAATGCTAATAATTATGCTATTAATCGCTAATATAATCAAATGCTATAATAAGTAATTAACGCTATCATAATTATGCTATTCACTAAATGCTATTAACTGCTAATAATATTGCTATTAATGCTCTTTATGCTAATAGTAATGCTATTAATGCGATTAGTTATGCTATTAATTCTATTATTTATGCTAATAGTAATGCTATTAATAATGCTATTAATGCTATTAATGCTATTAATAATGTTATTAATGCTATTAATATTATTAATGCTATTAATGCTAATATTAATGCTATTAATTGTATTATTAATGCTATTAATGCTAACAATAATGCTATTAATGCTAATAATTATGCTATTAATGCTAATATTAATGCTAATAATGCTAATAATAATCATATTAACGCTATTAATAATGCTATTAAGGCTAATAATCATGCTATTTATGCTATTCAAAATTCTATTAATGCTAATTATATTGCTATTAATGCTCTTTATGCTAATACTCATGCTATTAATGCGATTATTTATGCTATTAATTCTATTATTTAGGCTATTAATGCTATTAATAATGGTATTAATGTTATTAATAATGCTATTAATGCTATTCATGCTAATATTAATGCTATTAATTCTAATAATCATGCTATTAATCCTATTAATAATGCTATTAATGCTATTTTTAATTCTATTAATGCTATTAATAATTTTATTAATGCTAATAATGCTATTACTTCTCATAATAATGCTATTAACGCTATTATTAATGCTATTTATGGTAATAATGCTATTAATACTAATAACAATACTATTATTAGTACTATTATTGCTGTTAATAATGCTATTAATGCTAATAATAATGCTGTTAATGCTAATAATTTTGCTACTAATGGTAATAATAATGCTATTAATGCAAATAATATTGCCACGTTCTAGAATCCCGATGCATTTGCATCGGGCTCACAGCTAGTATATATATATATATATTGTAAGGTAGCAACCGGGGAACCCGCTTGCATAACGTCAACAACACGTGTTTATAAGTTAACCAATGTCTACCCGTTTATTTTTCACATATTAATAACATAACCTGGGTAGCATGTTGGACACATATCACATCTATTATATAATTGCCGTAGCGACTTCCGTCGCGACCGGCGCTACTTCCTGTGGCTTTGTTCGCGTAGCTCGGAACTTTCTCCAGGACTCGTTGCCGACTCGCGAAGCAATGCCCGCAAAGCCCCATGGGGGCCGAGCCCCGTCCCCGAAAATAGAACCAGAAGGGCGGCCATATTTTTCGCGATACATCGCTAATGTATCTCTACGGGAAGTGAGGCGCTATTCTGATTGGTCGCCGTAAGCACACAGCGACCAATCAGAAGAGCGCCTCACTTCCCATAGACATACATTAGCGGTGTCTCGCGAAATATATGCCCGGCCTTCTGGTTCTATTTTCCGGCCATAAAATCGGCGACACACCGCTATGTATGTCTATAGGAAGTGAGGCGCTCTTCTGATTGGTCGCTGTGTGCTGACGCCGACCAATCAGAATAGCGCCTCATTTCTCAATGCATCTCTATGGGAATGCGCCCTCCAATCACAATCGCGGCACCATTTTTGAAAAAATACAGCGACCAATCACATTCATCTTTCTGAGGTTGCCGCCCACCAATCAGATAAGGCCGCTATTTATAGCGGGAAATTTGAATCTTCAACCTCTTTGAATCCTGTTTGTGAGACAAAGATAAACTACCGCTGGACCATCTGTTGGACTATCTTTCGCCCAAGAAATCCATCCTTCGTGAGGGTCTTTGAGGGAGAACAAGAAGCTACCGCTGGACCATCTGTTGGACTATATTTCAGCCAAGATATCCATCGTTCGTCAGGCCCGTCGGGCAGCAAGCGCCGGATCGATTTCTGCGATTGATCAGCTAAGATATCCTTTTTTAAATCTACCTTTTCACATCAGAGTCTATATGCCTGATGCTACGTTTTATTTTCACCTCTTTTGCTATCTTTTATTTTCACCACTTTTACTCTCTTGCGCCATGCAGCGCCAATCGGCGCTGCATGGAGCCTGCGCCACAGTTCGGACACTTCGCCGCTAAAAGCGCCGACTTCTGCGCTACAAGCGCAAACTTCGGCGCTTCTAGCGGCCTCCGCGGTCTATGAGACCGCTGTGCCCGAATACTCATTCAGGCGCCGCCCATACCACTTGCCGCTCTTCCCGGTTACCGCCGACCAATCGCATTCTCTGCGCGTCTTCCCATAGAGATGCATTGAGAATTGAGGCGCTCTTCTGATTGGTCGCCGTAAGCACACAGCGACCAATCAGAAGAGCGCCTCACTTCCTATAGACATAGCGGTGTGTCGCCGATTTTATGGCCGCAAAATAGAACCAGAAGCCCGGCCATATATTTCGCGAGACACCGCTAATGTATGTCTATGGGAAGTGAGGCGCTATTCTGATTGGTCGGCGTCAGCACACAGCGACCAATCAGAAGAGCGCCTCACTTCCCATAGACATACATAGCGGTTTGTCGCGGATTTTATGGCCGGGCCCCTGGCTCTATTTTCGGCCAGGGGACTCGGCTCTGGTCGGTAGTTCGACGGGGCCGGAAACTCGCAATGAGCGCTTCGCGGCGATAGCTAGCGTATCAGCAACGACTCGCAATGATTGCGAGTCATTGGTAAGGCGCGAGCAATGTCCGCGAAGCGCTCATTGCGAGTTTCCGGCCCCGTGGAACGACGGATCAGAGCCGAGTCCCCTGACCGAAAATAGAACTAGGGGCCCGGCCATAAAATCGGCGACACACCGCTATGTATGTCTATGGGAAGTGAGGCGCGATTCTGATTGGCCGCTGTGGATTTTCAAAAATGGCGCCGCGATTCTGATTGGAGGGCGCATTCCCATAGAGATGCATTGAGAAATGAGGCGCGATTGTGATTGGTTGTTGGACATGGCGGTTTGCTTCTGATTGGTCGGCGCTCAGCGGGGAAAGCGGCACTTTCCTTGCCGAGCGCCTGGTTCGATTTTCGGCCACGCCGTTCGGGAGGGTGGAAGTCTGTAGCTCCGCCCCGCTGTGTTGTGATTGGACAGCGGCATCTTCACACAGTAGCGCCGACCAATCGTATTCATGGCGCCATGTTTATGAAGTTTCCGCTCTCCAATCAAATAGCGGCTGGCGTCTGCCGGCTTTTTATGAATGAATATTTCGCGTCCGCCATCTTAGAGCGCGAAATTTGAATTTGTGAACTATGTAAAAGTTAAAAAGCTGTTTTCACAGTACAATCTCACATCAGAGTATATGTTCCTAATGCCTATGCTTATATTAACCCTTTCTTTATACTAATTTCATATCAGCTACGTTTCACCATATTGACCTGTTTTTTTCAAACTTTATTAACCCCTTCTATTCTATTTCTGCTCCACTTGCTATCTCACTATGTGCTGTACTAAGGCCATTTCTATATTAACCTCTTCTATGCCTTTTGCATTTTAGTTTTCCCCCACACTGTTTTATAGGGTTCAAACTGCTACATTAACCCCTTCCATTCTGTTTGCTATTCACTAACTGTGTCGCTATGTGCTGTACTCATTACATTTGAAAATTAACCTCTTCTATACCATTTCATAGTTATTTTCTCTTCCACACTGTTTTATAGGAGTGCAAGTAGCACATTAACCCCTTCTATTGTCTTGGCTATTCACTGCCTATGTCAATATGTGGTCTACTACTGGCATTTGAATACTAACTTCTTTAATACTATTTTTACTTTTATTGATCGTGCAGTATTTTGTACGCGTGCCAGTGGTACATTAACCCCTTACAGACTGTTCTATATTTTATTTCTACTTAGGAGTGTGTCGTCACACTGTTAGGAGTACATTAACACATTATATGCCATTTTGATTCTATTTAATACTAATGAGTCTGTAGCACTACTACATGTCTTATATTTAACAGTTTGGATGTAATGATACCTGTCCCTTTCACATCAGCGGTAATTTTAAATCGTGCCAGATGCGGTGAAAAAATCGCATCTGCTATGTTTGCTGCATAGCTGCTGCATAACCGCTGCACTTGCAGTCCGGTTCCGGCAATCGCCATAGTCACTATATAGGGACTTGCGGCAGATGCCGCAAGTGCGCTTTGGCTCTTGCGCCAGGTGCTGCCGCAAAATAAATCACGGTCGCCCACCGTTTTTTATCGCCCCAGCACCTGCCGCAAGTGCTAAACCCCAATTGTCGCACCTGCCGCAAGTCACTATATACTGACTATGGCGATTAACGCAACCGCCCACAAGTGCAGCGGTTATGCTGCGGCTATGCACCAAACGCCGCAGATGCAGTTTTTTCACCGCATCTGATGCTATTTCAAATTACCGCTAATGTGAAAGGGCCTGTCGTCACAGTAGGACATTAACTACTTTTACATACCAAATATATTGGTTACATGCCATTTTACACTCTATGACCGACTGGGGCCCCTTTCACACGCGCGTTGTACATGCCGATTTACATTGTTCCATAACATGTGGAAATATTTCCATTATTAACGCAAGTTACCCATACCCGTCACCAGGGGTGCGGTTGCGTAAGGTCACGCTACTTCGCCAGATTAACGTTGATTTTTACATTGACCTGCCTGTTTCACCATGTACTCCAGAAGTTGCCTTATTTCTATTTTCACCATGCTTGGTGACATTGTGCCATTTCACGCTCGCTGCTAATGCCGCTGTTTCCACCAACTCCAGCAAGAAAAACAAAAAACACTACTTCCCCTATAATCCCAAAACCCTACGTTCAAGGTAAAAATAACGCTACCTCTCCCATTTTGCACCACCTTCTGCAACTCCACCCCTGCTGGCGGTTATGCGGAACTTCCTGTCATATCGGTACTTTAACCGCTTTTCTTACAATGTTGGAAATCTGCTTTTACAACGCGCCTCTCAAAGGGCACTTACATCCATTTGTCTTGCCTTTAAGTCTCTTTTTAAGGACTTTAAACACTCTGATTTCGATTCACTACTCCATACAGTAAACATCATGAAATATTTGTTTCCTACTTTAAAGAAGTCCATCATTTCATTTTCACAGGTTATTGAAATACACACTTTCCTTTTATTGTTTTTGCCTATTTAGACAAAGTTATTATTGATTGTTTCCTTAACTAACACACTCTAGCTCATTTTGGATTTGATTCACTGACTATTCTTATTAAGATGAGCTCTCCAACAAAAAATATCCCTCTTGCCAAGGAGGCTGCATCTACGCCTAAGAAGAAGCAGTGCAGAGGAGACTTCGGAACAGACACGTCTTCGGTTAGATCGTGATAAGGCTGCTAAAGCGAAACGCATTGCAGAGGAGACTTCGGAAGAGAGACATCTTCGGTTAGATCGTGTGAAGGCTGCTCAGGCCAAACGCATTGCAGAGGAGACTTCGGAAGAGAGACGTCTTCGTTTACAACGTGTTAAGGCTGCTAAAGTAAAACGCATTGCCAAACTGTCTTCTCCAATGAGACGTTTTCGGTTGGATGCTGCGAAGGCAGCTTCGAAGAAACGTATTGCTGAACTGTCTTCTGAAGAAAGAACTCAACGAAAGTCAAAAAGAGCCATGGATGCGCATGCCAGACGGAAAAACAAACAAATTACTGTCACTGAAGAACCGTCTGACAAAGATTCTACTCCTGCCTCTTCGTGTACTGACATTCTACCAAGTGAACAACCTTTAACACCTCCCATGACCTCCATGGAAAAAAAGAAGCAAAGGTTCAAAATGAGTCTGTGCGTATGCGCAAGAAGCGTGCCGAGGAGAGTTCTGAAGAAAGACGACTTCCCTTGGATAAGGAAAAGGATGCTTTGAAAACACGGGTTTCAAAAGAGTCTTTTGAAGGAAGGACGGAATGATTAGGCAAAAAAAACATGCCTGCGCGTCAAAGACGCAAACACCAAGAGTTCATGCCTACAGGAGATCCGTCTGACCCTCATACTTCTGCCACCTCTTCCTGTGACCCTCATACTGCTGCCACCTCTTCGTCTGACCGTCATACTGCTGCCACCTCTTCGTCTGACTGTCATACTGCTGCTACTTCTTCGTCTGATCCTCATACTGCTGCCACCTTTTCGTCTGATCCTCATACTGCTGCCACCTTTTCGTATGATCCTCATACTGCTGCCACTTCTTCGTCTGATCCTCATACTGCTGCCACCTCTTTGTCTGATCCTCATACTGCTGCCACCTCTTCTTCTACTGTGTTAACTACAACTGAACAGCCTTTACCACATCGCAAGGCCACATCTAAACGAAAACACTCTGCTGAGGAGACGCCATACAGCAAACAGTGTAACATTTTGAGGCTTAAAAGGAAAAGACAGATGCGTCAAGATACAGAGTCTCCTACGGCCAGAACAGTCCGCTTGACCCATTTGGCTACATCACGTCGTGACCAACGCCAAAGTTCTTCTTCAACTTCAACATTGCAAGAGGCAGAACGGAATATATATTCAACTTCTTCATTTATGGAATGTTTTGATTCTACGTCCCTTCCACGTCTCATCTATGTAGGATTACACAATAAAATTCTACCTTTCTTATCTTCACCTTTCCCTCATCCAATGGGATTTATTGATCAGGATTATGCTATTCCAGAACATACCTGTGGTTTCATGAATGTAATATGTGAACATTGTGAGGCTCGACATTTTACTGATGAACGCCCATCAGATCAACAGTTTACTCTTTGTTGCCACAAGGGAAAAGTAAAGGTACCATTACCTCAATACCCGGAGGTCTTCCAATGCCTGCTGAAAGAGAGAGATGAGTACAGTAAAAATTTGATGGAGAATATCAGGAGCATTAATAGTTCTTTTGCTTTTGCCTCCATGGGTGCCCATGTTTCTCCACCACCTGGACACGGCCCTTACTGTTTCCGAATTCATGGGCAAATTTATCATCGCACGGGAACACTCCATCCTGCTGAAGATCAACCTCCAGCATATGCACAACTGTACATTTTAGATACTGCAAGCGCTGTAGAACAACGGATACAGTCTCCAGAAAATGTGAAATGTCATCCTACTTTAATGAGTATCATTGCTCTTCAATTGGATAATATTAATCCCTTTGTTTCAGCCTACAAAATGCTACGTGACGTTGAATTAGAAGAACAACAGAAGGCAGTAGAACATGGCACCGTCATGCCAAATATTATCATGGCCATTATACAAGACAGACAGCAAGACCCTAGACGCTATAACAATCCTACTGTCCATGAAGTTGCTGTGGTCTTTGCAAATGCTGATGGAGAGCCACCATTCAATAGAGACATTTTAATTAATTTGAAACCTGATCCAAATAACCCCTTGGCCCCAAAAACACAGCAAGTCAGTATTCTACACAGCAATTTAGATGCATTACTGTATACCTTATTTTTCCCTCATGGAGAACAAGGCTGGCATGAGGGACTCAAGCATCAAGGCCAAATTCAACGCAGGGTTACACAGCTCCAGTATTACTGCTATTTGTTGTCTGTACGGAATCGGTTCAATCCTGTCCTGAATGGTGGCAAACTAACGCAGCAGTACTTAGTGGATGCGTATGTGAAAATCGAGGCTAATCGCTTAAATTTTATCCGTCAACACCAAAAGGATTTAAAAGTGGAGGATTATTGCGTACTCCAGGAACATCTCCTGAAAAAATCTGTTGAGAAAGGTATTCCCATTGGCAAGACGGTCATTTTACCATCTTCCTTTGAAGGCAGTCCAAGAAACATGCAGCAACGCTATCAGGATGCCATGGCTATTGTGACTAAATTTGGACGACCGGATCTTTTGTAACCATGACCTGTAATCCTGAATGGAGGGAGATTACAAACAATTTAGAGCCATGGCAGCGTGTGGAACATAGACCTGATTTAGTCGCCCGTGTATTCAGAATTAAACTGGAAGCGCTATTAAAAGACATTAACACTGGATTATTTGGCAAAGTTTGTGCAATGGTTCATGTTATTGAATTCCAAAAGCGTGGCCTACCACACGCTCACATTTTGATCATTCTGGATAGCAAATCCAAACTAAGAACTGAGGTTGAAGTGGATAATATAGTTTGGGCTGAAATCCCTGATCCAGAAGATTACCCTGTGCTCCATGAAATTGTGATGCAACACATGATTCATGAACCCTATGGACAACACAACCCCAATTCTCCATGTATGGATCTTAGAAAGTGTAAGAAAGGTTTTCCTAAAGATTTCCAAACAAAAACACTCTTAGCTGAGGATGCATACCCTACTTATCAAAGAAAGGAAGGATCATCCTTTGAACACCATTCAAAGATGATTGATAATTCTTGGGTTGTTCCCTATAACCCTCTCCTACTATTAAAATACAAGTGTCATATTAATGTTGAGGTATGTGCTTCCATTCAAAGTGTTAAATACCTATTCAAATATGTCTACAAAGGACATGATAAAGCCAATCTTGAAATTTGCCAAACTAATATCCACCATGATGAAACACATCAATTCATGGATTCAAGATACGTGAGTGCACCGGAGGCAGCTTGGCGAATATTTGCTTACCCGATGCATAGATAATCGCACTCCATTATTCGCCTTGCCGTACATCTCCCACATTCTCAACCACTTTATTTTCATGAGGATGACTCTGTTGACAACATCAGTTACACAATGCACAGAAAATCTACTCTTATGGCCTACTTTGAGCTCAATGAGAATGACCCGCATGCTCATGATTACTTATACTGCCAAATTCCAGAGCACTATGTTTGAAACAAGGTGCATGGGAAATTAGAAAGCGAGGAGGTTCTTCAGTGATTGGAAGAATGTATACTGTCAGTATGAAAGATCAAGAACGGTACTATTTAAGGTTGTTGTTACTGCATGTCAAAGGAGCAACAAGTTTTGACAACATAAAGACTGTTAATGAAGTCACATACCCAACTTTTAAAGAGGCAGCATTAGCTCTTGGATTGCTCTTCGATGACACTGTTTGGAGAAATACTTTATTGGATGCCTGTGTTCTCAACATGCCTGCACAGCTTCGTGATATGTTTGCATATATATGTATTTTTGGTCCTCCAGCTCATCCATTGGAGTTGTGGCAAGAATTTAAACAAGACTTTATCCAAGACTACTGCCATGCATATCACTCCAACACTGAGGAGTGTGAGAATTGTGAAGGATATGCAATGACAGATGTCCAAAATGTTCTAAAATTTCATGGCAAAACTTTTACTGATTTTAATCTACAACGACCAAAAAGAAAGCCACACATCGCTCCACTATACAACAAGGATGATGAGTTAAGAAGAGCTCAGCAAATGAAAGCTACTTTAAATGACCAACAACTTTTGGCCTACGATGCGATCAATCAAGCTTTACACGATAGAAGTCTACAACCTAAGTGCTTTTTCATTGACGGTCCAGGTGGCAGTGGGAAAACATATCTGTATGATTTATTAATTCATGAACTAAGAGGAGAAGGCGAAATTGTCTCACCTGCAGCCAGTACAGGGATTGCAGCTAACTTACTGCAAGGAGGAAGAACCATCCATTCGCTTTATGGCATACCAATTCCAATTAATGAAACATCCGTTTCCAGAATTAAAAATGATACAGATGCTGCACAACATTTGAAAAGTACCAAGCTTTTCATTATTGACGAGTCCACTCTGTTATCTAAATATGCATTGCATGTGATAGATCAACTTTTACGGGATGTCATGACAACATATCTCCAAGAAAAATTCAACACCTTTTGGAGGAAAAGTCATTGTTCTGGGAGGAGACTTTCGACAGTGTCTGCCTATCATCCCTCATGGTACAAGAACTGACATTATAGAGAGTTGTATTAAATACTCACGACAATGGCAGCTTTTCACTCAATTGCCACTCTTCAACAACATGCGTTCCATTGATCCTGATTATAGCAGTTGGTTACTTCAACTGGGAAATGGTGAATTGTCCAATGATTTCAACCTTGGAGATGATATCATTGAAATCCCACAAGACATGATCTGCACTGGCTCACTCATATTTGCTATATTTGGTGAAAACATTCTCATTGATGTACATAACAATGAAAGCATTCAAATTGCTGCATCACATGCCATTCTTTGCCCTAAAAATGACCATGTGGATATGGTGAACTCTAAGGTCATGGATTGCATTGCTGGTGAATACACTGAATACATTAGTGATGATTCCATTGATCCTGATGAGACTGAAGATCCAGATCAATATCCTGTGGAATTTTTAAATTCACTCACACCAACGGGAATGCCTTCTCATCGCCTCAAATTAAAAATCGGTACCATTGTCATGCTTTTGCGCAACTTTAACAGCAGAAAAGGTCTTTGCAATGGGACTCGCTTGATTGTCATCACTTTGTTTGACAATCTGATTCAAGCAAAAGTCATTACTGGGTCTGCAGAAGGAAATGTGGTGTTTATTCCAAGGATTGATTTATCTCCATCAGAGACTGGCTTACCTTTCAAGTTAAGACGTCGACAATTTACCGTGAAGCCTGCTTTTGCCATGACCATCAACAAATCCCAAGGCCAAACACTGGAGAAAGTAGGGATTTTTTTGCTAGAACCAGTTTTTGGACATGGACAGTAATATGTGGCTTTTTCACGAGTGAAAAGACAATGCAATGTTAAGGTGAAAGTGCTGGATACACCCATTCAAGGCAAATTGCTGCCCAATAGTGAAATACTCTTTACTCAAAATAATCTCTTTAATAATATTTTATTTTAAATTCTTTAGATACATATTAGATTTAGATACATAGTTACTTTCTAATTAAACACAAATATTACAATAAATTAGTTTAGCCATAGATGTATAAGAATAGAAAAAAAAAAATACCAAAAAAATTATTTTAGTTATAGAAAAAGATATTATAATTAGTTATTAGATATAAAATAGTCATTTAAGAAATATAGTTGTTAGTGTTCATTTTCACTAAAAATATAGTGTATAAAAATATTTTACTTAAAATTCTTTAGATACCTGTTACATTTAGATACATAGTTATTTTCAAATTAGACACAAATATTACTATATAAATTAGTTTTGCCATAGATGTATACAAATAAAAAAAAGACAAAAAAAATAGTTTAGCAATAGATGTATAGCAATATAAATAAATCAAAATACCAAAAAACTTAGTTTAAGTATAGATAAAGATATTATAATTAGTTATCTATTATATAATTGCCGTAGCTGACTTCCGTCAGACCGGCGCAACTTCCTGTGGCTTTGTTCGTGTAGCTCGGAACTTTCTCCAGGACTTTCTCCGGGGCCGCGTAGCGGCCATGCGACTCGCGAAGCAATGCCCGCAAAGCGGGCATTGCGAGTCGTTGCAGACTCGCGATGCAAGCATTGCGCCGCCGCAAATGCGCGAGCATTGCGACGTTGGGCAAGCACGCATCGGAGCGAAGTGCACCGCTAAGTACTGGGCCCCATTGCCGCTGCCCGCTCCTAAACCCGACCACTAGCCTGCCGCATACTATACCCGCCGCCTAAGCCCTACCCCTATGCCCGACTTAAGCCCCTACTTCCTAAGCCCCGCCGCTGCACTGCCGAAACCCGCCGCCCCTAAGCCCCTACCCCCTAAGCCCCGCCGCATACTAAACCCCCGCCCCGCTGCCTATCCCTAAACCCCGCCGCCCCAGCCCCTGCCCTATCCCTAACCCCGCCGCCTAAGCCTACCCGCGCCCCGCCGCCCTACCCCTAAGCCCGCCTCCTAACCCCGCCGTATACTAAACCCCGCCGCCGCTCACGCTATCCCCTAAACCCGCCACCCCTAAGCCTCTACTCCCTAAGCCCCGCCGCCCCTAAGCCCACCCGCCGACCTAACCCACCCCCTAAGCCCATCGCCGCTATCCCCTAAACCCCGCCGCCCCTAAGCCCTACCCCTCCGCCCTAAGCCCTACCCCTCGCCGCCCCTAAGCCCCTACCCCGCCGACCCTAAGCCTCCACCCCCTAAGCCCGTCGCCGCTATCCCCTAAACCCCGCCGCCCCTAATCCCCTACCCCCCGCCCCTAAGCCCCTACCCCCCGGCGCCCTAAGCCCCTACCCCGCCGACCCTAAGCCCCCACCCCTAAGCCCTCGCCGCTATCCCCTAAACCCCGCCGCCCCTAAGCCCCTACCCCGCCCCCAAACCCCCCCCCCGCCGCCCCTACCGCCCCACCCCCGCCCCGACTACTAAGCCCCCCCCAGCCGTGCCGCTATTCCCTAAACCCCGCCGCCCCTAAGCCCCTACCCCCTAACCCCGCTGCGCCCTACCCCTCGCCCCCTAAGCCCCTAAACCCCGCCGCACCCTAAGCCCCTACCCCCCTACCCCACCGCTCCCCCTAAGCCCCTACACCGCCGACCCTAAGCCCCTACCCCCTAAGCCCCCCCTAAGCCCCACACCGCCGACCTAAGCCCAAACCCCTAAGCCCCCCTAACCCTAACACCGCCGCCCTAAGCCCCTACCCCTAAGCCCCCTAAGCCCCTACACCGCCGCCCTAAGCCCTAACCCGCCGATACC
Source organism: Allobates femoralis (assembly GCA_033576535.1). Taxonomy (NCBI): domain Eukaryota; kingdom Metazoa; phylum Chordata; class Amphibia; order Anura; family Aromobatidae; genus Allobates; species Allobates femoralis. The sequence continues at coordinate 226,614,078 of JARQOC010000006.1, read as the reverse complement.
CCCCTAAGCCCTATTCTCTAAGCCCCGCAGCCCCTAAGCCCCTACCCCCCGCTGATACCCCCTAAGCCCCGCCGCCTCCTAAGCCCCCGGCGCTAACCCCCGCCGACTAAGCCCCGCAGCCCCTACCCCCCGCCGATACCCCCTAAGCTCCGCCGCCTCCTAAGCCCCCGGCGCTACCCCCCGCCGACAAAGGAGCGTAGCCCCTAAGCCCTACCCCCTAAGCCCCTACCCCCCGCCAATACCCCCGCCGACTAAGCCCCGCAGCCCCTACCCCACGCCAATACCCCCTAAGCCCCGCTGCCTCCTAAGCCCCCGGCGCTACCCCCCGCCGACTAAGCTACGCAGCCCCTAAGCCCCTACCCCCTAAGCCCCTACCCCCAGCCGATACCCCCTAAGCCCCGCCGCCTCCTAAGCCCCCGGCGCTACCCCCCGCCCACTAAGCCCCGCAGCCCTTACCCCCTAAGCCCCTACCCCCGCCTATACCTCCTAAGCCCCGCCGCCTTCTAACCCCCGTCGCTGTCCCCCGCCGCTCTCGCTACCCCCTAAGCTGCTACACCCTAAGCCCCCGCCGTCCCCTAACCCACCGCCGCCGTCGATCACTTACATGTCTTCTTCTTCATCTGATCGTCAGTCTGTCCGATCCACAACTCCTCCGTCCGGCCAGGCGTCCTCTTCGTCCGGCCCCGGGGGTCTTCTCTCTTCTTTCCGCCATCTTCCGCTCCGACCTCTTCTTCTCTTCTCATTGCCATAGAATGGACGACAAATCCTCCATTCTATGTCTATGAGAAGTGAGGCGCTCTTCTGATTGGTCGCGGTCTACTGCCGCCAGCCAATCACAATCGCGCCTCACTTCCCATAGACATACATTAGCGGCATGTCGGCAAATTTATGGCCGGGTCCCTGGTTCTCTTTTGCGGCCATAAAATCGCGGACACACCGCTATGTATGTCTATGGGAAGTGAGGCGCGATTCCGATTGGTCGCTGTGTGCTGCCGCGGACCAATCAGAATCGCGCCTCACTTTTAGCGGTAAATTTGACATTTTGACTTTCACATTTACCGCTAAAAGTGAGGCGCCATTCTGATTGGTCCGCGCCAGCACACAGCGACCAATCGGAATCGCGCCTCACTTCCCATACACATACATAGCGGTGTGTCCGCGATTTTATGGCCGTAAAACAGAACCATGGACCCGGCCATACATTTGCCGACATGCCGCTAATGTATGTCTATGGGAACTGAGGCGCGATTCTGATTGGTCGCTCTGTGCTTCCGCTGTCCAATCACAATCGCGCCTCACTTCCCATAGACATAGAATGGAGGATTTTTCTCCATTGTATGTCTATGGGAAGTGCGCCGCAATTCTGATTGGTCAGCGGAAGCACAGAGCGACCAATCGGAATCGCGCCTCATTTCCCATAGACATACATAGCGGTGTGTCCGCGATTTTATGGCCGCAAAACAGAACCAGGGAGCCGGCCATACATTTGCCGACACGCCGCTAATGTATGTCTATGGGAACTGAGGCGCGATTCTGATTGGTCGCTCTGTGCTTCCGCTGACCAATCAGAATCGCGCCTCACTTCCCATAGACAAACATTAGCGGTGTCTCGGCAAATATATTCCCGGCCTTCTGGTTCTATTTTCGGCCACGGGGCTCGGCTATTTTTGGCCCAAAAAAAAATTTATTTTTTTTTTATTTCTTTTTATCTATTTTTCTATTTATGTCTCTTTATTTTTATCTATTTTTCTATATATATTATGATATAGATAGATAGATAGCTTAGAAAACAGATAGATTAGAGAGAGGCGTGGCCTGCAGCCCCATGAGGACGTAATCTCCAGGAGCTCCGGTGCCCCCACAAGAAAAGCGACGGTTTCAGTGTCTTTAAGGACACTAAAAACCAAAAAAGCTTCAGGACCCTTAGAGAACCCCATCCAGACCATAAGGGGTGACTCACAGAATCTTTTCCCTGACTAACGATCCCACAGCAGATCAACAGCCTACCTCACCATCTAGCTAATACAGGCCAGCGCCATCTTGGAGACGAGGTGACGGAGAGAGGAGCGGACCGCGCGAGCGGAGGACCTAGGAGGATTCCCGGGAGACCGGGAGCCACCCGACGGTGCATCGAGTCGGAGAAGGGACGCCGGAGCTGAGGCGAGAACAGGCGCGGTCACTGATCCGGAGAGAAGGGCACTTACTTACCTGTGCCAGCCGCGGAGGAAGGAGCTGGACGGACCCCAGGAGAGCACTCGACTGCAGGGAGGTCTCCGGTGAGTGAACCGCGCGCTCCCCGCACTAGCTGCGTCTCCGGTGCATCAGTTAATTAAGCACTACTTTTAGTGCGGCGCCCGGCGGAAGGATATCCGCACAGAAAGAAGGTCGCGCCAGTAAGCCACGCCCTCGCCTCGGTCCACTCGCAGGCATCTCAAGCTGTCAGCTTACACTGCAGTGAGAACAAATCACTGCTAAGTGAAAGAAAAGCACTACTATAAGCAAACTCTCAGGGAAGAGCAGCAACTTACCCAATTAAAGTAATCAGACTATAACTGCAGTCCAGATAAAGAACAAAAGACCCATCTAAGAAGTACTAATATTTAAATTACTACTAAGGAGAATATACATAAGAACTAACTAATAAGTAGAAACTTGGATCTCAGTATATTTCAACCCTATAGAAATAGGACACAACATCCTCTAAGAGACACCTCTGCTAAACCCTAAATAAAGCATTTCAAGTTACTAATCAACATAAAACAGTTAATTTGACTCCTAAACCCTCTTTGACAGAATACTATGTCAACTAAACCTAGGGGACTCTCAAATAACAATTTGACCGAACTAAAAATGGATTCCAACTTAAACACTAAAAATAAAACTCAAAACCTTGTCTACAGCCCAAACAAAGTCATTAAAAATAAAGACAAAACCCACCAAGAAGGGAAAAAACTGGAAAAGGAGGAGCACGCAGAGGACCTAATGATCTTCGAACCCACGATCACAAGCACAAAAAGGAAAGAGATTAGCTCGCCACCTCAAAGCAAAACCAAGCAAAAAGAGACTGAACTGAGTCAAGCACAAATTAGGAGTCCAGCCAGACAGAGAATTAAGGTCTCTCAAGAAAATACAATACATGCAACTAACCCAGAAATAGGGAATCCACCAGACAGAGACTTCTTTCTGCAACTCTTCACATCTCTAAAGGAAGAGATTAAAGAACAATTCTCTGAAGTAAAATCTTCCATTAATGCAATAAATTCCAGAATGGATACAATTGAAAAAAAAGTAGAAGATCTTAAACTAGATGTCAAGACCCAACATACGGAACTAACCAAAGCTAAAAAACGACATTAAAATGCTCACAGACAGATTAATCGACAGGGAAGATCGCGATCGCAGATCCAATTTGAAGATAAGAGGAATCCCGGAATCGGTTAAACCCCACGACTTAATTTCCTACACCAAATCCCTTATAAGAAAAGTATGCCCTTCCATACCAGAAATTGAAACCTCCATTGAAAGGGCTCACAGACTCCCCAAGCCACAACGCCTACCCGATGAAATACCACGAGACGTCATAGTAAGATTCACATTCTACCAAACCAAAGAAAAAATCAACAACTATGCAAGAGAAAAGATCCATCTGCCATCTCCCTATGAGAAATTGAGAATATTCTCGGACATTTCAAAAGACACAATGCAAAGAAGAAGGTCTTTAAAACCCATTACAGAAATCCTACAAAAAAAACCAGATAATGTACAGATGGGGAAGACCCTCTAATACCATCATGTTCTCCTACAAACAGAAAAACATAACTATTGAAGATACCGAAACTGGACTAAAGATACTAAAAAACCTCCACATCACTGAATAATGACCCCCAACAAATGAGAGGTCCGAACACGAAGGCACCTAAGGCTGAAACACGAGCCTATTAAGGAAGTTCACAACGTTTTTACTGATAACTTCCTGCTCAAACTTACATTTATTAGACTTAGTACTAGTTTGTGTACTTTCTCCCCTATACTTTCCCTAAAACTTACCTCCCTCTCTATCTCAACTAAAGTGTCCCACCTAACAACAGAGAAATATTAATTGCAAGAATGTCTATAAAATTCATGACTGTAAATGCCAATGGGCTAAACTCTCCACAAAAGCGTTTCCACCTGTGGAAAGAATTAACAAAAAACCATGTGGAAGTAGCTGGAGTCCAAGAAACAAGATTTGCAGTAGAAAAACTACCAAAATTCAGTAACAAAAAGTATCCACACATATTTCTTTCATCAAATGTAAAGAAAAGAGCTGGAGTCGCAATCATAATTAACAACTCATTAAAATTTGAGGAGATCAAAACCATAAAAGACAATGAAGGCAGATTTATAATAATTACCTGTAAACTAAATGACGTGATTTACACACTAGCTAACATCTACGCCCCCAACAAAGGACAAACGACTTTCATAAAACGATTCCTCAAAACAGTTCAGGAAATTCAACAAGGCACACTACTAATTTTTGGAGACTTTAACGCAATACCCAATCCTATCCTAGACACATCCAATAAATCCAGAAATACCAATACACAAATAGACGGACTTATCAGAGACGAAGAACTTTATGACGTATTTAGATGTCTACACTCATCCTCAATTGAGTTCACTCACTATTCAAATGTTCATAGATCTTTTTCAAGAATCGACCTGGTATTGACAAATATACATTCCCTTCATAAAATCAAATCAATCACTATCCTACAAAAATCTTGGTCAGACACTCGCCCATAACCTTCGAAACTTCTAACAATCATCCCTTTAACAAAAACTCACCATGGAGAGCTAATTCATACTTATTCTCACATCCCAAATATAAAATAAAAATACAAGAAGAATTACGAAACTACTTCAAAGTCAACGACACTAAAGATGTATCCATCGCAACTTTGTGGACAGCACATAAAGCTGTAATTAGAGGAATCCTAATTCAACTGAACGCACAACATAAGAAATCACTTCAAAGCCAAACAAAAAAAATCAACCAAGACATCAAGCTACTAGAGGAGGATATCATCACAAATCCGTCTGATGCAAACCATCAAAACTTGCTGAAACTGAGAATTGAACTCAAAACTTTATTAACTCATGAATTTGACAAAATTGTAAGACTTTCCAAATCAAAATTTTACTCAAACATTAACAAACCAACCAAAACTTTCGCAAACCTCATTAAAATTCACAGAACCAAAACTAATATACACCAAATTAAAAACAAACTTGGCCAAATTGAAAAAAACCCACCGGAAATATCAAAAACTTTTGCGGAATTCTATCGGAATCTATACAATCTAAAAGATGACATTTCTGAACCAAAACCTTCAAAATCTAATATCAAAAAATTCCTAGACGAAATTACCCTCCCATCTCTAACTAAGGAAGAACTAACTAAGCTTAATGAGCATTATACTGAAAAAGAAATATCACAAACCATACTTTCATTAAGCAAGTGCAAATCGCCAGGACCAGATGGAATACAAAATGAATACTACCTAAACAATTAAACCATTCTCACTCCCTATTTAACGAAACTAATAAATTCCCTAACTGATAAGGATCTTAAGCTACCCCAAGAAATGCTACAAGCAATTATCTCAGTCATCCCAAAAAATAAAGGAGACAAAGACCTAGTATCCAATTTCAGACCCATTTCACTACTAAACACTGATTTAAAAATAATTACTAAAACAATTAACTCAAGAATTCAGCGTATACTACCAAACCTAATAAACAATGACCAAGTAGGTTTTACTATAAACAGAAACTCAACTGATGCAACTAGACGAATTTTGAACTTAATATCACACTCAGAAATTACGAATAACCAATTAGTGTTGGTCTCTGTCGATGCCGAAAAGGCATTCGACAGAGTCCAATGGGACTATCTTTTTGAAGTCCTCCAAAAATTTGGATTTCAGGGAAGTATTTTAAGCTCTATTAAATCTCTTTATAGTAACCCATCAGCTAGAATCCTCACAAACAATCACCTCTCTGACCCAATCCCTCTGACGAACGGAACAAGACAAGGATGCCCTCTTTCCCCTTCATTATTCAACCTATTTATTGAACCATTAGCACAGAAGATTAGGATGAACCCAAACATAACGGGCTTAAACATAAATCAAATTGATTACAAAATATGCTTATTTGCAGATGATATTATTTTGACCCTCACCAATCCAATTTCTTCCATCCCCAATTTCTTAACTACTATACAAGATTTTGCAAATATTTCTTCTTATAAAATCAATATTGAAAAAACCCAGGTCTTAAATTTTAATCTAAACGAAATCACAATGAAAACTCTACAACAAATTACGCCATTTAATTGGAAAGCCGGAAACTTAAATTACTTAGGTATAACAATCACAACATCAACTAATAACACTTACGAAACTAACCTTCAATCGCTCTACAAGAAAATACAAAATGACATCATAAATATTTCTAAAACTGAACTTTCACTGATAGGAAAAATCGAAGCATATAAGTTATTCGTCCTTCCCAAAATTCTCTATGTATTTAGATCAATCCCTCTACATCTTACGCAATCCTGGTGTAAAAAATTACAAACCCAACTTGCTAAATTTATATGGGGAGGGAAAAAAACAAGGATCTCTCTGCCCACAACACAAAAAAGCAGAAACAAAGGAGGACTGGCAGTACCAAATATCTCAGCCTATTATCACGCTACAATTATTAAACTAAGCCAGAAATGGTGGGACGTCTCTAATAAACCAAAATGGGTAGAGCTCGAAAAACCCAACAGGAAAATAGAAGATCTTAGATGGCATCTACTGACCTATCTTTCCGGAAAAAACAAAAAGCTACCGAAAGAACCTATACTCAAAACAACAATTCGTGCATGGAGATCACTTGTCTCAGTTACTTCCAAATCCCAACCAAAGATCCCCCCGAAATGGATCCCAATAGACGCTCTTTCAGCTTTCACAAAAAGCCTCAAAATTAAAACGTGGTCAGACAAAGGGATAAAAACCTTAGCAGACATTATGGACAACGAAAACCAACTTCTACCTTTGTCACTACTTCAAATTAAATTCAAACTATCCAGCGAGGACCAACCAATCTGGAATAAATTGAAAATACTTCTTGGTAACCTCAATGACAAAATTCACCTACCACTTATCGTGACCCAACTATTCAGATTTGGACAAGCTAAAATTTTTTGGAATCTAAGAAACATATATTCTGAATTCAACATAGACTCAAAAATCACAGAACTACCAAATATGGAAACATGGGCCAAAGAACTTCACACGCCAATAGAATTGGAATCCTGGGAAATGGCCTACAAAAATGTCCACAAAAGTATAACTAATGCATCTCTTCTAGAAAACTTCTACAAAACTACCACAAGATGGTACTACACTCCAATTAAAATACACAAATTCGACATCAAACAATCCCCTATGTGTTGGAGGAACTGTGATAACTTAGGAACTTTAGAGCATATACTATGGAGTTGCCCCTCACTTGAAGAATACTGGGGGAAAATTCAATTACTCATAAACGAAATATCCGAAGAAGAGATCTATTTAACACCGGAATTCACTCTACTTTTCATAGGCATAGACAAAGTTTGTATACAATCAAGAGCACTAGTTACTCATATAATTTTAACTGCCAAAACTCTAATAACACAAAAATGGAAGGAAACCACTCCACCTTCTTTTAACACCCTGATTAATACTATAGCGACACACAACGCATACGAATGGACGCACGCAGCAAGAAATAATCTACTGAAGAAATATGCAAAAAAATGGACACCTTGGAACAAAGCATTTCCTACGAATAATGACCATCTTGAAGTGGAACACGAACAGCTTTAGCTAATGAATTGGAAACTTTCCCCCCCCCCCCCCCATCGTGCCCTACTTTCCCCCCCCCCCCTACTATCTCTTCCTTTGACCTTATTGTTGTTTATCAGAATTCTACTGTTAACTAAAGTTTACCGACTTAGATATTGAAAAACTTAAATTCCTATTGAAAAATGTTATTGTTAATCAATTACCAGTTGATGTTCATTTTATTAATTCAATAAAAATATTTGAACAAGAAAACAGATAGATTAATAGATAAAAAGAAAGATACATAAAACAAAAAAATATTTTTTTTTTTCCGGAAATAGCCGAGCCCCGTGGCCGAAAATAGAACCAGAAGGCCGGCAATATATTTGGCGAGACACTGCTAATGTTTGTCTATGGGAAGTGAGGCGCGATTCTGATTGGTCAGCGGAAGCACAGAGCGACCAATCGGAATCGCGCCTCAGTTCCCATAGACATATATTAGCGGCGTGTCGGCTAATGTATGGCCGGGTCCCTGGTTCTGTTTTGCGGCCATAAAATCGCGGACACACCGCTATGTATGTCTATGGGAAGTGAGGCGCTGTTCTGATTGGTCGCTCTGTGCTTCCGCTGACCAATCAGAATTGCGGCGCACTTCCCATAGACATACAATGGAGAAAAATCCTCCATTCTATGTCTATGGGAAGTGAGGCGCGATTGTGATTGGACAGCGGAAGAACACAGCGACCAATCACAATCGCGCCTCACTTCCCATAGACATACATAGCGTTGTGTCCGCGATTTTATGCCCGGCTTTCTGGTTCTATTTTGCGGCCATAAAATCGCGGACACACCGCTATGTATGTCTATCGGAAGTGAGCCGCGATTCTGATTGGTCGCTGTGTCCTTCCGCTGTCCAATCACAATCGCGCATCACTTTTAGCGGTAAATTTGAAAGTCAAAAACCCCCATTCTATGTCTATGGGAAGTGAGGCGCGATTGTGATTGGTCGCTGTGTGCTTCCGCTGCCCAATCACAATCGCGCCTCACTTCCCATAGACATAGAATGGAGGATTTTTCTCCATTGTATGTCTATGGGAAGTGCGCCGCAATTCTGATTGGTCAGCGGAAGCACAGAGCGACCAATCACAATCGCGCCTCACTTCCCATAGACATACATAGCGGTGTGTCCGCGATTTTATGGCCGCAAAACAGAACCAGGGACCCGGCCATACATTTGCCAACACGCCGCTAATGTATGTCTATGGGAACTGAGGCGCGATTCCGATTGGTCGCTCTGTGCTTCCGCTGACCAATCAGAATCGCGCCTCACTTCCCATAGACAAACATTAGCGGTGTCTCGCCAAATATATTGCCGGCCTTCTGGTTCTATTTTCGGCCACGGGGCTCGGCTATTTCCGGAAAAAAAAAAAAAAATTTTTTGTTTTATGTATCTTCTTTTTATCTATTAACTAGTAAAAAGGCCCGATGCAATTGCATCGGGAGCGCGGTGAAATGAATTGTGTGTATACAGGTGGGTGAGTGGCTAGCAGAGTATATATGGGGCTCTGTGGGTAGCAGACTATACAGGCTGGTCTGTGGGTAGCAGAGTATACAGACTGCTCTGAGGGTAGCAGATTATACAGGCGGCTCTCTGGGTAGAAAAGTATACAGGCGGCTCTGTGGGTAGAAGAGTATACAGGCGGGTTTGTGGTTAGCAGATTATACAGGCGGGTTTGTGGTTAGCAGATTATACAGGCGGCTCTGTGTGTAGCAGAGTATAGAGAAGGCTCTGTGGGTAGCAGAGTATAGAGGCGGCTGTGTGGGTAGCAGAATATAGAAACGGCTCTGTGGGTAGCAGAGAATACAGGCGGGTCTGTGGGTAGGAGAGTATACAGGCGGCTCTGTGGGTAGCAGAGTATAGAGGCGGCTCTGTGGGTAGCAGAGTATAGAGGCAGCTCTGTGGGTAGCAGAGTATACAGGCGGCTGTGTGGGTAGGAGAGTATACAGGCGGCTCTGTGGGTGTCAGAGTATAGAGGGGGCTCTGTGGATAGCAGAGTATGATGTGGCGGTAGGCTGGAGGAGTGAGGGGAGCAGAGGCTGGAGGGGTGAGGAGAGCAGAGGCTGGAGTGGTGAGGAGAGGTCCAGATGGAGGGGTGAGGAGAGGTCTGGCTGGAGGGGTGAGGAGAGATGCGGCTGGAGGGGTGACATCACCGCTCGGCGGCAGGACGTGGCTGCGTGCTGGGGCTGATCGCAGCCCCAGTCACACGGCATTGTCCTCTGCGGCGGGTTGGGTGATGCAGAGAGGGATCAGTTCTTGCCCTCAGGTCACACATGTGACCTGAGCGGAAGGAGCGGATTGGGCGGTGTGTGGTAAAGACAGGACGGTCATCCGATTGGTCTAGGACGCCAAGTCCTGGGCAATGGGATGGGTGTCCTGTGTGTACAACACAGCGCCCAATCCGCTTGCAGGGTAGGCAATGGGAGTGAGCGGGGCGTGTCAGGCTTTGCAGGCTGACACGGTCCGCTCACTCCCATTGGCTGTTGGCGGCCACGGACGACGGGTCCCGGCCGGCACCCGGCTACAGCCCATAAACCGTATCCAGCAGCATGGCGACATTGAGAGCCCAGCGGTGAGAGAGTGGCGAGGGGCGGAGGCTCCGGCGGACCGGCAGCATGGACCTCGGGAGGTGCGAGGGCGGTGGTGATGGTGCGGGGCCGACGGTTGGCAGGATGGCAGCGGGTGCAGGAGTGCGTGAGGATGGAGGAGGGTGAGAGGCTGGAGGAGGCTGTGAGGCTGGAGGAGGCTGTGAGGATGGGGAGGCTGTGAGGCTGGAGGAGGCGTAGGAGGCTGTGGAGGATGGTGGAGGGCTGTGAGGCTGGAGGAGGCTGTGAGTGAGGAGGCTGTGAGGTGGAGCTGTGAGGAGGAGGCTGTGAGGCTGGAGGAGCTGTGAGGATGGGAGGCTGTGAGGCTGGAGGAGGCAGTGAGGCTGGGGAGGGTGGAGGCTGGAGGAGGCTGTGAGGCTGGAGGAGGTGTGAGGCTGGAGGAGGTGTGAGGCTGGAGGAGGTGTGAGGTGTGAGGGAGGCTGTGAGGCTGGGGAGGCTGTGAGGCTGGGGAGGCTGTGGCTGAGGAGGCTGGAGGAGGCTGTGAGGCTGGAGGAGCTGTGAGGCTGAGGGGCTGTGAGGATGGGGAGGCTGTGAGGTGGGGAGGCTGTGAGGCTGGAGGAGGCTGTGAGGCTGGAGGAGGCTGTGAGGTGGAGGAGGCTGTGAGGCTGGAGGAGGCTGTGAGGATGGGGAGGCTGTGAGGCTGGAGGAGGCTGTGAGGTGGGAGGCTGTGAGGCTGTGGAGGTGGAGGTGGGGAGCTGTGAGGCTGGAGTGAGGATGGAGGGTGAGGCTGGGGGCTGTGAGGCTGGAGGAGGTGTGAGGATGGGGAGGCTGTGAGGCTGGAGGAGGGAGTGTGAGGCTGGAGGAGGGTGAGATGAGCGTGAGCGGAGGAGGATGTGAGGCTGGAGGAGGCAGTGTGAGGTGGAGGGGGCTGTGAGGGCTGAGGAGGCTGTGAGGCTGGAGGAGGTGTGAGGCTGTAGGAGGCTGTGAGGATGGGGGGCTGTGAGGCTGGAGGAGGTGTGAGGCTGGAGGAGGCGTGAGGTGGGGAGGCTGTGAGGCTGGAGGAGGCTGTGAGGATGGGGAGCTGTGAGCTGGAGGAGATGTGAGGCTGGGGAGATGTGAGGCTGAGGAGGCTGTGAGGTGGGGAGGCTGTGAGGCTGGAGGAGGCTGTGAGGCTGGAGGAGGTGTGAGGATGGGGAGGCTGTGAGGCTGAGGAGGTGTGAGGCTGTGAGGCTGGAGGAGGCTGTGAGGATGGGGAGGCTGTGAGGCTGGAGGAGGATGGAGGCTGGGAGAAAGTGAGGTGGAGGAGGAGTGAGCTGGAGGAGGGAGGCTAGTGGGGCTGGAGGAGGCTGTGAGGCGATGGGTGTCCTGTGTGTACAACACGAGCGCAACCTGTTGAGGGGTAGGAAAGGGAGTGAGCGGGGCGTGTCAGGTTGAGGCTGGACAGGTCGCTCATCCTTGGCTGTGGCGGAGTGCCACGGAGATGGCCCGGACCGGCCAGCAGCTAAACGCTACTCAGCAGATGGCGGACATTGAGAGCAGCGTGAGAAGTGAGGCGAGAGGGCGGAAGGTCGGGGCATCCGGCAGGGATGGACTGCGGAGGGTGGAGGGGGGTGGGATGGTGAGGGGCGACGGAGGGGAGGATGGAGCTGTGGTGCGGTAGGGGGAGGCTGTGAGGGTGAGAGGAGGAGGCTGTGAGGCTGTGAGGTGAGGAGGGAGCTGTGAGGCTGGAGGAGGCTGTGGAGGTGGAGGATGGAGGCTGGAGGAGGAGGGCTGTGAGGCTGAGGAGCTGTAGGGGGTGAGGATGGGAGGGTGGGGAGGCTGTGAGGCTGGGAGGCTGGAGGAGGGACTGTGAGGATGGGAGGCTGTGAGGCTGGAGGAGGCTGTGAGGCTGGGGCTGGAGGAGGGAGGCTGAGGGATGGAGGGGAGGCTGTGAGGCTGGGGAGTGGAGGTGGGAGCTGTGAGGAACAGTGAGCTGGGGCGGAGGCTGGAGGATGGGGAGGCTGTGAGGCTGGAGGAGGCTGTGAGGTGAGAGGTGTGAGGCTGGAGGAGGCTGTGAAGATGGGGAGGCTGTGAGGCTGGAGGAGGCTGTGAGGCTGGAGGAGGCTGTGAGGATGGGGAGGCTGTGAGGCTGGAGGAGGGTGTGAGGCTGGAGGAGGCTGTGAGGATGGGGAGGCTGTGAGGCTGGAGGAGGCTGTGAGGCTGGAGGAGGCTGTGAGGATGGGGAGGCTGTGAGGCTGGAGGAGGGTGTGAGGCTGTAGGAGGCTGTGAGGATGGGGAGGCTGTGAGGCTGGAGGAGGCTGTAGGAGGCTGTGAGGATGGGGAGGCTGTGAGGCTGGAGGAGACTGTGAGGCTGGAGGAGACTGAGGCTGGAGGAGGCAGTGAGGATGGGGAGGCTGTGAGGCTGGAGGAGACATTTACTGTACTGAGCATGCTCAGTACAGTAAAAGGTCTCCAAACAGGAAGGCAGGGGTTTTAAAAAAAAAAAAAAAGTTAATGCTCACCTCTCCCCGAGCCCCCGCCGTCTACTGCCGTCTTCCTCCAAGCTTCCGGTAGCTGCCGCAGGCTCCCAGTGTGTGCAGAGCTGTTCTAGTGCAGTTCAGGACCTGCGGTGATGTCACAGTCACGTGACACCAGGTTACCATGGAGTAACCTGGTGTCACGTGACTGTGACATCACCACAGGTCCTTGAACTGCAGTAGAAGAGCTCTGCAGACACTCGGAGCCTGCGGCAGCCACCGGAAGCTTGGAGGAAGACGGCAGGAGACGGCGGGGGCTCGGGGAGAGGTGAGCATTAACTTTTTTTTTTTTTTTTTTTTACAGTAGTGCGGGTCTGCGGCTCGTGATGACGCTGCGCGTCATCACTCGCAGTCCCGCAAAGCATGTTGGGAAACGGCTACAGTGCCCGAATTCCCAACTGCGGATTATATAAGTAGATCTATCTGTTTTCTAAGCTATCTATCTATCTATATCATAATATATATAGAAAAATAGATAAAAATAAAGAGACATAAATAGAAAAATAGATAAAAAGAAATAAAAAAAAAAATAAAAAAAATTTTTTTGGGCCAAAAATAGCCGAGCCCCGTGGCCGAAAATAGAACCAGAAGGCCGGGAATATATTTGCCGAGACACCGCTAATGTTTGTCTATGGGAAGTGAGGCGCGATTCTGATTGGTCAGCAGAAGCACAGAGCGACCAATCAGAATTGCGCCTCAGTTCCCATAGACATACATTAGCGGCGTGTCGGCAAATGTATGGCCGGCTCCCTGGTTCTGTTTTGCGGCCATAATATCGCGGACACACCCCTATGTATGTCTATGAGAAGTGAGGCACTGTTCTGATTGGTCGCTCTGTGCTTCCGCTGACCAATCAGAATTGCGGCGCACTTCCCATAGACATACAATGGAGAAAAATCCTCCATTCTATGTCTATGGGACGTGAGACACGATTGTGATTGGACAGCGGAAGCACACAGCGACCAATCACAATCGCGCCTCACTTCCCATAGACATACATAGCGTTGTGTCCGCGATTTTATGCCCGGCCTTCTGGTTCTATTTTGCGGACATAAAATCGCGGACACACCGCTATGTATGTCTATGGGAAGTGAGCCGCGATTATGATTGGTCGCTGTGTGCTTCCGCTGTCCAATCACAATCGCGCCTCACTTTTAGCGCTAAATTTGAAAGTCAAAAAGCGTCCATTCTATGTGTATGGGAAGTGAGGCGCGATTCTGATTCGTCGCTGTGTGCTTACGGCGACCAATCAGAATATCGCCTCATTTCTCAATGCATCTCTATGGGAATGCGCCGTCCAATCACAATCGCGCCGCGATTTTTGAACATCCACAGTGGCCAATCAGAATCATGGCGCCATCTTTCTGAGGTTACCGCCCACCAATCAGATAAGGCCGCTATTTATAGCGGGAAATTTGAATTTTCAACCTCTTTGAATCCTGTTTGCGAGACAAAGAAAAACTACCGCTGGACCATCTGTTGGACTATCGTTCGCCCAAGAAATCCATCCTTCGTGAGGGTCTTTGAGGGACAACGAGAAGCTACTGCTGGACCATCTGTGGGACTATATTTCAGCCAAGATATCCATCCTTCATGAGGCCCGTCGGGAAGCAAGCGCCGGATCGACTTCTGCCATTGATCAGCTAAGATATCCTTTTTGAAATCTACCTTTTCACATCAGAGTCTATATGCCTGATGCTACGTTTTATTTTCACCTCTTTTTCTATCTTTTATTTTCACCACTTTTACTTTCTTGCGCCATGCAGCGCCAATCGGCGCTGCATGGAGCCTGCGCCACAGGTCGGACACTTCGCCGCTAAAAGCGCCGACGTCTGCGCTACTAGCGTAAACTTCGGCGCTTCTAGCGGCCTCCGCGGTCTATGAGACCGCTGTGCCCCAATACTCATTCAGGCGCCGCCATAGAATGGACAAAAATCGTCCATTCTATATCTATGGGAAGTGCGCCGCAATTCTGATTGGTCCGCGTTAGCACACAGCGACCAATCAGAATCGCGCCTCACTTCCCATAGACATACATTAGCGGCGTGTCGCCGATTTTATGGCCGCGCCCCTGGTTCTATTTTCGGCCAGGGGACTCGGCTCTGGCCGGTAGTTCGACGGGGCAGGAAAATCGCACTGAGCGCTTCGCGCCGATAGCTAGCGTATCACCAACGACTCGCAATGATTGCGAGTCGTTGGTAAGGCGCGGGCAATGTCCGCGAAGCGCTCATTGCGAGTTTGCGGCCCCGTGGAAAGACGGATCAGAGCCGAGTCTCCTGGCCGAAAATAGAACCAGGTGCTCGGCCATAAAATCGCCGACACACCGCTATGTATGTCTATGGGAATGAGGCGCGATTCTGATTGGCCGCTGTGCATTTTCAAAAATGGCGCCGCGAGTGTGATTGGACGGCGCATTCCCTTAAGGTACCTTTACACGCCGCGACGGCAGGCTGGATACATCCCGCTACTTCACGTGCACGAGCACGCTCAAACGGTTACAAACGGTCAACGCACCCTCTTTACACGCCGCCACAAGGTTCGCTACGCCACGCTACATCTATAGCTAGCTACATCGCCGGGTGTCTCAAGTAGCCAGCTGTAGCTCATTTACACACCGCTATAACCAGCTACTATGGGCGGACCTGGTGCAGCAGGGACAGCACATAGGCGTGCCACAATTGTGGATTATGAGCCGTCCGTACGCTGATAGGACGAAGCAATCATATCCTGATTGGGCAGGCAATGCAGGAGGCTGAGTAATACAGCACGCTCGAGCGATTGTGTAGTGTGACTCGTCAGCTCCTTTAAATATGCCTCCCTATGCAGCGACTACCAATCGTCATGCAGCAGCTTCCACCAATGATCGCACATGGGGCGCGGTAACACGGAGCCAGGGTCACGCCTTAGCTACATTGCAGCTACATCGCAGGCTGTCCCGAGTTCCCTTCCGTTGCCTCTTTACACGCCGATACAGCTCGCTACCATCGGCGATGTAGCCATCAGTTTTCGAGCAGACCTAGGAAACAGATGTATCTGTTGCCGGCTGTAGCGTCACGTCTTCAGACGCCGCTACGATGGGCTACATTGGCGCTACAAGCTACATTTGTAGCCTGTAGCGGGATGTATCCAGCCTGCCGTCGCGGCGTGTAAAGGTACCAATAGAGATGCATTGAGAAATGAGGCGCGATTGTCATTGGTTGTTGGACATGGCGGTTTGCTTCCGATTGGTCGGCGCTCAGCGGGGAAAGCTGAACTTTCCTTGCCGAGCGCCTGGTTCAATTTTCGGCCACGCCGTTCGGGAGGGTGGAAGTCTGTAGCTCCGCCCCGCTGTGTTGTGATTGGACAGCGGCATCTTCACACAGTAGCGCCGACCAATCGTATTCATGGCGCCATGTTTATGAAGTTTCCGCTCTCCAATCAAATAGCGGCTGGCGTCTGCCGGTTTTTTATGAATGAACATTTCGCGTCCGCCATGTTAGAGCGCGAAATTTGATTTTATGAACTATGTAAAAGTTAAAAAGCTGTTTTCACAGTACAATCTCACATCAGAGTATATATTCCTAATGCCTATGCTTATATTAACCCTTCTTTATACTAATTAGATATTAGCTACGTTTCACCATATTGACCTGTTTTTTTCAAACTTTATTAACCCCTTCTATTCTATTTCTGCTCCACTTGCTATCTCACTATGTGCTGTACTAAGGCCATTTCTACATTAACCTCTTCTATGCCTTTTGCATTTTACTTTTCCTACACACTGTTTTATATGGTTCAAACTGCTACATTAACCCCTTCCATTCTGTTTGCTATTCACTAACTGTCTCACTATGTGCTGTATTCTTTACATTTTAAAATTAACCCCTTCTATTCTATTTGTCCTCCACTTGCTATCTCACTATGTGCTGTACTAAGGCCATTTCTACATTAACCTCTTCTATGCCTTTTGCATTTTACTTTTCCTACACACTGTTTTATATGGTTCAAACTGCTACATTAACCCCTTCCATTCTGTTTGCTATTCACTAACTGTCTCACTATGTGCTGTATTCTTTACATTTTAAAATTAACCCCTTCTATTCTATTTGTCCTCCACTTGCTATCTCACTATGTGCTGTACTAAGGCCATTTCTACATTAACCTCTTCTATGCCTTTTGCATATTAATTTTCTGTCGCACTGTTTTATAGGGTTCAAACTGCTACATTAACCTCTTCCATTCTGTTTACTATTCATTTTAACCTTCCTAGCGGTATTCCCGAGCCTGACTCGGGGTTAACATTCACTGCCAGAAGCGGTAACCTCGAGTCAAGCTCGGGCTTACCCGCGGTCGCGCCAGATGCGGTGAAAAAAACGCATCTGCCGCACTTGCTGCATAGCCGCCGCACTCGCGGCGCGGTTGCGGTAATCGCTATAGTAAGTATAGGGGGACTTGCGGCAGCTGCGGCAAGTGCGGTTTTGCACTTGCAGCAGGTGCGGCCGCGCAAAAAAACCACACTTGCCGCACCTGCCGCAAGTCCCCCTATACTTACTATAGCGATTACCGCAACCGCGCCGCGAGTGCGGCGGCTATGCAGCAAGTGCGGCAGATGCGGTTTTTTCACCACATCTGCCGCGACCGCGGGTAAATGGTGCCACTTTTAGCACAAAATTCCTGCAAGATTCATACCGCCAGGGAGGTTGACTGTGTCCCTATATGCTGTACTCATTACATTTGACAATTAACCTCTTCTATACCTTTTCTTTCTTATTTTCTCTTCTACACTGTTTTATAGGAGTGCAAGTAGTACATTAACCCCTTCTATTGTCTTGGCTATTCACTGCCTATGTCACTATGTGGTCTACTACTGCCATTTTAATACTAACTTCTTTAATACTATGTTTCATTTTATTGATCGTGCCGTATTTTGTACGCGTGCCAGTGCAATATTAACCCCTTACAGACTGTTCTTTATTTGATTTCTACGTGCAGTGTGTCGTTACACTGTTATGAGTACATTAACCCATTATATGCTATTTTGCTAATATTTCATATTAATTAGTATGTAGGACTACTAACTGTCTTATATTTAACACTTTGGATGTAATGCTACCTGTCCCTTTCACATCAGCGCTAATTTTAAATTGTGGCAGATGTCATGAAAATATCGCATCTGCTCTGCTTGCTGCATAGCTGCTGCATAACTGCTGCACTTGCGCTCCGGTTCCGGTAATCGCCATAGTCTGTATATAGGGACTTGCACCAGATGCCGCAAGTGCACTATGGCTCTTGCACCAGGTGCTGCCGCAACATAAATCACGGTCGCCCACCGTTTTTTATCGCCTCACCACCTGCCGCAAGTGCTAAACCCTAATTGCCGCACCTGCCGCAAGTAACTATATACTGACTATGCCGATTAACGCAAGTGCAGCGGTTATGCTGCGGCTATGCACCAAACGCTGCAGATACAGTTTTTTAACCGCATCTGATGCTATTTCTAATTACCGCTAATGTGAAAGGGCCTGTCGTTACAGTAGGACATTAACTACTCTTACATACCAAATATATTGCTTGCATGCCATTTTACACTGTATGACCGACTGGGGCCCCTTTCACACGCGTGTTGTACATGCTGATTTACATTATTCCATAACAGGTGGAAATATTTCCATTATTAACGTAAGTTCAACATACCCGTCAACACCGCTGCGGTTGTATAAGGTCACGCTACATCGCCTGATTAACGTTTATTTTTACATTGACATGCCTCTTTCAGCATGTACTCCAGAAGTGGATTTATTTCTATTTTCACCATGCTTGGGTCACATTGTGCCATTTCACACTCACTGCTAATGCCACTGTTTCCACCAACTCCAGCAAGAAACACAAAAAACAGTACTTTCCCTATAATCCCAAAACCCTACGTTTAAGGTATAAAATAACGCTACCTCTTCCATTTTGCACCACCTTCTGCAACTCCACCCCTGGTGCAAGTTATGCCGAACTTCCTGTCATATCGCTACTTTAACCGCTTTTTTTATAATGTTGGAAATCTGCTTTTACTACGCGCTTCTCAAAGGGCCCTTACATCCATTTGTCTTGCCTTGAAGTCTCTTTTAAAGGACTTTAAACACACTGATTGCCATTCACTACTCCATACAGTAAACATCATGAAATATTTGTTTCGTACTTTAAAGAACTCCATCATTTCATTTTGTAAGGTTATTCAAATACACACTTTCCTTTGATTGTTTTTGCCTATTTAGACATAGTTATTATTGATTGTTTCCTTAACTAACACACTCTAGCTCATTTTGGATTTGATTCACTGACTATTCTTATTAAGATGAGCTCTCCAACAAAAAATATCCCTCTTGCCAAGGAGGCTGCATCTACGCCTAAGAAGAAGCATGCAGAGGAGACTTCGGAACAGACACGTCTTCAGTTAGATCATGATAACACTGCTAAAGCAAAACGCATTGCAGAGGAGACTTAAGAAGAGAGACGTCTTCGGTTAGATCTTCGTAACGCTGCTAAGGCGAAACGTATTGCAGAGGAGACTTCAGAAGAGAGGCGTCTTCGCTTAGATAGTGAGAAGACTGCTAAGGCGAAACGCACTGCTGAGGAGTCCTCGGAAGACAGACATCTTCGCTTAGATCGTGTTAAGGCTGCTCACGCCAAACGCATTGCAGAGGAGACTTCGGAAGAGAGACGTCTTCGGTTAGATCTTCGTAACGCTGCTAAGGCGAAACGTATTGCAAAGGAGACTTCAGAAGAGAGGCGTCTTCGCTTAGTTAGTGAGAAGACTGCTAAGGCGAAATGCACTGCTGAGGAGACCTCGGAAGACAGACGTCTTCGCTTAGATCGTATTAAGGCTGCTCACACCAAACGCATTGCAGAGGAGACTTCGGAAGAGAGACGTCTTCGTTTACAACGTATTAAGGCTGCTAAAGTGAAACGCATTGCCAAACTGTCTTCTCCAATGAGACGTTTTCGGTTGGATGCTGAGAAGGCTACTAAGAAGAAACGTATTGCTGAACTGTCTTCTGAAGAAAGAACTCAACGAAAGTCAACAAGAGCCATGGATGCGCGTGCCAGACGGGAAAAACAACAAATTACTGTCACTGAAGAATCATCTGACAAAGATACTGCTCCTGCCTCTACGTGTACTGACATTCTACCAAGTGAACAGCCTTTAACACCTCCCATGACCTCCATGGGAAGCGAAGAAGCAAAGGTTCAAAAGGAGTCTGCGCGTATGCGCAAGAAGCGTGCCGAGGAGAGTTCTGAAGAAAGACGACTTCGCTTGGATAAGGAAAAGGCTGCTTTCAAGACACGGGTTTCAAAAGAGTCTTTGGAAGGAAGGACGGAACGATTAGGCAAAAAATCTATGGCTGCGCGTCAAAGACGCCAACCACAAGAGTTCATGCCTACAGGAGATCCGTCTGACCCTCATACTGCTGCCACCTCTTCCTGTGACCCTCATATTGCTGCCACCTCTTCGTCTGACTGTCATACTGCTGCCACCTCTTCGTCTGATCCTCATACTGCTGCCACCTCTTTGTCTGATCCTCATATTGCTGCCACCTCTTTGTCTGATCCTCATACTGCTGCCACCTCTTTGTCTGATCCTCATACTGCTGCCATCTCTTCTTCTACTGTGTTAACTACATCTGAACAGCGTTTACCACATCGCAAGGCCACATCTAAACGAAAACACTCTGCTGAGGAGACGCCGTACAGCAAACAGTGTAACATTTTGAGGCTTAAAAGGAAAAGACAGATGCGTCAAGATACAGAGTCTCCTACATCTAGAACAGTCCGCTTGACCAATTTGGCTGCATCACGTCGTGACGAACGACAAAGTTTTTCCACTTCAACATTGCAAGAGGCAGAACGGAATATATATTCAACTTCTTCATTTATGGAATGTTTTGATTCTACGTCCCTTCCACGTCTCATCTATGTAGGATTACACAATAAACTTCTACCTTTCTTATCTTCACCTTTCCCTCATCCAATGGGATTTATTGATCAGGATTTTGCTATTCCAGAACATACCTGTGGTTTCATGAATGTAATATGTGAACATTGTGAGGCTCGACATTTTACTGATGAACGCCCATCAGATAAACACTTTACTCTTTGTTGCCACAAGGGAAAAGTAAAGGTACCATTACCTCAATACCCGGAGGTCTTCCAACGCCTGCTGAAAGGAGAGAGTGAGTACAGTAAAAATTTGATGCAGAATATCAGGAGCATTAATAGTTCTTTTGCTTTTGCCTCCATGGGTGCCCATGTTTCTCCACCACCTGGACACGGCCCTTACTGTTTCCGAATTCATGGGCAAATTTATCATCGCACGGGAACACTCCATCCTGCTCAAGATCAACCTCCAGCATATGCACAACTCTACATTTTAGATACTGCAAGCGCTGTAGAACAACAGATACAGTCTCCAGAAAATGTGAAATGTAATCCTACTTTAATGAGTATCATTGCTCTTCAATTGGATAATATTAATCCCTTTGTTTCGGCCTACAAAATGTTACGTGACATTGAATTAGAAGAACATCAGAAGGCAGTAGAACATGGCACCGTCATGCCAAATATTATCATGGCCATTAAACAAGACAGACAGCAAGACCCTAGACGCTATAACAATCCTACTGTCCATGAAGTTGCAGTGGTCTTTGAAAATGCTGATGGAGAGCCACCATTCAATAGAGACATTTTAATTAATTTGAAACCTGATCCAAATAACCCCTTGGCCCCAAAAACACAGCAAGTCAGTATTCTACACAGCAATTTAGATGCATTACTGTATCCCTTATTTTTTCCTCATGGAGAACAAGGTTGGCATGAGGGACTCAAGCATCAAGGCCAAAGTCAACGTAGGGTTACACAGCTCCAGTATTACTGCTATTTGTTGTCTGTACGGAATCGGTTCAATCCTGTCCTGAATGGTGGCAAACTAACACAGCAGTACTTAGTGGATGCGTATGTGAAAATCGAGGCTAATCGCTTAAATTTTATCCGTCAACACCAAAAGGATTTAAAAGTGGAGGATTATTGCGCACTCCAGGAACATCTCCTGAAACAATCTGTTGAGAAAGGTATTCCCATTGCCAAGACGGTCATTTTACCATCTTCCTTTGAGGGCAGTCCCAGAAACATGCAGCAACGCTATCAGAATGCCATGGCTATTGTGACTAAATTTGGACGACCGGATCTTTTTGTAACCATGACCTGTAATCCTAAATGGAGGGAGATTACAAACAATTTAGAGCCATGGCAGCGTGTGGAACATAGACCTGATTTAGTCGCCCGTGTCTTCAGAATTAAACTGGAACCCTATTAAAAGACATTAACACTGGATTATTTGGCAAAGTTTGTGCAATGGTTCATGTTATTGAATTCCAAAAGCGTGGCCTACCACACGCTCACATTTTGATCATTCTGGATAGCAAATCCAAACTAAGAACTGAGGTTGAAGTGGATAATATAGTTTGGGCTGAAATCCCTGATCCAGAAGATTACCCTGTGCTCCATGAAATTGTGATGCAACACATGATTCATGGACCCTATGGACAACACAACCCCAATTCTCCATGTATGGATCTTGGAAAGTGTAAGAAAGGTTTTCCTAAAGATTTTCAAACAAGAACAGTCTTAGCTAAGGATGCATACCCTACTTATCAAAGAAAGGAAGGACCATCCTTTCAACACTATTCAAAGATGATTGATAATTCTTGGGTTGTTCCCTATAACCCTTATCTATTATTAAAATACAAATGTCATATTAATGTTGAAGTATGTGCTTCCATTCAAAGTGTCAAATACCTCTTCAAATATGTCTACAAAGGACATGATAAAGCCAATCTTGAAATTTGCCAAACCAATATTCACCATGATGAAACACATCAATTCATGGATTCAAGATACGTGAGTGCACCGGAGGCAGCTTGGCGAATATTTGCTTACCCGATGCATAGACAATCGCACTCCATTATTCGCCTGGCTGTACATCTCCCACATTCTCAACCACTTTATTTTCATGAGGATGACTCTGTTGAAAACATCAGTTACACAATGCACAGAAAATCCACTCTTATGGCCTACTTTGAGCTGAATGAGAATGACCCACATGCTCAGGATTACTTCTACCGCCAAATTCCAGAGCACTATGTTTGGAAAAAAGGTGCATGGGAAATTAGAAAGTGAGGAGGTTCTTCAGTGATTGGAAGAATGTATACTGTCAGTATGAAAGATCAAGAACGGTACTATTTGAGGTTGTTGTTACTGCATGTCAAAGGAGCAACAAGTTTTGACAACATTAAAACTGTTAATGAAGTCACATACTCAACTTTTAAAGAGGCAGCATTGGCTCTTGGATTGCTCTTCGATGACACTGTTTGGAAAAATACTTTATTGGATGCCTGTGTTCTCAACATGCCTGCACAGCTTCGTGATATGTTTGCATATATATGTATTTTTGGTCCTCCAGCTCATCCATTGGAGTTGTGGCAAGAATTTAAACAAGATTTTATCCAAGACTACTGCCATGCATATCACTCCAACAGTGAGGAGTGTGAGAATTGTGAAGGATATGCAATGACAGATGTTCAAAATGTTCGAAAATTTCATGGCAAAACTTTTACTTATTTTAATCTACCACGACCAAAAAGAAAGCCACACATCGCTCCACAATACAACAAGGATGATGAGTTAAGAAGAGCTCAGCAAATGAAAGCTACTTTAAATGACCAACAACTTTTGGCCTATGATGCGATCAATCAAGCTTTACACGATAGAAGTGGACAACCTAAGTGCTTTTTCATTGACGGTCCAGGTGGCAGTGGGAAAACATATCTGTATGATTTATTAATTCATGAACTAAGAGGAGAAGGCGAAATTGTATCACCTGCAGCCAGTACAGGGATTGCAGCTAACTTACTGCAAGGAGGAAGAACCATCCATTCGCTTTATGGCATACCAATTCCAATTAATGAAACATCCGTTTCCAGAATTAAAAATGATACAGATGCTGCACAACATTTGAAAAGTACCAAACTTTTCATTATTGACGAGTCCACTCTGTTATCTAAATATGCATTGCATGTGATAGATCAACTTTTACGGGATGTCATGACAACAGATATCTCCAAGAAAAATACAACACCTTTTGGAGGGAAAGTGATTGTTCTGGGAGGAGACTTTCGACAGTATCTGCCTATCATCCCTCATGGTACAAGAACTGACAATATAGAGAGTTGTATTAAATACTCACGACAATGGCAGCTTTTCACTCAATTGCCACTCTTCAACAACATGCGTTCCATTGATCCTGATTATAGCAGTTGGTTACTTCAACTGGGAAATGGTGAATTGTCCAATGATTTCAACCTTGGAGATGATATCATTGAAATCCCACAAGATATGATCTGCACTGGCTCACTCATACTTGCTATATTTGGTGAAAACATTCTCATTGATGTACATAACAATGAAAGCATTCGAATTGCTGCATCACATGCTATTCTTTGCCCTAAAAATGACCATGTGGATATGGTGAACTCTAAGGTCATGGATTGCATTGCTGGTGAATACACTGAATACATTAGTGATGATTCCATTGATCCTGATGAGACTGAAGATCCAGATCAATATCCTGTGGAATTTTTAAATTCTCTCACACCAACGGGAATGCCTTCTCATCGCCTCAAATTAAAAATCGGTACCATTGTCATGCTTTTGCCCAACTTTAACAGCAGAAAAGGTCTTTGCAATGGGACTCGCTTGATTGTCATCGCTTTGTTTGACAATCTGATTCAAGCAAAAGTAATTACTGGGTCTGCAGAAGGAAATGTGGTGTTTATTCCAAGGATTGATTTATCTCCATCAGAGACTGGCTTACCTTTCAAGTTAAGACGTCGACAATTTCCCGTGAAGCCTGCTTTTGCCATGACCATCAACAAAGCCCAAGGCCAAACACTGGAGAAAGTAGGGATTTTTTTGCCAGAACCCGTTTTTGGACATGGACAGTTATATGTGGCTTTTTCACGAGTGAAAAGACGATGCAATGTTAAGGTGAAAGTGCTGGATACTCCCATTCAAGGAAAGTTGGTGCCTAATTCTGAAAAAGTCTTTACTAAAAATATTGTCTATAAGAATATTTTATCTCAAATTCTTTAGATATATATTACATTTCCATACATGATGGATATAACAATGAAACCATTCAGATTGCTGCATCACATGCCATTCTTTGCCCTAAAAATGTCCATGTGGAAATGGTGAACTCTCAGGTTATGGATTGCATTGCTGGTGAATACACTGAGTACATTAGTGATGATTCCATTGAGACTGAAGATTCAGACCAATATCCAGTGGAATTTTTAAATTCACTCACACCAATGGGAATGCCTTATCATCGCCTCAAATTACAAATCGGTACCATTGTCATGCTTTTGCGCACCTTTAACAGCATAAAAGGTCTTTGCAATGGGAATCGCTTCATTGTCATCACTTTGTTTGACAATCTAATTCAAGCAAAAGTCATTACTGGGTCTGCAGAAGGAAATGTGGTGTTTATTCCAAGGATTTATTTATCTCCATCAGAGACTGCCTTACCTTTCAAGTTAAGACGTCGACAATTTCCCGTGAAGTCTACTTTTGCCATGACCATCAACAAATCCCAAGGCCAAACACTGGAGAAAGTAGGGATTTTTTTGTCACAACCAGTTTTTGGACATGGACAGTTATATGTGACTTTTTCACGAGTGAAAACACGATGCAATGTTAAGGTGAAAGTGCTGGATACACCCATTCAAGTCAAATTGCTGCCCAGTAGTGAAATACTCTTTACTCTAAATAATCTCTCTAATATTTTATTTTAAATTCTTTAGATACATATTAGATTTAGATACATAGTTACTTTCTAATTAAACACAAATATTACAATAAATTAGTTTAGCCATAGATGTATAAGAATAGAAAAAAAAATACCAAAAAAATTATTTTAGTTATAGAAAAAGATATTATAATTAGTTATTAGATATAAAATAGTTATTTAAGAAATATAGTCGTTACTGTTCATTTTCACTAAAAATATAGTGTATAAAAATATTTTACTTAAAATTATTTAGATACATGTTACATTTAGATACATAGTTATTTTTAAATTAGACACAAATATTACTATATTAATATGTTTAGCAATAGATGTATATCAATATAAATAAATCAAAATACCTAAAAACTTAGTTTAGTTATAGATAAATACATTATAATTACTTTTTAGATATAAAAGTTATTTCAGATATATAGTCGTTATTTTCACTTTTCAATAAAAATATAGTGTATAAAAATATTTTACTTTCAATTCTTTAGATACATATTACATTTAGATACATAGTTACTTTCTAATTAAACACAAATATTACAATAAATTAATTTAGCTATAGATGTATAGGAATACAAATATACAAAAATACCAAAAATATTAGTTTTGTTATAAAGACATTTTAATTAGTTTTTAGATATAAAATAGTTATTTAAAATATATAGTAATTACTTTTTTAGCTTAGAAAATTTCTTTTTAATTTTCATTGTATATGTATGTAAACACACATTTTTTTTGTAGATTGTAGATGTGTATCATCTAAATGCTTGCATTTAGTGATAAGGACCTGAAGCTTCAGCAGTATAGCTGCTGCGAGATTTCATTTTCTTTTTACACAGGGTGAGGTTTTTGTGAACAGCTAAGGCTGCCTTCAGACTTGCAGATGCATCTGCAGCATTTTAAAGATGCATCTGCAAGCATCTGCATGCAAACGCCAGCTCCTATCTTTATAATGGGACATACGGTCTCTGCAGATGCTTGCAGACAGCCGTGCGCACCCATTTACTCTTATATATGTGATCTCTGCACAGGCGCATGCCTGCATACAAATCACACAATCCCGCCTGCACCAGGGATGCAACATGTCACCTCCCTGGTGTGGAGGAGAGTCTGTGATCTGTGCAAAGGCATCCGCCTGCGCATAGATCACATATAGGAGTGAATGGCTGCGCACAGCTGTCTGCAAGAATCTGCAGACACCATGTGTTCCATTATAAAGATAGGGACTGCCGTCTGCATGCACATGCTTGCAGATGCATCTGCAAAACGCTGCAGATGCATCTGCAAGTCTGAAGGCAGCCTAAGAGATGGGTGGGACGGCTGTTCACACACATCTCTATCTTGAAGTGTGTTCTGTACATATAAATACATATATACACATAGGTACATATTTAGACACATAGGTACATATTTAGACACATAGGGAAAGAATAGAGATTTTGATCTTACATCAGAGTTATTCTGCTATTTGTTGAATTTTTAGTTGGAAAAAAACAATTTTGCCACTTGCTGCCTAATGGTGACCTACAGTACTCTTAATGTAAGTTGCATGAAATGTTTATGGAATTTGTCGTTTACTTGCGGTAGTTGCGGCACATGTGCTTTCGACAGTTTCAAACGCTAAAATCAGTTAGCTCTCATTTTTAGTGTTTGCATTTAGTCAACCTGTTAAAGCTCTGCTTGCCGTATTTACTGCAAGCTAAGTGCAAGTTCCATATTTATTACATGTTACTTGCTGAAAGTTAGCTGTAGGTAGTCCCTTTGGTGCCAAGTTCAGAAATTGTATTTGGTTATTCAATACCTTCTGCAAATAGCCAACAAATATGTGCTTTAAAAAGAGTCTAACTATTAATTATTAGGGATAGAGTAGAGTAGGTCCCACCAGCTGTAAGGCTACCTTCCAGTGGTTGGTGGGGAAACATGTACTGGCTCAATCATAGATTATTAATATTCATATATAAATTGAATATACGTAATCTGTACAAAACATCAGTGCCAGTATCTGTACGAAAAGCCTTGCCTTAGAATCATGACATGTACTACACTGACATATACCATACAAACATTGGTAGTTGATATATAGATATCATGTCTTATGTGCATTATTGTCAAATTTGAATGAATAATGTATATATGCATGCTACACTCCCGATTCTTTAACATTGGGCCGCCATCTATCATGGAATAATAGGATTATTACTTAAAACTCTAATTTAATAAACTATACACCGATTCTAGAATCCCGATGCAATCGCATCGGGCTCACAGCTAGTTAGATATAAAAGTCATTTAAGATATATAGTCGTTATTTTCACTTTTCACTAAAAATATAGTGTATAAAAATATTTTACTTTCAATTCTTTAGATACATATTACATTTAGATACATAGTTGCTTTCTAATTAAACACAAATATTACAATAAATTAATTTAGCTATAGATGTATAGGAATAGAAATATACAAAAATACCATAAATATTAGTTTAGTTATAAAGATATTATAATTAGTTTTTAGATATAAAATAGTTATTTAAAATATATTGTAATTACTTTTTTAGCTTAGAAAATTTCGTTTTACATTTCATTGTATATGTATGTAAACACACATTTTTTTTGTAGATTGTAGATGTGTATCATCTAAATGCTTGCATTTAGTGATAAGAACCTGAAGCTCCAGCAGTATAGCTGCTGCGAGATTTCATTTTCTTTTTACACAGGGTGAGGTTTTTGTGAACAGCTAAGGCTGCCTTCAGACTTGCAGATGCATCTGCAGCGTATTGAAGATGCATCTGCAAGCATCTGCATGCAAACGGCAGCCCCTATCTTTATTCTTTCTTTTAATGGTCTTTTTATTGAAGATTTAAGTCATAATCAAACAATCAATCAACATTTTTCGTCCCCTAACATAGGGAAAAAGGCATAACAGTAGATACAGATAAAACATTCAATAGAAATGTGATAGAACATTTTTGTAAATACTCTGCATTCATAGCAAAAGTGTAAAAGTAAAAAAGAGTCAACAGGGGGGGGGAACAGAGGGAAAAATAGGGGTGGATGGGAAGGAGGTGGGGGGGGGGGGGGGTGTATATGCAAGAGAGAACCCGATATTTTCCTCACTCGGAGGTATGCAACAACAGAAATTCAGGAGTCGAACGATACCACATCCAGAGCGTCCAAGTTTTCTCAAAGGTCTCTTGTGAACCAAATGAAAGAGCTGCCAGTTCAGCTGCACGATACACCATGTCTACTTCTCGTATTATTTGTGGTTTCGTCGGGGTCTTATCAGATTTCCATAGGGCAGAGACAAGGAGTCTACAAACGGCTATGATATTAGAAGCTAATTTGGATACAAACAGGTCTTTTGGCCATATGTAAAAATTAAGAAGGGAAGTAAGAGGCGTGAGAGTTGTGTCCCTCTGTAGAACATCCGTGAGTAATGTTGATACCATTGACCAGAATACTTGGATAAGAGGGCATTGCCACCACATATGAAAGTATGTCCCTTCTCCGGAGTTGCATCTCCAGCAGGAGCTTGACATTTGTGGGTGCCATCTATGTAGTTGTGAGGGGGTGCGGTACCATCTCGTTACCACTTTATAAGTGCTTTCTTGAATTTTTACACAAGAGGAAGGGCCATGAGATCCTCTGTATATCTGTCTCACTTGTTGTTCTGAAAATTGTATTTGTAGATCCCGTTCCCACTGTTCCAGAAAGTCTCTCTTAATATGGTCTGTGTCAAGCGTTAGTTGTTTATATAGTGAAGATAGTATTTTTGTGGGCTCTGCCAGTTGTGAACATAATTGTTCAAACATTGTCAAAGGTCTCATGAAGTCTAAGTGTTTCAGGTGTTTGTGCATAAATGCTTTTAATGTACCGTATTGCAGAAAGGATAAATTAGGCAGTAAATTGGATTGCTGTATTTCTTGGTGGGAGAGCAGTGCTCCATCCAACAGGAGGAGATCGATTGGGATAGGGTCATTAGGATTCAGTTCCAAGTCCCCTGGGTTGCCAGCTCGAGAACCTGGCGGTAATCTGCCTACGAGGTCTCTCAAATTTAGAATCGGAGTCGTTGGAGGGAGCAGCCGACCACATTCTTTTTTCCAAATGGCTACAATGGTTTTAGTAAAGGTGTTACCAAATAACTTTGAGTCAGTATAGCAATCTGAGAGAAGTGCCAGGGACCTTAAAGGTACGGGTGACATAGCTTCTTCAATTGGCAACCATAACTTATGTGGTGGTCGTCTAATCCAGTCCACGACTCTCGTCAGCATAGCTGCCGTATAGTATTTACGTATATCAGGTGCTCCCATACCACCACTTTTTCTTGGCATGGTAAGTGTCCGGTATTTGATACGCGGTTTTTTAGCATTCCAGATAAAGTTAGAAATAAATGTGTGGATTCTGTTCAACATATATTCCGGGATGCGGATTGGGAGCATCTGAAATAGATAAAGGAATTTTGGTAGGATCATGCTTTTAATTAGATTTTTTCGGCCTATCCACGATAGGAAGGGCGCTCTCCATGATTTAATCGTTTCTTTTGCTTTTTCTAATGTGGGAAGTACATTAAGGGAGAGAAGATCTTTATCCGAGTGTCCAATCTTTATACCTAGGTAAGTGATGTATTTCTCTGGCCATTTAAAAGGGAATCTAGTTTTATATTTGGTTATGATATGTTCGGGAATATTGAGGCCTAGCGCCTCTGATTTAGACAAATTGATTTTATAATTGGAGAGTTGGCCATATTTTTCTAATGTTTGAACAAAGGCAGGGATGCCCCTATCCGGTTCGGATAGAATTACCAACAAGTCATCTGCAAACGCCGCTGACTTGTGGTGTACATTATTCAGTTGGAATCCTTTAATATCTTTATTCATTTGGATGCTCCGTAGCAATGGTTCCATAACTAAAACATACAATAAGGGGGACAAGGGACACCCCTGCCTCGTACCATTTTTTATTAGAAAGGGATCTGAAAGTGTGTTATTAATTTTTAGTTTAGCTGACGGGGAAATGTACATTTTGAATATGGCCTCTATTAATGGGGAAGGTATATGAAAAGCCATTAGGGTGCTACGAAGAAATGTCCAGTCCACCCTGTCAAAGGCCTTCTCGGCGTCTGTACTCAGAAGGACCATCTGTTTTTGGTTTCTTTTGGCGTATTGCATTAGGTGTAAAATTCTGCTTGCATTGTCTCTTCCTCCCGTCCTCGCACAAATCCCGTCTGCTCCAGCGAGATCAAATGGGGAATCAGGTCCGTCAAGCGTCTTGCTATTAAGCTAGCATACAGTTTTAAGTCCACATTGAGCAAGGAGATGGGTCTGTAGTTCCCGCATTGTGTTGGATCTTTGCCTTCTTTATGCAGAAGTGTAACATGTGCTTCTAAGGACTGGGGGGGAAGAGAGCTGCCGTTTAATACTGCATTGCACATCTTTAACAAGTGTGCGTTTAATTCTGGAGAAAACGTCTTATAATAGAGTAGCGAAAAGCCGTCTGGCCCTGGGGATTTGCCCGATTGACCCTCAGACAGGATGGACTGGAGTTCCTCCGGCGCAAAGGGTTTTGTTAACCGTTCCCGTTGTTGCTCATCTAATTTCGGTAAGGATAAAGATGAAAGAAATGAGTCTATGTCTTGTTGTCTGTGAGTTTGGTTCACTACAAGGTTGTGTGTTGGAATCTGATATAAATTTTTATAGAATGTTAGGAATTCTGAGATAATTTGATCATAGTTTTGTGATATTTGGCCTGTACCTGTTTTGATCCTGTGGATAAAGGTTCGGGATTGTCTCTTTTTAATCAAAGAGACCATTAACTTGGAAGCTTTATCCCCATGTACCATAATTCGGTTTCTCCAATTTGCGAAGTATTTGGCTCCATTCTGATTGAGGAGATCTTTAAGGCGTTGTCTGCATTCTGTGAGTTTTATCATGGTTGGATGGTGTAGTGTTGTCTGGTGTTGTTTCTCTAGGTAAATAATATCTTTATACAATTTTTCTATGTCAGCTTTCCTTTGTTTGTTTCGGAATGATGCTATAGATATAATAATACCTCTTATAGTTGCCTTATGGGCTTCCCAAATAATCGTGGGATCTACGTCTGGGGTGTTATTATGTTGAAAATAATCTTTAATGGCCGTTTGAATTTTGAGTTTAATCTCGGTAGATTTTAAT
Source organism: Allobates femoralis (assembly GCA_033576535.1). Classification (NCBI taxonomy): domain Eukaryota; kingdom Metazoa; phylum Chordata; class Amphibia; order Anura; family Aromobatidae; genus Allobates; species Allobates femoralis. Next base: position 226,582,041 of record JARQOC010000006.1, on the reverse strand, counting down.
AAGGATTCATTCAATCTCCATGTCCTATTGGGTTGGATAGGTCTGCCCCATTCCAGCTTTATAGTCACCATTGCATGGTCTGAGTACAACGCCGGAAGGATTCCTGTTTCTATAACTGTCGGGAGGAGATTTTTGGATACAAATAAATAGTCTAGTCTATGATAGTTCTTATGAGGGTGAGAGAAATAAGTGTATGTTCTATCCTGGGGGTGGTGATATCGCCATATATCTATCAAGTTCGCTGTGTGGAAAGAAGATCGTATTTGAGCTAATTCTCGCCTTGAGATGTTACTGTTCCCTGTCGAGGTATCCAATAAAGGTTCCAACGTTATATTTAAGTCTCCTCCAATCAAAACTGAGCCTTCAGCAAATAGTGAGAGTTTATTGTGGACCTTCTTTATCCAGGAAGAGTGTTTTGTGTTTGGGGCGTAAATACTTCCTAATGTAATCATGGAACCCTCCAGTAAACCCTTCACAAATATATATCTACCCTCATCGTCAACCAGTTTGTCAATGAGTAAGAATGGGACATTTTTCGTCAGGGCAATAGCTACTCCTCTGGACCTTTTTTGGGGAGAGTATGCATGGTACCAGCTATTATAATGATTCTTTTCGAAATTAGGCGATTTAGATTCAACAAAGTGGGTTTCTTGTAGTAACAGAATGTCATAGCCTGCCTTCTTAAGGTAGTGTAGTGTTTGAGACCTAGGAATAGGGGAGTTGAAGCCATGTAGATTATGCGATACCACTTGGTATGACTTACGGTTGTCGATCATGGTGGACGTTCTGGTTCATGCTGGAGGGGAAGTGTAGACTCTCTTGCAGGGAGTTAGCCCCTATCTTTATAATGGGACGTACGGTCTCTGCAGATGCTTGCAGACAGCCGTGCGCACCCATTTACTCCTATATGTGATCTCTGCACAGGCACATGCCTGCATACAAATCACACACTCCCGCCCGCACCAGGGATGCAACATGTCGCGTCCCTGGTGCGGAGGAGAGTCTGTGATCTGTACGCAGGCATCCGCCTGCGCACAGATCACATATAGGAGTGAATGGGTGCGCACGGCTGTCTCAAGCATCTCCAGACACCGTGTGTCCCATTATAAAGATAGGGACTGCCGTCTGCATGCACATGCTTGCAGATGCATCTGCAAAACGCTGCAGATGCATCTGCAAGTCTGAAGGCAGCCTAAGAGATGGGTGGGACGGCTGTTCACACACATCTCTATCTTGAAGTGTGTTCTGTACATATAAATACATATATACACATAGGTACATATTTAGACACATAGGTACATATTTAGACACATAGGGAAAGAATAGACATTTTGATTTTACATCTGAATTATTCTGCTATTTGTGGAATTTTTAGTGGGAAAAAATCAATTTTGCCACTTGCTGCCTAATGGTGACCTACAGTACTCTTACTGTAAGTTGCATGAAATGTTTATGGAATTTGTGGTTTACTTGCGGTAGTTGCGACACATGTGCTTTCGACAGTTTCAACCGCCAAAATCAGTTAGCTCTCATTTTTAGTGGTTGCATTTAGTCAACCTGTTAAAGCTCTGCTTGCCGTATTTACTGTAAGCTAACTGCAAGTTCCATATTTATTACATGTTACTTGCTGAAAGTGAGCTGTAGGTAGTCCCTTTGGTGCCAAAATCAGAAATTGTATTTGGTTATTCCACACCTTCTGCAAATAGCCAAAAAATATCTGCTTTAAAAGGAGTCTAACTATTAATTATTAGGGATAGAGTAGAGTAGGTCCCACCAGCTGTAAGGCTACCTTCCCGTGGTTGGTGGGGAAACATGTACTGGCTCAATCATAGATTATTAATATTCATATATAAATTGAATATACGTAATCTGTACAAAACATCGGTGCCAGTATCTGTACGAAAAGCCTTGCCTTAGAATCATGACATGTACTACACTGACATATACCATACAAACATTGGTAGTTGATAGATAGATATCATGTCTTATGTGCATTATTGTCAAATTTGAATGAATAATGTATATATGCATGCTACACTCCCGATTCTTTAACATTGGGCCGCCATCTATCATGAAATAATTGGATGGATTATTAGTTAAAACTCTAATTTAATAAACTATACACCGATTCTAGAATCCCGATGCAATCGCATCGGGCTCACAGCTAGTTGATTATAAACACTTTACATAAATACATCATACATTACATAGAACATTGCACATATACCATTATAACAACCCGGGACCTGTAACCACCTCTCTCCCCATTGGAGCTCTAACACCTGCTCCCGTGGTATCTACGGCCTCCGGCCTACTTACACTATACATCAATACATACGTTACATTACAACGATGACCCCTCCGAGTTCATAACAGGGATTGAGCAACCTGAGTACCGGGTATGTCATGTATCCCCAAGGGGCTCCTTCCTGGACGTGTTTTGCCCCACGTCCCGGTCAGAGTCCACCTGGTTCAACCATGGTGTCCCCACTCTAGGAGCCCTTTTTAACCCCTGCTTCTGCTTATATACGCCTCAACGGGCCCTGTGGGTCCCAATGGCGGTACCAGCCGCCCGGCTTTAGTCACCCAGCATGATGATATACCATTAACCCATAGTCAGGATTCCTGCCTGACCCGGTCCTTACGTACTGTATGTGATCCATCATACAAACATCCATGGATCACACGCATCCTTCCACACGCTCACAGCCCATCATACCAACATCCATGGACTGTGGCTCTCCTGGGTCCATTACAGGGATTGGCAAACCTTAGTACCCGGGAAACTCATCCGTTACCTACTAGGAGCCCTATTACCCCTGTGTCTGGCACCACAAGCACACCCACACCATTAGAGGCCATGGTTGAGGGACAGGTACCCTCTGCAAGCAGCAGGGCAAGCCTCCCTCTTGTCCCACAGCGACGGATCGCCTCCAATGCATCATCCATACTGGCTGGGTCACTCTCCCCCACAACATTATACGTGGCTGTTACACATAGGCCATCGTTTCTCATTCAGGGCACTGTTACCTAAGCCCTTTCATACGTCTACGGGTCCTTTACCGACTGCCTAGTCGGACCCAATGGCGGTTATGCCCGCCTGGCATTAATCACGCACACAGCTCACTCCGTTACACGGGAACTGCTGTCTTACCGGGCACAGATCTGGGTCTCGCTACCTGGGTAACGGGTTGGCTAAGCCTCCCCCACGGGCTCCTTCCTGGACGTGTTTCACCCCACGGCCAGTCCAGCGTCCGCCAGGTCAGCCACGGCTTCCCCACACCAGGTGCTATAACGACCCCGTTCCTGGGTACCGGTATAGAGCTAGCCTGCTCTCTTCACCATCGTTCCTTATGGTGGTCTGGACTCTCACTCCCAGTCTCTCACACAGACTGGCTCTGCTCGGCTCTCTGGCTGGTAAGGATCCTCTCAGCATGAGTTCTGGTCTTAGAATGAATCTCTCAGACACTCAGCTGGCAGGCTCTTATCGTGCCTGCCACACCCACACTGCCTCATCCAGCTGGGCTGCTAATCCTCCGGACACACCCACCTGGGCTGTCAGCAATCACTCATTACATCCCTTTCCTCAGTGCTTCCTCGATCTCATGAGCCACTCACTAGTCGCATTAAACCTTGTGTTCCAAGTTGGTTCACACAGTATCATCACAGTAAAACCGGCCAGTGTGCACAGGATCATCCTGATCCTGCATGTGATGCGCCCCGGCCATGGGGATCATGCCGGCGGTGCCTCACAATATATATATATATATATATATATATATATATATATATACTAGCTGTAGTAACCGGCTATGCCCGGGTTAATAAATAACTGATGTTAGCTATAACAAAATAGAATTTGAATATGTCATATTAATGACCTGTAAGAAAATAGAAGCTGAGCTGTGATTGATTGCTATAGGCAGCCTAATAAATCTCCAGCCAACAGTAAACCCTCTTCCTGGCCAGGCAGTATATGTTACCTCACACATACACATAATAGACAGCTCGCTTCCTTAAACTCAACATGGACAAAACTGAATTCATCGTCTTCCCCCAAGAAATTCCACCCCAACCTATCCATCTGCATCAACGACTGCGCCCTCTCCCCAGTCCCCCAAGCCAAGTGCCTTGGGGTAATCCTTGACTCCTCCCTATCCTTCAAGCCCCACATCGAGGCCCTCACCACATCCCTCCGACTCCAGCTCAAGAACATCTCACGGATCCGCTCCTTCCTCACCCACGACACCGCTAAAACACTCATCCATGCTCTTATCATCTCCCGCCTTGACTACTGCAACTTCCTTCTCAATGGCCTCCCGGCTAACTTCCTCACACCTCTCCAGTCTATTCTCAACTCCGCTGCCCGTCTCATCTACATGTCCTCTCGCTACTCCCCTGTCTCCCCCCTCTGCCAAGCCCTTCACTGGCTCCCCGTCTCCAAGAGATCCCAATTCAAAACACTAACCATGGCGTACAAAGCCATACACAACCTGGCCCCACCATACATCTCCGACCTGGTCTCCCGATACCTTCCCTCACGCAACCTCCGCTCCTCCCAAGAACTCCTTCTCTGCTCCCCCCTCATTACCTCTTCGCACAACCGAGTCCAGGACTTCTCTCGGGCATCTGCCTTATTCTGGAACTCCCTGCCCGAACACTTCAGACACTCTCCTACCCTGAGTAGCTTCAAGTGTCACCTGAAGACTCACTTGTTCCGTCAAGCCTACAACCTGCCATGAGACCCAGGCGACCGCCCCATACCTGACATTCCCCCATCCTACTGTATCCTAACACGCCCCTCTTAGACTGTGAGCCCTCATGGACAGGGTCCCTGCCCCTCCTGTACCTGTACGTCCTGATCGCCTAGATTTAGTGTACTTGTTGTTGTCTCCCTCATCCTCATGTAAAGCGCCATGGAACCTAATGGCGCTATATAAATAAATAATAATAATAGCTCATGTGACTGACATCTGCCTTAATTCCCTATATGGCACATGTGTTGCACATTGGCTGTTTTTAATCAGATGTTTATGTTTGGAAATGAAAGATAGCACACGTATGAGGCGAGATGTGTTAGGTGATTTGTGCACATCTGTGTCTGTCTGTGTGGTGTGTGTCCCTGGGGTGTGTGTATGTGTGTGTCCCTGTGGGGTGAGTGCATGTGTCCCTATAGGGTGTGTATGTGTGTGTGTGTCCCTGTGGGGGGGGTCTGTATGGTGTGTGTATCTGTGTTGTGTGTGTCTCTTTGTGGTGTGTGTGTGTGTGTCCCTGTGGGGTGAGTGCATGTGTCCCTATAGGGTGTGTAAGTGTGTGTGTCCCTGTGGGGGGGGGTCTGTGTGGGGTGTGTGTGTTTCTGTGTTGTGTGTGTCTCTTTGTGGTGTGTGTGTGTCCCTGTGGGGTGAGTGCATGTGTACCTATAGGGTGTGTATGTGTGTGTGTCCCTCTGGGGGGTCTGTGTGGTGTGTGTGTGTATCTGTGTTGTGTGTCTCTTTGTGGTGTGTGTGTCCCTGTGGGGTGAGTGCATGTGTCCCTATAGGGTGTGTATGTGTGTATGTCCCTGTGGGGGGGTCTGTGTGGTGTGTGTGTCTCTTTGTGATGTGTGTGTGTGTGTCCCTGCGGGGTGAGTGCATGTGTCCCTATAGGGTGGCTATGTGTGTGTCCCTGTGGGGGGGGGGTCTGTGTTGTGTGTGTCTCTTTGTGGTGTGTGTGTGTCCCTGTGGGGTGAGTGCATGTGTCGCTATAGGGTGTGTGTGTGTCCCCGTGGGGGTGTGTGTCTCTTTGTGGTGTGTGTTTGTTCGGGTGCGTGGTGAGTATCCAATGTTGGGGCTGCACCTTAGCGACTATACACCTGCTGTTACTCTTTGTGTGCGTGTGGTGTGTATACATGTCCCCGTGCGTGGTGAATATCTCATGTTGGGGCCCCACCTTAGTGACTGTATGTGCTGTTAGTCTTTGGCGCTATCATTAAGCCCCTCTCTTTCACATCTGTCAACTGGTAACTGTCACTTTTTCCCCATTATGTAGATAGGGGCAAAATTGTTTGGTGAATTGGAAAGCGCGGGGTTAAAATTTCGCCTCACAACATAGCCTATGACGCTCCCAGGGTCCAGACGTGTGACTGTGCAAAATTTTGTGGCTATAGCTGACAGCTGTCGATTTTCCTCCAACACTTTTCCATTCATTTTTTCCCCATTATGCAGATGGGGGCAAAATTGTTTGGTGAACTGGAACGCGCAGGGTTAAAATTTCGCCTCAAAACATAGCCTATGACACCCCCGGGGTCCAGATGTGTGACTGTGCAAAATTTTGTGGCTGTAGTTGGCAGCTGTCGATTTTCCTCCAACACTTTTCCCCCATTATGTAGATAGGGGCAAAATTGTTTGGTGAATTGGAACGCGCAGGGTTAAAATTTTGCCTCACAACATAGCCTATGACGCTCTCGGGGTCCAGACGTGTGACTGTGCAAAATTTTGTGGTTGTAGTTGCGACGGTGTAGATGCCAATCCCGGATATACATACATACATACATACACACATACACACACACACACATTCAGCTTTATATATTAGACTAGTAAAAAGGCCCGATGCTATTGCATTGGGAGTGTATTGAAATGATCCTTGTGTATGTTGGAGGTGGAAACTGGATCAGTAGAGATGTCTGACACTATGTGTGATTATGGAAAAAGCTGTGTTATGTGATGGTTTTGCATTTGGAAAAAAGACTAAAGAAGTAAAAGAATACATTTTAATAACATGTGGAAAAAAATGGCAAAGCATCATACTGTTGCTAAAGAGTTACAGAAAAATACAGAACATAAGGTTATTGCAAAGATGTTAGAGCTGTACATCTATTATATAATCACGAATGGGTTTTTTGCCCCTTTTGAGTCCGCACTCGCTGCGAGTCAGCGTGGTCATGTGGATACGAACGAAGCATTGGCCGCGCAGCGGCCATTGCGAGCAGCTCTAAGGCGACTCGCTATGCCCGCGCAGCGGGCATGGCGAGTCGCCTTAGCAGCGCGAAGCATTGGCCGCGAAGCGGCCATTGCAAGTCAGAGACTCGCTCTGCTAGAATCCCGATGCATTGTGCATCGGGCACCCATCTAGTACATAGTTATAAGTATGAAATGTAAATTATTTCAAATATAAGGGAAACAGTGTGTAGGTAACAGGTAAATATATATGTATATACATATCAAATATAGTAAATATATACATATAAGTGAAATGTAATAAATTAAAGTATTGGTTTAATGTGTATGTATAAAGCCAGAACTTATGTGTGAAGTTCAGAAAGGATAAGTAGAAAAACTGATATATATATATATAACTAGTAAAAAGGCCCAATGCAATTGCATCGGGAGCGCGGTGAAATGAAATATGTGTATAGAGGCGGCTGTGTGGGTCGCAGAGCATAGAGACGGCTGTGTGGGTCGCAGAGCATAGAGGCGGCTGTGTTGGTGGCAGAGCATAGAGGCGGCTGTGTGGGTCGCAGAGCAAAGAGGCGGCTGTGTGGGTTGCAGAGCATAGAGGTGGCTGTGTGGGTCGCAGAGCATAGAGGCGGCTGTGTGGGTCGCAGAGCATAGAGGCGGCTGTGTGGATCGCAGAGCATAGAGGCGGCTGTGTGGGTCGCAGACCATAGAGGCGGCTGTGTGGGTCGCAGAGCATAGAGGTGGCTGTGTGGGTCGCAGAGCATAGAGGCGGCTGTGTGGGGCGCAGAGCATAGAGGCGGCGGTGTGGGGCGCAAAGCATAGAGGCGGCTTTGTGGGTAGCAGAGTATGCAGGCAGTTGTGTGGGTAGCAGAGTATACAGGCGGCTCTGTGGATAGCAGAGTATGATGTGGCGGGAGGCTGGAGGGGTGAGGAGAGCAGAGGCTGGAGTTGTGAGGAGAGGTGCGGCTGGAGGAGGGGTGAGGAGAGGTGCGATGGAGGAGGGGTGAGGAGAGGTGCGTTGGAGGGGGTGAGGAGAGGTGAGGCTGGAGGAGGGGTGAGGAGAGGTGAGGCTGGAGGAGGGGTGAGGAGAGGTCAGGCTGGAGGGGAGGGTGAGGAGAGGTCAGGCTGGAGGAGGGGTGAGGTCAGGCTGGAGGAGGGGTGAGGTCAGGCTGGAGGAGGGGTGAGGTCAGGCTGGATGGACTGGTGAGGTCAGGCTGGATGGACTGGTGAGGTCAGGCTGGATGGAGGGGTGAGGTCAGGCTGGATGGAGGGGTGAAGAGAGGTCAGGCTGGATGGAGGGGTGAGGAGAGGTCAGGCTGGATGGAGGGGTGAGGAGAGGTCAGGCTGGAGGAGGGGTGAGGAGGGTCAGGCTGGAGGAGGGGTGAGGAGAGGTCAGGCTGGAGGAGGGGTGAGGAGAGGTCAGGCTGGATGGAGGGGTGAGGAGAGGTCAGGCTGGATGGAGGGGTGAGGAGAGGTCAGGCTGGATGGAGGGGTGAGGAGAGGTCAGGCTGGAGGAGGGGTGAGGAGATGTCAGGCTGGAGGAGGGGTGAGGAGAGGTCAGGCAGGAGGAGGGGTGAGGAGAGGTCAGGCTGGATGGAGGGGTGAGGAGAGGTCAGGCTGGAGGAGGGGTGAGGTCAGGCTGGAGGAGGGGTGAGGTCAGGCTGGAGGAGGGGTGAGGTCAGGCTGGATGGAGGGGTGAGGTCAGGCTGGATGGAGGGGTGAGGAGAGGTTAGGCTGGATGGAGGGGTGAGGAGAGGTCAGGCTGGATGGAGGGGTAAGGAGAGGTCAGGCTGGATGGAGGGGTGAGGAGTGGTCAGGCAGGAGGAGGGGTGAGGAGAGGTCAGGCAGGAGGAGGGGTGAGGAGAGGTCAGGCTGGAGGAGGGGTGAGGAGAGGTGCGGCTGGAGGAGGGGTGAGGAGAGGTGCGGCTGGAGGAGGGGTGAGGAGAGGTGCGGCTGGAGGAGGGGTGAGGAGAGGTGCGGCTGGAGGAGGGGTGAGGAGAGGTTAGGCTGGAGGAGGGGTGAGGAGAGGTGCGGATGGAGGAGGGGTTAGGAGAGGTCAGGCTGGAGGAGGGGTGAGGTCAGGCTGGAGGAGGGGTGAGGAGAGGTGCGGATGGAGGAGGGGTGAGGAGAGGTGCAGCTGGAGGAGGGGTGAGGAGAGGTGCGGCTGGAGGAGGGGTGAGGAGAGATGCGGCTGGAGGAGGGGTGAGGTGCGGATGGAGGGGTGAGGAGAGGTGCGGCTGAAGGAGGGGTGAGGAGAGGTCAGGCTGGATGGAGAGGTGAGGGGAGGTCAGGCTGGAGGAGGGGTGAGGAGAGGTCAGGCTGGAGGAGGGGTGAGGAGAGGTCAGGCTGGAGGAGGGGTGAGGTCAGGCTGGAGGAGGGGTGAGGTCAGGCTGGATGGACTGGTGAGGTCAGGCTGGATGGACTGGTGAGGTCAGGCTGGATGGAGGGGTGAGGTCAGGCTGGATGGAGGGGTGAACAGAGGTCAGGCTGGATGGAGGGGTGAGGAGAGGTCAGGCTGGATGGAGGGGTGAGGAGAGGTCAGGCTGGAGGAGGGGTGAGGAAAGGTCAGGCTGGAGGAGGGGTGAGGAGAGGTCAGGCTGGAGGAGGGGTGAGGAGAGGTCAGGCTGGATGGAGGGGTGAGGAGAGGTCAGGCTGGATGGAGGGGTGAGGAGAGGTCAGGCTGGATGGAGGGGTGAGGAGAGGTCAGGCTGGAGGAGGGGTGAGGAAAGGTCAGGCTGGAGGAGGGGTGAGGAGAGGTCAGGCAGGAGGAGGGGTGAGGAGAGGTCAGGCTGGAGGAGGGGTAAGGAGAGGTCAGGCTGGAGGAGGAGTGAGGTCAGGCTGGAGGAGGGGTGAGGAGAGGTCAGGCTGGAGGAGGGGTGAGGTCAGGCTGGAGGAGGGGTGAGGAGAGGTCAGGCTGGAGGAGGGGTGAGGAGAGATGCTGCTATACTTAATGATTCTGGTGAGTGTGTGGATAGAAGGTGGGCCACCTTGGCATTTGTAGTGTTCTCCACTGCAGCCCTGTATTGCAGGTGAGGGCGTTGTATGAGTGCACCAGTGCCCCGTCCACACACTGCTCCCTCACCTCGAGCCCTCTGTGCCAGCACCAAGGCAGTGGGCGGCTCTCCCGGAGGGTGGTCTCCGGCGGCTCCCGGCGACACTGGCGCCGCGGTGGCTGTCAAAGGCTCGTGGCTAGGGATGAGCGAGTCTACTCGCTAGGACTCGTTACTCGGCGATTCTTAAGGGACTCGCTGGACTCGGGAATCGGCGAGTCTTTTAGCGAATACTCGCTCAGTAACGAGTCCAATGCAAGTGAATGGCAATCTTAGTTTTGTCATAGTTTACTTTCTCTCACTCGCTAGACTCGCTAGACTCGCTCTATCACATCGCTATATAGCTTGAATCTCCCCAAACAGCAGCGAGTCTGAGCGAGTCTACGAGTCCGAATCCTAGCGAGTCTGCGATTCCGAGTCCTGTATTCTCTATTCGGGACTCGCGAATCCAGAATCTTTTATGTTACTAGTCAGCATTGCGTGTTAGGTCAGAAAACTTGTGAAGATAGCCAATCATAGTCAGTAATGGCATAGCAGCTTTGGTTGTGTCAGGACTATGATTGGCTGCTGTCCATCGTGATGTATGACAGGCAAGGCAGTATATAAGGCTTGCCCCCGCCATTTTGGGCACATTGCTGAGAAGAGCTGACCTAGTGCAGGGAGACTTGGAGCAGATCTAGGGACAGTTAGGCAGTGTAGGACTCACATATAACCCAAAAGTTCTTTTCAGAACTAACAGGACGGAGTGTAGGAGTCAAGATTCCTCACACATAACCCAAAAGTTCTTTTCAGAACTACCAGGACGGAGGATTGCTGTACAGGACTGTAAGGAAGGGAGATAGGAGCAGCCTTACAGTGAATCCAGCACCATCCTCAGAGCTTAGTTCACCCAGCTTTCCGCAGAGCTGTAATCCTAAGCTTTTTCTTATTTTTGGCACTAGTCTACCAAATAATTTTGGTGCCATTTTTCCACAAAAAATTTCCTGTGCCAGTGCGTAGCTGTACGGTGTCCTGCCTGCAGCTCGCACGGTACTTGTAAACTTGCACGCAGCCAGCACCGCAGCCTAAGTGTGCCTGGTTCTGCGTACTAAACAATTTTTTCCTGTGCCAGTGCGTTGCTGTACGGTGTCCTGCCTGCAGCTCGCACGGTACTTGTAAACTTGCACGCAGCCAGCACCGCAGCCTAAGTGTGCCTGGTTGTGCGTACTAAACAATTTTTTCCTGTGCCAGTGCGTTGCTGTACGGTGTCCTGCCTGCAGCTCGCACGGTACTTGTAAACTTGCACGCAGCCAGCACCGCAGCCTAAGTGTGCCTGGTTGTGCGTACTAAACAATTTTTTCCTGTGCCAGTGCGTTGCTGTACGGTGTCCTGCCTGCAGCTCGCACGGTACTTGTAAACTTGCACGCAGCCAGCACCGCAGCCTAAGTGTGCCTGGTTCTGCGTACTAAACAATTTTTTCCTGTGCCAGTGCGTTGCTGTACGGTGTCCTGCCTGCAGCTCGCACGGTACTTGTAAACTTGCACGCAGCCAGCACCGCAGCCTAAGTGTGCCTGGTTCTGCGTACTAAACAATTTTTTCCTGTGCCAGTGCGTAGCTGTACGGTGTCCTGCCTGCAGCTCGCACGGTACTTGTAAACTTGCACGCAGCCAGCACCGCAGCCTAAGTGTGCCTGGTTGTGCGTACTAAACAATTTTTTCCTGTGCCAGTGCGTAGCTGTACGGTGTCCTGCCTGCAGCTCGCACGGTACTTGTAAACTTGCACGCAGCCAGCACCGCAGCCTAAGTGTGCCTGGTTCTGCGTACTAAACAATTTTTTCCTGTGCCAGTGCGTAGCTGTACGGTGTCCTGCCTGCAGCTCGCACGGTACTTGTAAACTTGCACGCAGCCAGCACCGCAGCCTAAGTGTGCCTGGTTGTGCGTACTAAACAATTTTTTCCTGTGCCAGTGCGTAGCTGTACGGTGTCCTGCCTGCAGCTCGCACGGTACTTGTAAACTTGCACGCAGCCAGCACCGCAGCCTAAGTGTGCCTGGTTGTGCGTACTAAACAATTTTTTCCTGTGCCAGTGCGTAGCTGTACGGTGTCCTGCCTGCAGCTCGCACGGTACTTGTAAACTTGCACGCAGCCAGCACCGCAGCCTAAGTGTGCCTGGTTCTGCGTACTAAACAATTTTTTCCTGTGCCAGTGCGTAGCTGTACGGTGTCCTGCCTGCAGCTCGCACGGTACTTGTAAACTTGCACGCAGCCAGCACCGCAGCCTAAGTGTGCCTGGTTGTGCGTACTAAACAATTTTTTCCTGTGCCAGTGCGTTGCTGTACGGTGTCCTGCCTGCAGCTCGCACGGTACTTGTAAACTTGCACGCAGCCAGCACCGCAGCCTAAGTGTGCCTGGTTGTGCGTACTAAACAATTTTTTCCTGTGCCAGTGCGTAGCTGTACGGTGTCCTGCCTGCAGCTCGCACGGTACTTGTAAACTTGCACGCAGCCAGCACCGCAGCCTAAGTGTGCCTGGTTCTGCGTACTAAACAATTTTTTCCTGTGCCAGTGCGTAGCTGTACGGTGTCCTGCCTGCAGCTCGCACGGTACTTGTAAACTTGCACGCAGCCAGCACCGCAGCCTAAGTGTGCCTGTTGTGCGTACTAAACAATTTTTTCCTGTGCCAGTGCGTAGCTGTACGGTGTCCTGCTGCAGCTCGCACGGTATTTGTAAACTTGCACGCAGCCAGCACCGCAGCCTAAGTGTGCTGGTTGTGCGTACTAAACAATTTTTTCCTGTGCCAGTGCGTAGCTGTACGGTGTCCTGCCTGCAGCTCGCACGGTACTTGTAAACTTGCACGCAGCCAGCACCGCAGCCTAAGTGTGCCTGGTTGTGCGTACTAAACAATTTTTTCCTGTGCCAGTGCGTTGCTGTACGGTGTCCTGCCTGCAGCTCGCACGGTACTTGTAAACTTGCACGCAGCCAGCACCGCAGCCTAAGTGTGCCTGGTTGTGCGTACTAAACAATTTTTTCCTGTGCCAGTGCGTAGCTGTACGGTGTCCTGCCTGCAGCTCGCACGGTACTTGTAAACTTGCACGCAGCCAGCACCGCAGCCTAAGTGTGCCTGGTTGTGCGTACTAAACAATTTTTTCCTGTGACAGTGCGTTGCTGTACGGTGTCCTGCCTGCAGCTCGCACGTTACCTTCCATCTGTCTTAATATATCTTAGCCTCTAGTGTGTACCTTTCACGAAATAGTACCTGCTACTTGTTTTACAAGCCCCAGAAAGCCACCAGAAATTATAAAATGTCACACAAAAAACCAAATCCCAAAAAAAGTCTTGCTAAGGGACAGGGAAGAGGTACAGGCATTGGTAGTCGTGGCCAACTATCCACCAGTTCGGGCAGACAGACGAGGATTGATCGATCGTTCCTCCTGTCTAACTTTCCCCGTCAGGAAAGTAAACGAGTATTGAGGCCGGAAGACGAACAGCATCTAACGTCTTGGCTGGCAGACAAGACCTCAACAACAGGTTCTTGCAGCACTCAAGGTTCCTTGAGCACTGTGTCTACTGTTGGTACATACCATGCTGGGTCATCTAATCCACAACCTCTTCACAGTTCCTCAGACCAACAGCAGCCCCATGAAAATGTTGACACAGACATGGGTCACTCAGATGACTTATTTGGTACATATAATCCTTTACATGAATCCGGTTTGCCAGACTCCGTAGTAGATGAGATACTTGACGAAGAATTGTCCAATCATGGACAAGTTTTAGAGACACCCCGGCCACATGAACGTGTCTTTCAGCAAAGTCTTAGACCGTCTCAGGAGTTGGAGGATGATGATGATGAGACAGTGACACACTTGTCATCTGGGGAGCAAAATCTATCTTGTTATCGGGAAGATTTAGAAGAGGAAGGGGTTGATGATGAGACAACTGATCCCACGTGGAATGTTGCGATGCAGAGCCAGCAGAGCAGCACGGAGGAAGAAAGTGTGTATGTCCCACCAACAAAGGCACCAAGGCCTACTCCTCCCACCAGAACTGAAAGAGTCACCACTGTTGCCCAAAATGTGTCCACTGTGGCTCAAAATTTGTCAACTGTTGGACAAAATGTTTCAAATGTGGGCCTCAGTAATCCCTCAGGGAGTACAGTCAAGCCTAGAGGTCGGTCAGCCACTGTGTGGAAATTTTTTAAAGATGGGCCTTCTCAAGAAAATGTGGTCATCTGTACCATCTGCCATGCAAGGCTAAGCAGAGGCCACGGGAAAGGAAACCAGAGCACCAGCAGTATGCGGAAGCACATGGCTGGTCAGCACCCTATTCAGTGGTCAAAAGTGCAGCCTTCCACAACAGTGTCATCTGACCCAAAGACTGCGACGGTAACTCAGATACGTCCGTCACAATCAAGTGTTGCTGAAGCTGGTCCAGCTGATATGTACTCATCACAAGCAGCGGTTGCAGAGAGACTGAACACGAGTGCAGACAGTTCTCGGTCATCAACATCCTTACAGTTATCAGTGACACAGCTGTACGAAAGGAAGCAGAAATACCACTCTTCCCACCCATTAGCCAAAAAAATAAATGCCCAGATAGCTAAGTTGTTAGCAGTCGAGATGTTGCCGTTTAGGCTTGTGGGTACAGACTCTTTCCGTGAGCTTTTGGCTGTGGCAGTACCACGCTACTCGGTTCCAAGCCGCCACTACTTTTCACGTTGTGCCGTCCCCGCGTTACATGAGCATGTCATTAACAACCTCAAGCGTGCCCTCACCAACGCTGTAACCGGGAAAGTACACCTTACTACGGACACGTGGACAAGCAGTTCAGGACAGGGCCGGTACATCTCGCTCACCGCGCATTGGATCAACGTTGTGGAGAGTGTGCCAAACGATGTTAGTGTAACATCAAACATCCTACCCACGCCACGGATAGCTGGCACAACCTCATTCAGGGTCTCTGCATCATCCTATATGTCCACTACCCCATCTTCCGCTTCCTCGACCAATCCTCAATTGCCCTCAACATCACGGCCAAGTTGGGAGGTTTGCTGCAGTGCTTCAGCAAGACGCCAACAGGCTCTGCTGAAGCTGATCTGTTTAGGTCACACACCGCACACTGCAGTAGAGCTGTTGAAAGGTCTGAAGGAACAGACAGATGAGTGGCTATCCCCACTCCAACTCCAGACCGGTCTCGTGGTGAGCGACAATGGTCGTAACCTAGTGGCTGCACTAAAGCTCGGAAACCTTGTGCACGTGCCTTGCATGGCTCACGTGCTGAATCTAGTAGTGCAGAAATTCCTGCGTACATACCCAGAGCTATGTGACCTACTGGAGAAGGTGCGTCGAGTTTGTGCACATTTTCGTCATTCGTCAACAGCGGTTGGAAAACTTTCATTGCTTCAAAAGCAATTGAATTTGCCCAACCACAGACTCATTTGTGACATGCCGACACGATGGAACTCGACATTCCATATGTTATCGAGGATCAATGAGCAGCAGAGGGCAATATCCGAGTATCAGTTGCAACATGCCCGTCAGACCGGCAGTCAGCCACGACATATTAGTACAATGGAGTGGGTGTGGATCGCTGACACATCTGAGGTTCTTGATAATTTTGACTACTGCACAAAACTGGTGAGCGGTGATCAGTCCATCATCAGTGTCACTATACCCATGCTGTGTCTGCTGAAAGAATCCCTCATTAATCAGAAAAATGAAGCATTGAGAGCCCAGCAGATGGCTATGGAGCCAGATTTAAACAGCGCAGTACCTAGCCAGCAGAGCCAGTATGACCAGGCAACTATGGCTCCTGAGGAGGAACAGGAGCAAGACGATGAAGAGGATTTATTTTTTGTTGGTGCCGATGTCAACCCAGATGGTACTCACAACCCCAGCTTTGTGTCTGTCCACCATGGGTGGCCTGGAGAGGAGGAGGCGGAGACAGACTTTGCGGATACAATGGGTATTGAACATCGTTCTGAGGACACTGAAGACATGACTCTATGCAGCTTAGGACACATGGCTCACTTCATGTTGACTTGTCTGCTAGAAGACCCACGAGTGGTTAACATATTGCACAACGACCTCTACTGGTTGGCCACCTTTCTGGACCCACGTTATAAAGATAAATTCACCTCGCTGCTGTTTCAGTCACCACGTGGCTTGACAATTGACTATTTCAAGAGGGTTCTTGTGGATAATATGCTTCGAATATCACCGTCAGACAACACTCTGCCCATGGTTAGCAACTCTGTGCAACAGCAGCCTTTGGTCGGGGCACAATCATCCACGCTGTCCAGAAGAGATGCTGGAAAGATGTCCGCAAAGTGGGCTATGTTCAATAAGCCATCGAACCTGCAGCGCCATGTTGCTCCAGTAACCATCTCTCGGAGACAGAAACTT
This sequence comes from Allobates femoralis, assembly GCA_033576535.1. Lineage (NCBI taxonomy): Eukaryota > Metazoa > Chordata > Amphibia > Anura > Aromobatidae > Allobates > Allobates femoralis. The sequence goes on along the minus strand of JARQOC010000006.1, from coordinate 226,565,676 downwards.
ACCAACATGGTACAAGAATACTTAAGTGACAGTACCTGCTTCCTGACTGATGCCGCAGTCCCGTTTAATTACTGGGTCTCCAAGCTCCACACTTGGACAGAGCTCTCGTTGTATGCCTTGGAGGTGCTGGCATGCCCTGCAGCTAGTGTGACATCAGAGCGGGTTTTCAGTGCCGCTGGGGGTATCATAACTGATACCAGGACACGTCTTACTCCAGAGAATGCAGACAGGCTTACTCTAATAAAGTTTAATAGGAACTGGATTTCACAAGACTTCTTGAGCCCTGAAGACGACAGTACTCAGAGCTGAAGTGCCACGTTCAACATCAATATGATATAATTAATCATTGTATTATATTGTGTCTTTTTGGTACAAGCAGTATGTACAAGACCAGTAACGATTTGCGTAACCATGTTCCTGCAACCTGGTAATGAGGCTGCTTCATCTTAAACCAACACTACACCTTAACTTCGGTTTCATTAACCATCACAACACCTTTTCACAAGTAATCAACCTTTATTTTCTGTTAGCAAACATTTAAAAGCCCCTTGGGCTAATTTTTTGAGCCACCCTGGCTAAGAAGCTGATCATGGCCCTTAGGCCTGCATTTATAACCAAAATGCAAAACAGCCCCTTGGGCTAATTTTTGGAGCCACCATGGCTAACAAGCTGCTCATGGCCCTTAGGCCTGCATTTATACCGAAAATGCAAAACAGCCCCTTGGGCTAATTTTTCGAGCCACACAGGCTAACAAGCTTATCATGCTTTGGGAGACAACCTGGCTAACAAGCTTTTTATGGCCCTTAGGCCTACATTTATAACAAAAATGGGAAACAGCCCCTTGGGCTAATTTTTTGAGCCACCCAGGCTAACAAGCTTATCATGCTTTGGGAGACAACCTGGCTAACAAGCTTTTTATGGCCCTTAGGCCTACATTTATAACAAAAATGGGAAACAGCCCCTTGAGCTAATTTTTTTAGTCAACAAGCCTATGCTTGCATCGTCGGCGTTGCTTGTACTATCATCCTGCTGTAGCCTGGTGAAGGGTCCCACTGTACGCTCTGTAGAAAACGCGTAGACGCGATGTGTAGCAGGTAGATGTCCCAGCCTCTCACATGTGTGTTCCTAGTCTTGTTGCCATAGCGAGGCATTAAGTAACCCCCCAAACACAGGCACTGTTTATTTGTCAGCAACATTTGTATGTGGAGTCATGATTTTACACTTAGTAACCAAGGTGACTTCATGCTCCATGCGGCCCGTACAGTACTTGCTAATGATGCTCTCTCTCCCCTGTCCCCCACGTCAAATGTCTCGGGGTAATCCTTGACTCCTCCCTCTCCTTCAAGGCCCACCTCGAGTTCCTAACCAAGTCACTGTGACTCCAACTCAAAAATATTTCAAGATTTTGCTCGTTACTCAACCCTCACACTGCTAAAACACTCATTAATGCCCTCATCATCTCCCGCCTTGACTACTGGAACCTCCTTCGCACAGGCCTCCCTGCCAACTCTCTTTCACCTCTCCAATCTATACTAAACTCTGCTGCCCGACTAATCCATCTGTCCTCACGCTACTCCCCTGTCTACCCCCTCTGCCAAGCCCTTCACTGGGTCCCCGCCCCACAGAGAGCTCACTTTAAAACACTGACCATGACATTCAAAGCCTTACACAACCTATCCCCACCATACATCTCCGACATGATCTCCCGATACCATCTCTCACGCAACCTGCGTTCATCCCAAGAACTTCTCCTACACTCCCCCCTCATCTCCTCTTCCCACAACCGCATACAGGATTTCTCCCGGGCATCCGCCATGCTCTGGAACTCGATGCCCCACCTCATCAGTCACTCGCCTACCCTGGGAACCTTCAAGAAACACCTAAAGACTCACTCTTCCGAGAGGCCTAAAACCTGCCATGACACCCCGCTACACGCCCCACGACCGACACCTTCCCCACCCTATTGTATCCCCACCCACCCCTCGTAGAATGTGAGCCCATGCGTACAGTGTCCTCTCCTCTTGTACCTGTATGACCTTATTGTCTATGTTTATTGTACTTGTCCTTGTGTACGTTATCCTCATGTAAAGCGCCATGGAACCTATCGGTGCTATATAAATAAATAATAATTATAATAATGATGATGACTTTAAGCCCACCCACAAAACAACCTACACATCCATTCCCTGAAAAAAGACAGACACAAAGCAGTTTTTGTAAACTGGGTATTATTCCGCCATAATGGCAAAGATGTCAGAATTTTTTTTTTTTTTTTTTTGGTTATAACTTAGTAAAAACAAATAATAAGATAACAAAGAAATTGTGCAATGCACAGGAACAAAAAATAAACAAAAAAAAAAAAGGGGTCTACAGCTGGTGGTAGGTTGCCGCATCCTCCGGGCTTGCCTGTAACGTGGCACCATCACCCTGGTCGTTGAGGAGGTCCAGGGCCCCATGCAGTACCTCACCCAGTGGTTGGAAGCCTGTAGGCTGGGGCATCTGGGCCGGTTGGCCTTGGCTTGGTAGGCCCCTCATTGTTGGACACCACCTCTGGGTCGCCACATACCTGTCCCGGGGTGTGGCCCTCTCCAGGATGTTTGATCTGCTGAGCCTCCACTCCTCCAAAAAAGCAAACACCTGCCCAGGGTTGTTTGGGGGCCTACACGCATCGAGGACAATGTGTATTGCTGACCATGCCCGCAGTCGTCTCTCGAATGGAATGTCATCCAAGAACGGTATGAGACTGCGGGCAAAGTCAGCACTACACTGTCCTCTGCGGTCTTGTGGTGCCCCCGGGATCAGAGCAGGGCTGCTGGGGTTCCAGTGACTCCCCACACTGCTGCTGGCAGTCGGCACTGGAGGGCGCTGGTGTGGCCCTTCATCCTCCTCTTCTTGTATCTGCGGCCCCAAAGGTGGTGGTGGTGGTGGTGGTGGTGGTGGCGGTGGTGGTGGTGGTGGTGGTGGTGGCGGTGGTGGTGGCGGAGGTGGTGGTGCTACTCCCTCCTCCTCATCTGGTGGGGGTTGAGGGGCCTCCCTCCCCTCCTCAGGCAGCTCTGCTGGCGGGTGACGACGCCGCCTCCGATAGTGAGCAGCTCTGTGGGTAAATATAAAAAACATTTGGTGAATGGGTTGCGTTTGGAAACAAAACCATAGGCCAAACATAACATGTGCACGCTTTTTTGACTCAGTGTATCTGTGTATTCTGTGTCTTTTCATTGTTGCCCTTAAGATGGAATTGCAGCAAATAAATTAATGACATTTTTGGCTCATGCCTCAAACTATATTCTATGTGTGGGTAGTGTTGCTCCACGATTTTTTGCCATTACATTACAAATTTTAAAATTTGTCCGCACTATTACACTGTGCCCTGCCTTAGGCAGGACAGCTATTTAGTCACTTGAAGACATATTAGTGGCCACAACTATTGTTTAGACTTTTTGTGGAAACTTTATGTGGACAAAGCTATAGCCTGACACTGTGAGGCTAACACATTATTCAGGGTTGTTTGCCATCAGATGGACACAAAAACACACAGTGTGGACGGCCTTGGTCTCAATGCACATAACCCAGATCTATAGGGCAGGTGAGCAAGACAGGAAATGGAGTCATGCAGCATAGGTGACACATGAGCATTTGGCGTTAGTGGCCTACACTTCTTTTTGCTGCCATGTATGCTAATCAGGAATATCTTGGTAAATAAAACACACCAAACAGATGGCTTGGGATTTGAAACGACTGTAATGGACATAGAGTATGGGGTTGTTTTTGAGCAGCAGGTCACACATCGTTGGTGCCAAACAAGGTGGTATGCACAGATGGACAGTTTTACAATTATTCCAACGGGGCCGAACAAAAAACCGGGAGCAGCAAGGACAAACCTCGGGTTTCCTAAAGGACGTTGGACATAAAAGCCTGTTGCACTTAAAATATGGCCCTCTTTAGTTTGATTTTATACAGCATTAATACACTATGTTTTCCGGAGGATTCGTAATGTGGCCATGAGTTAACGACAAAAAAACTAAAATTGACATGTGGGCCCTAATATCTACACCATCACCTTGCAGCCCCAAATAAACCCATGGGAAAACTGAACCACACATATTTGTAGTGATACAGGGTGTGTTCTGAAATGTGTGTGAATGTGTCAACAATCTGGGATGGTGTACAAACAGTTTAGTGCAAAAGGGGTATATCCTTGCAACGTTATTTAGCCGAAAAAAACACCCACAACTAAATGTGTAGGGATGTATGTGGCCCTTATGCAAGTCGAGGCCATTAGGAACTGATACAAATGAGGCTTATGACAGGCAAACCAGACAAGGCCACACACCTTAGAGGCCATTGCAGGGAAGAACATGGCTTTGTTCCACAAACATGCCAACAATAACAGCTAATTGTGAGGTCACGGAACATTGTGTCTGCCCACCCTGCTTATTTGTCCCAACGTCACAATGTGACTATAAATGTGTATGTCCTGGATCATTGCCAAAGGTAATAGAAATCTGTTGCACCATGGCAGAAACAAACCCCAGTGTGGGTATGTAAACCAGCACACTCATTATAGAGCTTCATACGTACACTGTGTGCCCTCGTGGACAAGGTCCTCTCTTCTTGTACCTGTACGACCTGATTGTCTTACTTTACTGTTTTTTGTAGTTAACCATTATCCTCATGTAAAGTGCCATGGAACCTAATGGCGCTATATAAATAAATAATAATAATAGTAGACAACAGTGCTGCAGACACATACCTTGGCATACGGGCCACCGGTCCAAGGAAGGACAGCCGGTCATAGTGTTTGTAGATCAGCTCATTTGCTACTCCCGGGTCCCCCTCTGCGATCTTGCGATGCTGTTTCTTATGCTGATCGCGGCAGCTCTTCCAGCGTTTTTGAAGATGGTCAACTGTGAAATTATTTCAAACCGGGTTTAGACATGTGTAATATTTGAAACACCAAAGGTTTGTGTACAAATCAACAATAACATTTTATTCATGTTGTGTGTGTAATGTGTATACAAGGCACAGTGACACGACAGTGTCGAACATCATCAACAGCATTACGGACATTGAGCTCATGTGGACACTATCACAAATGAGGCAGGACACATGTCGACGCATCGAGAAGGTAATAGTGCGGGCACCAGACTCTGCTCATTAGTGGTATTAATATACACCCAACCCCCTGGCCGTAAGAGCCAGGAGCACCAGCCCTTAAACTAAGTGTACTGTTGTGACCCCATCCAAATATAGGCAACTATGCGACGGCGCATGATAACACATTGAGGGTCCTGTATACCCTGCTATGGGGGGCCTGTATACCCACGAGGACCCTGTATACCCACTGCTGGGGGCCCTGTATACCCACTGCTGGGGGGCTGTAGACCCACTGAGGGCCCTGTATACAGGGACTGACTGGCACCCTACAGTTTGGGTGCCAGCCCTCCCTCACCGGTCCGACACAGGTGAGGACGGGGGTGGGGGGGAAGTGATGACTGGCGGCCGCCTCACAGTCACCGCAGCTCCCGCAATCTCCTAGGGCTCGCTCCCATCCGCAGCCGCGCGCTGATGACGTCATCGCGCGGCCAGGAGCTTGCGGTTCCGCCTGCTGCTTCGGGGTCATGCGCTGCTTCATGCTCCTGCAGCCGCATAACCCGTGCGGGCGGAAGCCCTTTTCATGGTCCAGGCGGCCCAAAATAGGGGAAAATACGCCGGCCTGGGAGGCAATTGCCCCCCAGGCACCTGGGCCAGTCCGCCCCTGCCTGTATACCATAATATGGGGGCATGTATACCCATCTGGGGGCCTGTATACTCTGCAGGGGGAGCTGTATACTCTACTGGGGGGCTGTCTACCAGTGATAGCCGCTGTATACCAGGATGGCGGTCAATATGTTTTCACAGTTTTTGGGGGCAAAAATAGGGGGTCGGTTTATACACAGGTCGGCTTATACACGAGTATATATACAGTAAATCCAATATATAACGGGTGAACTCATTTAACTTACTCATATTGCTCTGCTCATCATGGCCACTCAGATGGAACGCAGGGAACATCACTTGGGCGATCTCTCTCCAGGCAGTAGTCCTCATGATGTTATCACCATAGTCAGGGTCTGTTGGGAGCCATAGCAGTGGCCGAGCCTCCACCAGAGGAATCAAAAGAAGCGTGTTGACAGTGACACGGCCGGCCATGATCTCTCTGGGGAATGGATTGCTCTGTGTGTGCGCCTGTCAGAGCGAGTCGTTTCCTCTTTGTGTGTGCACAGGAGAATCGCTTCCCTCTAGCATCATCGGCTCCAAATAAGAGAAAAACCAGCGAGTTTGGACTCGCTCACTTTCAGAGACTCGTCAGCGATTTGTAAATCGCATTATTCGCTATTACTCGATTCCCTATTCATTAACATTGGACTCGCTGGACTCGCAACGAGTCCCGAGTCCTTGACTCGGACTCGTTGGGGTCTAGCGAGTCCGAGTAATTTAGGACTCGCTCATCCCTACTCGTGGCATTGAGGCTGGGGCGCAGGGCAGCGTGACAAGAGGTGAGGGTGCAGAGAAGTGTTTGCGGCGCTCACTGCCATAGCTACTCCGCTGCAGGGGTGAGGGGCGGGATCCGGCATCTTGGTTGGGTGACTTTGAGCCGGGGGTGTGCCAGAACTCCTCCGCTCCAGTGCCCCGTCCACACCGCTGGCTCAGCTCCAGGCTTCTGCGCCTGCAGCAAGGCAGTGGGCGGCTCTCCCGGAGGGTGGTCTCCGGCGGCTCCCGCTGACACCGGTGCCGCAGTGGCTGTCAAAGGCTAGTATGCATTGAGGCTGGAGCGCAGGGCAGCGTCAGGCAGGTGAGGGTGCAGAGAAGTGCTATCGGCGCAGAGCGGCATAGGTGCTCCGCTGCTGTGGTGTGGGGGGCGGGATCCGCCATCTTGGTAGCATGACTCAGGGCCGGGGGAGTGGCAGAACTCGTCAGATAGTGATAGGGAACGTCGGTGTGAGGTAGTGCGGCTGCAGCTCGCGATGACGCTACGCGTCATCGCTCGCAGTCGTGCAAAGGAGTCTGGGATTCGGCTACAGTGCCCGAATTCCAAACTCACGATTATATAAGTAGATGATGTTTCTATGTACTAATTTCTATGTAGTAATGTGTGTATCTATATAGAATAGAGGCACAGGAGGAGATATGGTGAACAGCCGCCCACCCAACTCTATAGCTGTTCACAAAAAACCTACCCAATGAAAAGACGTCAAAGTGTCTTATAATCTTTGACACAGTCTTATAAACAAAATAGATTTCTATCATCAACAGTGAAAATGTTGATGATTCATATCAACTCTGTGCTGATATTAAAGAATAGCATATATACATATACAGATAGAGATGGAGACCTTAGACTAAAATGTAATGATGGTGACGTGAATGTTATGTGTCAGTGCTATTTGTATCATGTCATACTAGCTGTGAGCCCGATGCGATTGCATCGGGATTCTAGAATCGGTGTATAGTTTATTAAATTAGAGTTTTAAGTAATAATCCTATTATTCCATGATAGATGGCGGCACAATGTTAACCCCTTCATGACCTTGCCATTTTTTGCAATTCTGACCAGTGTCCCTTTATGAGGTTATAACTCGGGAACGCTTCAACGGATCCTAGCGATTCTGAGATTGTTTTTTTCGTGACATATTGGGCTTCATGTTAGTATTAAATTTAGGTCGATAATTTTTGCGTTTATTTGTGAAAAAATCCAAAATATGGCAAAAATGTTGAAAATTTTGCAATTTTCAAATTTTGAATTTTTCTTCTGGTAAACCAGAGAGGTATGTGACACAAAATAGTTATGAAATAATATTTCCCACATGTCTACTTTACATCAGCACAATTTTGGAAAAAAAAAAAAATTTTGTTAGGAAGTTATAAGGGTTCAAAGTTCATGAGCAATTTTTCATTTTTCCACCAAAATTTACAAAACCATTTTTTTTAGTGACCACATCACATTTGAAGTCCCTTTGAGGGGTTTACATGACAGAAAACACACAAAAGTGACACCATTCCAAAAACTGCACCCCTCAAGCTACTCAAAACTACATTCAAGAAGATTATTAACCCTTCAGGTGCTTCACAGGAACTAAGCAAATTGGTAACAAAAAAATGGATATTTTAATTTTTCTAACAAAAATGTTCTTTTATCCTCAATTTTTTCATTTTCACATGGGCAACAAGATAAAATGGATCCTAAAATTTGTTGGGCAATTTCTCCTGAGTATATCGATACCACATATGTGATCATAAACCACGGTTTGGGCGCACGGCAGGGCTCTGAAGGGAAGGAGCGCAATTTGACTTTTGGAGCTAATTTTCCATTCAAAAAGTGAAATGGCGCTCCTTCACTTCTGAGCCCTGCCGCGCGCCAAAACATTGGTTTATGACCACATATGAGGTATCGGTGTACTCAGGAGAAATTGCCCAACAAATTTTAGGATGAATTTTATATTGTTACCCATGTGAAAATGAAAGAATTGAGGCTAAAAGAACATTTTTGTGAAAAAAAAGTACTTTTTCCATATTCACAGATCAATTTGTAAAGCATGTGGGGGTTCAATATGCTCACCACTCATCTAGATAAGTTCCCTGGGGGGTCTAGTTTCCAAAATGGGGTCACTTGTGGGGGAGCTCCAAAGTTTAGGCACACAGGGGCTCTCCAAACGCGACATGGTGTCCGCTAACAATTTGAATGGAAAATCACCTCAAATTGTTAGTGGACACCATATCGCATTTGGAGAGCCCCTGTGTGCCTAAACATTGGGGCTCCACCACAAGTGACCCCATTTTGTAAACTAGACCCCCCAGGGAACATATCTAGATGCATTGTGAGCACTTTGAACCCGCAGGTGCTTCACAAATTGATCTGTAAAAATTAAAAAGTACTTTTTTTTCCACAAAAAGTATTTTTTTTCCTTTTCATGAATTAATTTGTGAAGAACCTGGGGGTTCAATATGCTCACCACCCATCTAGATATGTTCCCTGGGGGGTCTAGTTTCCAAAATGGGGTCACTTGTTGGGGAGCTCCAAAGTTTAGGCACACAGGGGCTCACCAAACGCGACATGGTGTCCGCTAACAATTTGAATGGAAAATCAGCTCAAATTGTTAGCGGACACCATGTCACATTTGGAGAGCTCCTGTGTGCCTAAACATTTGAGCTCCCCCACAAGTGACCCCATTTTGGAAACTAGACACCCCAGGGAACATATCTAGATGCATAGTGAGCACTTTGAACCCCCAGGTGCTTCACAAATTGATCCGTACAAATTAAAAAAGAAAATTTGTGTGAAAAAAAAGTATTTTTACCTTATTACGGATCAGTTTGTGAAGCACCTGGGGATTCAATGTGCTCACTATGCATCTAGATAGGTTCCTTGGGGGGTCTAGTTTCCAAAATGGGGTCACTTGTGGGGGAGCTCCAATGTTTAGGCACACAGGGGCTCTCCATACGCAACCTGGTGTTTGCCAACAATTGGAATGGTTAGCGGACACCAGGTCGCGTATGGAGAGCCCCTGTGTGCCTAAACATTTGAGCTCCCCACAAGTGACCCCATTTTGAAAACTAGACCCCCCAGGGAACATATCTAGATGCACAGTGAGCACTTTGAACCCCCATGTGCTTCACAAATTGAGACGTATAAATGAATAAAGAAACTTTTTGTGAAAAAACATACTAGTCTAGTAGTTAAAATTCGCAGCATAGGGGACCCAATACATTTGGGTCTCTCCATGCTGAGGATTCCAGCCCCCTAGCTGCCATGTTGTATCTGGCTGGCAACCAAAAATACGGCAAAGCTCCATGTCATTTTATTTGTAGAATTAAAAAAAAAAATGACATGGGGCTCTGCCATATTTTTGGTCCAGCCAGGTACAACTTGGCAGCTACGGACTGCCACCAGCCCCCAGCTGCCTCATTGTACCTGGCTGGAACCAAAAATACAGCGAAGCCTATTTTTTTTTTTATTTCTAGAATTATTTGTAGAAAAAAAATGACATAGGGCTCCGCCATATTTTTGGTCCAGCCAGGTACAACTTGGCAGCTACGGACTGCCACCAGCCACCAGCTGCCTCGTCATACCTGGCTGGAACCAAAAATACAGCCAGGTACAACTAGGCAGCTGGGGGCTGGAATCCTCAGCATAGAGAGGCCCAAGCGTTCTGGGCCCCCCATGCTGCGAATTGCAGCCCGCAGCCGCCCCAGAAAATGGCGCATTCATTGAAGCACCATTTTCTGGCGCTGTACCCACGCTCTTCCAGTTGCCCTGGTACCGGTGGCTAACTGGGTAATAAAGGGGTTAATGCCAGCTTTTTATTGGCAGCTGGCACTAAGCCCGAGATTCATAATATAGGGCCAATGTTAGACCCGCCATTAGGAATCTCTAGTACGGTAAATAGTCAATAAATACACACAGAGAAAAATCTTTTTATTTGAAAAAAAAACACAGACACAATTCGGACTCCATCTTTATTATAAAAAGATCCGACGTAGTCCACAACGAAGGTCCCACGACGCCTGATCGCTCCGACGTAGTCCACAACGAAGGTCCCACGCCGCTCGATCGCCTTTGCTTTCAGATCGCTACTCTGGAGCCCAACCCGCCAGCATGGTGATCGAGCTGCAGAAAGTGATCTGACACCCCGGGCGCAGTGACCCACTATGTGCATCACTGCACGTGGGCTGCCAGATCGCTTTCCGCAGCTCGATCCCCATGCAGGGAGATCGGGATCCTCAGGATCTAGCTGTAGAAAGTGATCTGGCAGCTCCAGCACAGAGCTGTCAGATCCGGAGGCGGTGAAGAGGAGGAGGAGGAGCGGGACGCAGTGGAGACATAGCGGCCGCCGGAGGGGTGAGTGGGAGAGGCGATCGCCACTCCGGTGATCGGGGGGGCAGGAAGGGGGAAGAGGGGGGTGACAGGAGAAGTAGGGGGGCACTTAGGAGGAAGCGGGGGCAGGCAGGAGGAAGTGGGGGCAGGCAGGAGGAGGCGGGCAGCAGGAAGAGGAAGCGGGCGGCAGGGACAGGAAGCAGGCGGCAGGAAAAGGAAGTGGGGGGGTAAGAAAGATGAAAAGGGGGCAGGAAAGAGGTGGGGGGCAGGGGGGCAGTTAGAGGATGACAGGGGAGAAGATTGGAGGGTAGGGATAGCAGCGGCAGGCAGGGAAGCATTACAGGCGCGGTGATTTTCACTTTCACTTTTGAGTGCCAATCACCGCGCCTGTAGCCGGGGGGGGTGGGGGTGGGGGCAAATCGACCCCCCCTGGGGTGTTGTACAACTCCCCATGTACCTGCAGGCCGAGTGACAGGTCAGTGACACCCTCACTCGACCTGCAGGAGCCCGATCATTCCATGGCCCAGGGGGTGGGCCAAGGGTCTGGAAGGGGTTAAAGAATCAGGAATGTAGCATGCATATATACATTATTCATTCAAATTTGACAATAATGCACATAAGACATGATATGTATCTATCAACTACCAATGTTTGTATGGTACATGTCAGTGTAGTACATGTCATGATTCTAAGGCAAGGCTTTTTGTACAGATACTGGCACTGATGTTTTGTACAGATTACGTATATTCAATTTATATATGAATATTAATAATCTATGATTGAGCCAGTACATGTTTCCCCACCAACCACGGGAAGGTAGCCTTACAGCTGGTGGGACTTACTCTACTCTATCCCTAATAATTAATAGTTAGACTCCTTTTAAAGCAGATATTTTTTGGCTATTTGCAGAAAGTATGGAATTACCAAATACAATTTCTGAACTTGGCACAAAAGGGACTACCTACAGCTCACTTTCAGCAAGTAACATGTAATAAATATGAAACTTGCACTTAGCTTGCAGTAAATACGGCAAGCAGAGCTTTAACAGCTTGACAAAATGCAACCACTAAAAATAAGAGCTAACTGATTTTAGCGATTGAAACTGTCGAAAGCACATGTGCCGCAACTACCGCAAGTAAACGACAAATTCAATAAACATTTCATGCAACTTACATTAAGAGTACTGTAGGTCACCATTAGGCAGCAAGTGGCAAAATTGTTTTTTTCAAACTAAAAATTCAACAAATAGCAGAATAATTCAGATTTAAAATCAAAATGTCTATTCTTTCCCTATGTGTCTAAATATGTACCTATGTGTCTAAATATGTACCTATGTGTATATATGTATTTATATGTACAGAACACACTTCAAGATACAGATGTGTGTGAACAGCTGTCCCGCCCATCTCTTAGGCTGCCTTCAGACTTGCAGATGCATCTGCAGCATTTTGCAAATGCATCTGCAAGCATGTACATGCAGACAACAGTCCATATCTTTATAATGGAACACACGGTGTCTGCAGATTCTTGCAGACAGCCGTGCGCAGCCATTCACTCCTATATGTGATCTATGCACAGGCAGATGCTTTTGTACAGATCACAGACTCTCCTCCACACCAGGGACGTGACATGTTGCATCCCTGGTGCAGGTGGCATTATGTGATTTGTATGCAGGCATGCGCCTGTGCAGAGATCACATATCAGAGTAAATGGGTGCGCACGGCTGTCTGCAAGCATCTGCAGAGACCAAAAGTCCCATTGTAAGGATAGGAGCTTCCGTTTGCATGCAGATGCATCTTTAAAATGCTGCACATGCATTTGCAAGTCTGAAAGCAGCCTTAGCTGTTCACAAAAACCTCACCCTGTGTAAAAAGAAAATGAAATCTCGCAGCAGCTATCCTGCTGAAGCTTCAGGTTCTTATCACTAAATGGAAGCATTTAGATGATACACATCTACAATCTTCCAAAAAAAATGTGTGTTTACATACATATACAATGAAAATTAAAAAGAAAATTTCTAAGCTAATAAAGTCATTACTATACATTTTAAATAACTATTTTATATCTAAAAAGTAATTATAATATCTTTATAACAAAACTAATATTTTTGGTATTTTTGTATATTTGTATTCCTATACATCTATAGCTAAATTAATTTATTGTAATATTTTTGTTTAATTAGAAAGTAACTATGTATCTAAATGTAATATGTATCTAAAGAATTGAAATTAAAATATTTTTACACACTATATTTTTAGAGAAAAGTGAAAATAACGACTATATATCTGAAATAACGTTTATATCTAATAAGTAATTATAATGTCTTTATCTATAATTAAACTAAGTTTTTAGGTATTTTGATTTATTTATATTGATATACATCTATTGCTAAACAAATTAATATAGTAATATTTGTGTCTAATCTAAAAATAACTATGTATCTAAATGTAACATGTATCTAAAGAATTTTAAGTAAAATATTTTTATACACTATATTTTTAGTAAAATTGAACAGTAACAACTATTTCTTAAATAACTATTTTATATCTAATAACTAATTATAATATCTTTTTCTATAACTAAAATATTATTTTTGGTCTTAATTTTTTTTCTATTCTTATACATCTATGGCTAAACTAATTTATTATAATATTTATGTTTAATTAGAAAGTAACTATATCTAAATCTAATATGTATCTAAAGAATTTAAAATAAAATATTAGAGAGATTATTTTGAGTAAAGAGTATTTCACTACTGGGCAGCAATTTGACTTGAATGGGTGTATCCAGCACTTTCACCTTAACATTGCATCGTGTTTTCACTCGTGAAAAATCCACATATAACTGTCCATGTCCAAAAACTGTTTGTGACAAAAAAATCCCTACTTTCTTCAGTGTATGGCCTTGGGATTTGTTGATGCTCATGGCAAAAGTAGACTTCACGGGAAATTGTTGACGTCTTAACTTGAAAGGTAAGGCAGTCTCTGATGGAGATAAATAAATCTTTGGAATAAACACCACATTTCCTTTTGCAGACCCAGAACTGACTTTTGCTTGAATGAGATTGTCAAACAAAGTGATGACAATGAAGCGATTCCCATTGCAAAGACCTTTTATGCTGTTAAAGGTGCGCAAAAGCATGACAATGGTACCAATGTGTAATTTGAGGCGATGATAAGGCATTCCCATTGGTGTGAGTGAATTTAAAAATTCCACTGGATATTGGTCTGAATCTTCAGTCTGAATGGAATCATCACTAATGTACTCAGTGTATTCACCAGCAATGCAATCCATAACCTGAGAGTTCACCATTTCCACATGGACATTTTTAGGACAAAGATTGTCATGTGATGCAGCAATGTGAATGCTTTCATTGTTATATCCATCATGTATGTAAATGTAATATATATCTAAAGAATTTAAAATAAAATATTCTTATAGGCAATATTTTTTGTAAAGACTTTTTCTGAATGAGGCAGCAACTTTCCTTGAATGGGTGTATACAGTACTTTCACCTTAACAATACATCTTCTTTTCACTCGTGAAAAATCCACATATAACTGTCCATGTCCAAAAATGGGTTGTGGGGCAAAAAATTGCTACTTTCTCCACTGTTTGGTCTTGGGATTTGTTGATGGTCATGGGAAAAGTAGACTTCACGGTAAATTGTCGATGTCTTAACTTAAAAGGTAAGGCAGTCTCTGATGAAGATAAATCAATCCTTGAAATAAACACCACATTTCCTTCTGCAGACCCAAAACTGACTTTTGCTTGAATGAGATTCTCAAACAAAGTGATCAGAATGAAGCGATTCCCATTGCAAAGACCTTTTATGCTGTTAAAGGTGCGCAAAAGCATGACAATGTTACAAATTTGTAATTTGAGGCGATAAGGCATTCCCATTGGTGTGAGTGAATTTAAAAATTCCACTGGATATTGGTCTGAATCTTCAGTCTGAATGGAATCATCACTAATGTACTCAGTGTATTCACCAGCAATGCAATCCATAACCTGAGAGTTCACCATTTCCACATGGACATTTTTAGGACAAAGATTGTCATGTGATGCAGCAATGTGAATGCTTTCATTGTTATATATTACATTTATATACATGATGGATATATCAAAAGAATTTAAAATAAAATATTTTTATAGACAATATTTTTTGTAAAGACTTTATCTGAAAGAGGTAGCAACTTTCCTTGAATGGGTGTATGCAGTACTTTCACCTTAACAATACATCTTCTTTTCACTCGTGAAAAAGCCACATATAATTGTCCATGTCCAAAAATGGGTTGTGAGGCAAAAAATCCCTACTTTCTCCAGTGTATGGCCTTGGGATTTGTTGATGGTCATGGCAAAAGTAGACTTTACGGTAAATTGTCGATGTGTTAACTTAAAAGGTAAGGCAGTGTATGATGGAGATAAATCAATCCTTGTAATAAACACCACATTTCCTTTTGCAGACCCAGAACTGACTTTTGCTTGAATGAGATTGTCAAACAAAGTGATCACAATGAAGCAATTCCCATTGCAAAGACCTTTTATGCTGTTAAAGGTGTGCAAAAGCATGACAATGGTACCAATGTGTAATTTGAGGCGATGATAAGGCATTCCCATTGGTGTGAGTGAATTTAAAAATTCCACTGGATATTGGTCTGAATCTTCAGTCTGAATGGAATCATCACTAATGTACTTAGTGTATTCACCAGCAATGCAATCCATAACCTGAGAGTTCACCATTTCCACATGGACATTTTTAGGGCAAATATTGTCATGTGATGCAGCAATGTGAATGCTTTCATTGTTATATCCATCATGTATGTAAGTGTAATATATATCTAAAGAATTTAAGATAAAATATTCTTATAGACAATATTTTTAGTAAAGACTTTTTCAGAATTAGGCACCAACTTTCCTTGAATGGGTGTATACAGTACTTTCACCTTAACAATACATCTTCTTTTCACTCGTGAAAAATCCACATATAACTGTCCATGTCCAAAAATGGGTTGTGGGGCAAAAAATTGCTACTTTCTCCACTGTTTGGTCTTGGGATTTGTTGATGGTCATGGGAAAAGTAGACTTCACGGTAAATTGTCGATGTCTTAACTTAAAAGGTAAGGCAGTCTCTGATGAAGATAAATCAATCCTTGAAATAAACACCACATTTCCTTCGGCAGACCCAGTAATGACTTTTGCTTGAATCAGATTGTCAAACAAAGCAATGACAATCAAGCGAGTCCCCCATTGCAAAGACCTTTTCTGCTGTTAAAGTTGCGCAAAAGCATGACAATGGTACCGATTTTTAATTTGAGGCGATGAGAAGGCATTCCCGTTGGTGTGAGTGAATTCAAAAATTCCACTGGATATTGATTTGGATCTTCAGTCTCATCAGGATCAATGGAATCATCACTAATGTATTCAGTGTATTCACCAGCAATGCAATCCATGACCTTAGAGTTCACCATATCCACATGGTCATTTTTAGGGCAAAGAATGGCATGTGATGCAGCAATCTGAATGCTTTCATTGTTATCTACATCAATGACAATGTTTTCACCAAATATAGCAAGAATGATTGAGCCAGTGCAGATCATGTCTTGTGGGATTTCAATGGTATCATCTCCAAGGTTGAAATCATTGGACAATTCACCATTTCCCAGTTGAAGTAACCAACGGCTATAATCAGGATCAATGGAGCGCATATTGTTGAAGAGTGGCAATTGAGTGAAAAGCTGCCATTGTGTGAGTATTTAATACAACTCTCTATAATGTCAGTTCTTGTACCATGTGGGATGATAGGCAGACACTGTCGAAAGTCTCCTCCCAGAACAATGACTTTCCCTCCAAAAGGTGTTGTATTTTTCTTGGAGATATCTGTTGTCATGACATCCCGTAAAAGTTAATCTATCACATGCAATGCATATTTAGATAACAGAGTGGACTCGTCAATAATGAAAAGTTTGGTACTTTTCAAATGTTGTGCAGCATCTGTATCATTTTTAATCTTTGAAATGGAAGTTTCATTGATTGGAATTGGTATTCCGTTTAAAGTGAATGGATGGTTCTTCCTCCTTGCAGTAAGTTAGCTGCAATCCCTGTACTGGCTGCAGGTGAGACAATGTCGCCTTCTCCTCTTAGTTCATGAATTAATAAATCATACAGATATGTTTTGCCACTGCCACCTGGACCGTCAATGAAAAAGCACTTAGGTTGTCCACTTCTATCGTGTAAAGCTTGATTGATCGCATCATAGGCCAAAAGTTGTTGGTCATTTAAAGTAGCTTTCATTTGCTGAGCTCTTCTTAACTCATCATCCTTGTTGTATAGTGGAGCGATGTATGGCTTTCTTTTTGGTCGTGGTAGATTAAAATCAGTAAAAGTTTTGCCATGAAATTTTAGAATAGTTTGGACATCAGTCATAGCATATCCTTCACAATTCTCACACTCCTCAGTGTTGGAGTGATATGCATGGCAGTAGTCTTGGATAAAGTCTTGTTTAAATTCTTTCCACAACTCCAATGGATGAGCTGGAGGACCAAAAATACATATATATGCGAACATATCACGAAGCTGTGCAGGCATGTTGAGAACACAGGCATCCAATAAAGTATTTCTCCAAACAGTGTCATCGAAGAGCAATCCAAGGGCTAATGCTGCCTCTTTGAAAGTTGGGTATGTCACTTCATTAACAGTCTTAATGTTGTCAAAACTTGTTGCTCCTTTGACATGCAGTAACAACAACCTTAAATAGTACCGTTCTTGATCTTTCATACTAACAGTATACATTCTTCCAATCACTGAAGAACCTCCTCGCTTTCTAACTTCCCATGCACCTTCTTTCCAAACATAGTGCTCTGGAATTTGGCGGTAGAAGTAATCATGAGCATGCGGGTTACTCTCATTCAGCTCAAAGTAGCCCATCAGAGTAGATTTTCTGTGCATTGTGCAACTGATGTCGTCAACAGAGTCATCCTCATGAAAATAAAGCGGTTGAGAATGTGGGAGATGTACGGCCAGGCGAATAATGGAGTGCGATTGTCTATGCATCGGGTAAGCAAATATTCGCCAAGCTGCCTCCGGTGCACTCACGTATCTTGAATCCATGAATTGATGTGTTTCATCATGGTGAATATTGGTTTGGCAAATTTCAAGATTGGCTTTATCATGTCCTTTGTAGACATATTTGAATAGGTATTTTACACTTTGAATGGAAGCACATACCTCAACATTAATATGACACTTGTATGTTAATAGTAGGTAAGGGTTATAGGGAACAACCCAAGAATTATCAATCATCTTTGAACGGATTTGAAAGGATGATCCTTCCTTTCTTTGATAAGTAGGGTATGCATCCTTAGCTATGAGTGTTCTTGGTTGGAAATCTTTAGGAAAACCTTTCTTACACTTGCCAAGATCCATACATGGAGAATTGGGGTTGTGTTGACCACAGGGTCCATGAATCATGTGTTGCATCACAATGTCATGGAGCAGAGGGTATTCTTCTGGATCAGGGATTTCAGCCCAAACTATATTATCCACTTCAACCTCAGTTCTTAGTTTGGATTTGCTATCCAGAATGATCAAAATATGAGCGTGTGGTAGGCCACGCTTTTGGAATTCAATCACATGAACCATTGCACAAACTTTGCCAAATAATCCAGTGTTAATTTCTTTTAATAGGGCTTCCAGTTTAACTCTGAAGACACGGGCCACTAAATCAGGTCTATGTTCCACACGCTGCCATGGCTCTAAATTGTTTGTAAT
Organism: Allobates femoralis; assembly: GCA_033576535.1. Classification (NCBI taxonomy): domain Eukaryota; kingdom Metazoa; phylum Chordata; class Amphibia; order Anura; family Aromobatidae; genus Allobates; species Allobates femoralis. Next base: position 226,547,054 of record JARQOC010000006.1, on the reverse strand, counting down.
CTCCCTCCATTTAGGATTACAGGTCATGGTTACAAAAAGATCTGGTCGTCCAAATTTAGTCACAATAGCCATGGCATCCTGATAGCGTTGCTGCATGTTTCTGGGACTGCCTTCAAAGGAAGATGGTAAAATGACCGTCTTGCCAATGGGAATACCTTTCTCAACAGATTGTTTCAGAAGATGTTCCTGGAGTACGCAATAATCCTCCACTTTTAAATCCTTTTGATGATGACGGATAAAATTTAAGCGATTAGCCTCGATTTTCACATACGCATCCACTAAGTACTGCTGTGTTAGTTTGCCACCATTCAGGACAGGATTGAACTGATTCCGTACAGACAGCAAATAGCAGTAATACTGGAGCTGTGTAACCCGGCGTTGACTTTTGCCTTGATGCTTGCGTCCCTCATGCCAGCCTTGTTCTCCATGAGGAAAAAATAAAGGATAGAGTAATGCATCTAAATTGCTGTGTAGAATACTGACTTGCTGTGTTTTTGGGGCCAAGGGGTTATTTGGATCAGGTTTCAAATGAATTAAAATGTCTCTATTGAATGGTGGCTCTCCATCAGCATTTTCAAAGACCACAGCAACTTCATTGGCAGTAGGATTGTTATAGCGTCTTGGGTCTTGGCCTCTGTCTTGTTTAATGGCCATGATAATATTTGGCATTTTTGTGCCATGTTCTACTGCCTTCTGTTCTTCTTCTAATTCAACTTGACGTAGCATTTTGTAGGCCGAAACAAAGGGATTAATATTATCCAATTGAAGAGCAATGATACTCATTAAAGTAGGATTACATTTAACATTTTCTGGAGACTGTAGCCGTTGGTCTGTAGCGCTTAGAGTATCTAAAATGTACAGTTGTGCATATGCTGGAGTTTGATCTTGAGCAGGATGGAGTGTTCCAGTGCGATGATAAATTTGCCCATGAATACGAAAGCAGTATGGTCCATGTCCAGGAGGTAGAGAAACATGGGCACCCATGGAGGCAAAAGCAAAAGAACTATTAATGCTCCTTATATTCTCCATCAAATTTTGACTGTACTCACTCTCTCCTTTCAGCAGGCGTTGGAACACGTGCGGGTATTGAGGTAATGGTACCTTTACTTTTCCCTTGTGGCAACAAAGAGTAAACTGTTGATCTGATGGTCGTTCAGCAGTAAAATGTCGAGCCTCACAATGTTCACATATTACATTCATGAAACCACAGAAATGTTCTACAATAACATGATCCTGATCAATAAATCCCCTTTGATGTAGGAGAGGTGAATAGAATAAACGTAGAAATTTATTATGTAATCCTACATAAATGAGACGTGGAAGGGATGTAGATTCCAAACATTCAATAAATGAAGAAGTGGAATATATATTCCGTTCTGCCTGTTGCAATATAGAAGTGGAAGAAGAAGTTTGGCGTTCTTCACGACGTAATGTAGCCAAATGGGCCAAGTGGACTTGTCTAGATGTAGGAGATTCTGTATCTTGACGCATCTGTCTTTTCCTTTTAAGCCTCAAAATTTTACACTGTTTGCTGTATGGCGTCTCCTCAGCACAGTGTTTTCGTTTTGATGTGGCCTTGCGATGCAGTAAAGGCTGTTCAGTTGTAGTCAAGATAGTAGAAGAAGAGGTGGCAGCAGTCTGAGCATCAGACAAAGAGGTGGCAGCAGTCTGAGCATCAGACAAAGAGGTGGCAGCAGTCTGAGCATCAGACAAAGAGGTGGCAGCAGTCTGAGCATCAGACAAAGAGGTGGCAGCAGTCAGAGCATCAGATGAAGAGGTGGCAGCAGTCAGAGCATCAGATGAAGAGGTGGCAGCAGTCTGAGGATCAGACGAAGAGGTGGCAGCAGTCTGAGGATCAGACGGATCTCCTGCAGGCATTAACTTTTTCTGTTTGCGTCGTTGAGGCAGAGGCATTGATTTTTTGCCTAATCGTTCTGTCCTTCCTTCTAAAGACTGTATTGAAAGGGGTGTTTTCAAAGCAGACTTTTCCTTGTCCAAGGGAAGTCGTCTTTCTTCAGAACTCTCCTCCACACCCTTCTTGCGCATACGCACAGACACCTTGCGAACCTTTCCTTTTTTGATTTCCATTGAGGTAATGGGAGGTGTTAAAGGCAGTTCACTTGGTAGAATGTCAGTACACGAAGAGGCTGGAGTAGCATCTGTGTCAGACGGTTCTTCAGTGACTGGAATGTTTGTTTGTTTGCATGTGGAACGCGCAGTCATGGCTCTTGTTTCCATTAGTTGGCTTGTTTTTTCAGGAGACACTTCCGAAATACGTGTATTTAAAGCAGTCTTCGCAGCATCCAACCGAAAACGTCTCAGTGGAGAAGAGAGTTTAGCAAACCGTTTGAGTTTAGCAGCCTTAGCCCTATCTAACCGAATACGTCTCCCTGCAGAAGTCTCATTTGCAATACGTTTGGCGTAAGCAGCCTTAAGACGATGTAAGCGAATACGTCTCCTTTCTAAGGTCTCTTCAGCAAAGCGTTTCGCCTTAGCAGCCTTATCACTATCTAAGAGAAGACACCTCTCTTCTGAAGTCTCCTTTGCAGTACGTTTCGCCTTAGCAGCCTTACGCAGATGTAACCGAAGACGTTTCTCTTGCACACTCTCCTCTGCAATGCGTTTAGCTTTAGCAGCCTTATCACGATCTAACGAAGACGTCTCTCTTCCAAAGTCTCGTCTGCACGCTTCTTCTTAGGTGTAGATGCAGCCTCCTTGGCAAGAGTGATATTTTGTGTTGGAGAGCTCATCTTAGTAAGAATAAGCAGTGTTTGAAATCCAAAATGAGCTAGAGTGTGTTAGTTAAGGAACCAATGAATAATAACTGTGTAAACATACAAAAACAATAAAACAAAAGTATGTATTTCCAAAACCTGTTAGAATGAAATGATATACTTCTTTAAAGTAACAAACAAAGATGTAATGATGTTTACTGTATGGAATATTGAATGGAAATGAGTGTGTTAAAATTCATTAAAAACTGCCGTGAAGGCAAAACAAATGGATGTAATGGCCCTTTCCGATATGCGGTATGAAAGCAAATGTTCAACATTGTAATAAAAGCGTTAATACAACCAGGATGACGTCAATTTCTGCATAACCACCAGCAAGGTTATTGTTGCATAAGGTGTTAAAAATGGCACAGTTAGGGTTAATTTTTACCAAGAAGTGAAGGTTTTAGTATAATAGCAGAAGTAGTGATTTTTATTTTTGTTGGTGGAGTAGGGGAAAGAGCGTCCTTAACGTGAAGTATGAAATGGCAGAATGTGACAAAGCAGGGTGAAAAAACAAATAAAGCAACTTGCGTATGAGATATTGAAAGAGGCAGGTCAATGTAAAAAGTAACGTAAATGCGGTGATGTAGTGTAACGTTACGCACTGCAGCCCTGGTGACAGGTATTGAGAAGTTGCATTTAAAATTTAAATCTTAGCCCATGTTATGGAAGTATGTAAATGTGCATATACAATGGACATATGAAAGGGGACCCAGTCAGTAATAGAGTGTAAAATATTAGGTATGTAAAAGTAGTTAATGTCCTACTGGGATGACAGGGACTTTGACATGAGCGTTAATTTCAAATAGCATCATAACCGTTGGAAAAACAGCATCTGGCACATGTGGCGCATAGCCACAGCATAACTGCAGGACCTGCAGGCGGTTACGTGAATCCCATAGTCATTATAATCGCCATAATAGTCAGTATGTATTTATTTGCAGCAGGTGCAGCAATTTGTGTTTTGCAGTTGTGGCAGGTGCTGTATGGAAAAAAAACGGAGGGTGACCGCGCTTTTTATGGTGGCGGGACCTGCGGCAAGTTCCCCTATACTTACAATGGGGATTAGCGGAACAACACCGCAAGTGCAGCAGTTATGCGGTGGCAATGCAGCAAACAGATCTGATGCTATTCTGTCAGCACTTCTGGCGCGATTTCAAATAACCGCTGATGTGAACTGGGCAGGTAGCATTACCACCAAACTGTTAAATATAAGACAGGTAGTAGTGCTACAGAGTAATGACTAAGAAAAATATTACAAATTAACATATAATGGGTTAACGTACTCGTAACTGTGTGATGACTAACTCCAAACTCCAAAAAAAAATCAAAGAGCCTGTAAGAAGTTAATATAGCATTGACACGCATAAAAAATACTGGACGATTAATAAAAATAAAAATAGTATTAAAGTATTTAGTAATGAAATGCCAGTAGTAGACCACATAGTGACATAGACAGTGAATAGGCAAAACAATAGAAGACGTTAATGTACCACTTACATCCTATAAAATAGTGTGGATGATAAAATAAATTACAAATCGTATAGAAGAGTTTAAATTGCAAATGTCATGAGTACAGCACCTAGTAACACAGTTAATGAATAGGAAACCGAAAGTAGGGGGTTAATGTAGCATTTTGAACCCTATAAAACATAGTGTCGGAAAACAAAATGGCAAATGGCATAGAAGAGGATAATGTATAAATGGCCTTAGTGGACCACATAGTGAGATAGCAAGTGCGGCAGAAATAGAATAGAACGGGTTAGTGTACAAATTGCCTTAGAGCCCTTTCACATCAGCTCTTTCGATAAAATTGCGGTAGATGGAGTGAAAAAAAAGCATCTGCTGCGATAGCCACATTAACATTGCACTTGCGGGGCGGTAGCGGTAATCCCTATAGAAAGCATAAGGGGCCTTGCGGCAGGTGCGGTTTTGCACTTGCGGCAAGTGTTGCCAGAAAAAAAAACGAACTTGCGGCACCTGCCGCAAGTGTTCCTATAGTTTCTATGGGGATTCCCGCAACAGTGCCGCAAGTGCAAGGTTTAATCGGCAATCGCAGCAGATGGTTTTTTTTAATCACTTGTGGGGTGAAGTTGTAAAATCGCAGATGTCCAGCACATAGTGACACAGTTATTGAATAGCAAACAGAATAGAAGGGGTTAATGTGTGAGTTTAAACCCTATAAAATAGTCATGGTGCAACTAAAATAGAAAAGACATAGAAGAGGTTAATGTAAAAATGTCCTTAGTACAGCAGATAGTGAGATAGCAAGTGGAGCACTAATAGAATAGAATGGGTTAATATAAAAAAGGGCGTAGTACAGCACATACTGAGATAGGCAGTGTAGCAGTAATAGAATAGAAAGGGTTAATAATAAAATGGCCGTAGTACAGCAAATAGTGAGATAAGCAGTGTAGCAGTAATAGAATAGAAAGGGTTAATATAAAAATGGCCGTTAGTACAGCAGATCGTGAGATACGCAGTGTAGCACAAATAGAATGGAAGGGGTTAATATTAAGATGGGCTTAGTACAGCACATAGTGAGATAGGGAGTGTAGCACTAATAGAAAAGAAAGGGTTAATATTAAAATGGGCGTAGTACAGCACATAGTGAGATAGGCAGTGTAGCACTAATAGAATAGAAGGGGTTAATTAAAAATGGCCGTAGTACAGCACATACTGAGATAGGCAGTGTAGCACTAATAGAATAGAAGGGGTTAATATTAAAATGGCCGTAGTACAGCACATAGTGAGATAGGCAGTGTACCACTAATAGAATAGAAAGGGTTAATATTAAAATGGCCGTAGTACAGCACATAGTGAGATAGGCAGTGTAGCACTAATAGAATAGAAAGGGTTAATATTAAAATGGCCGTAGTACAGCACATAGTGAGATAGGCAGTGTAGCACTAATAGAATAGAAGGGGTTAATATAAAAAAGGCCGTAGTACAGCACATAGTGAGATAGGCAGCGTAGCACTAATAGAATAGAAAGGGTTAATATGAAAAATGGCCGTAGTACAGCACATAGTGAGATAGGCAGTGTAGCACTAATAGAATAGAAGGGGTTAATTAAAAAATCACCGTAGTACAGCACATACTGAGATAGGCAGTGTAGCACTAATAGAATAGAAGGGGTTAATATTAAAATGGCCGTAGTACAGCACATAGTGAGATAGGCAGTGTACCACTAATAGAATAGAAAGGGTTAATATTAAAATGGCCGTAGTACAGCACATAGTGAGATAGGCAGTGTAGCACTAATAGAATAGAAGGGGTTAATATAAAAAGGCCGTAGTACAGCACATAGTGAGATAGGCAGCGTAGCACTAATAGAATAGAAAGGGTTAATATTAAAATGGCCGTAGTACAGCACATAGTGAGATAGGCAGTGTAGCACTAATAGAATAGAAGGGGTTAATTAAAAATGGCCGTAGTACAGCACATACTGAGATAGGCAGTGTAGCACTAATAGAATAGAAGGGGTTAATATTAAAATGGCCGTAGTACAGCACATAGTGAGATAGGCAGTGTACCACTAATAGAATAGAAAGGGTTAATATTAAAATGGGCGTAGTACAGCACATAGTGAGATAGGCAGTGTACCACTAATAGAATAGAAAGGGTTAATATAAAAAAGGCCGTAGTACAGCACATAGTGAGATAGGCAGTGTAGCACTAATAGAATGGAAGGGGTTAATATTAAGATGGGCTTAGTACAGCACATAGTGAGATAGATTCTATTTGTAGTACAATTGCTAAGGGGTTAATGTGAAAATGGCCTTAGTACTGCACATAGTGAGATAGCAAGTGGAGCAGTAATAGAATAGAAGGGGTTAATATAGTATGAAAAAAAAGAGGGCACTATGGTGAAATGTAGCTGATATTTAATTAGTATAAAGAAGGGGTTAATATAAGCCTAGGCATTAGGAATATATAGTCTGATGTGAGATTGTACTGTGAAAACAGCTTTTTCACTTTTACATTGTTAACAAATTCAAATTTCGCGCTCTAAGATGGCGGACGCGAAAAGTTCATTCATAAAATGGCGGTAGACTTCAGCCGCGGTGTGATTGGGCAGCAAAAACTTCATAAACATGGCGCCGTGAATCCGGTTGGTCGGCGCTATTGTGTGAAGATGCCGCTGCCCAATCACAACTCAGCGGGGCGGAGCTACAGACTTCCAGCCGGCCGAACGGCATATCCGAAAATCGCACCAGGCGCTCGGCAAGAAAAGTTGCGAAGTCCCCGGTGTGCGCTGACCAATCGGAATCAAAGCGCCATAAACAACAACCAATCACAATCGCGCCTCATTTCTCAATGGATGTCTATGGGAAGTCGGCATCCAATGAGAATCGCGGCGCGAATTTTGAAAATGCACGGAACTTTCCTTGCCGAGCGCCTGGTTCGATTTTCGGACACGGCGTTCGGGAGACTGGAAGTCTATAGCTCCGCCCCGCTGAATTGTGATAGGACAGCGGCATCTTCACACAATAGCGCCGACCAACCGGATTAACGGCGCCATGTGTATGAATTTCCGCTGGCCAATCACACCGCGGCTGGCGTGTAGCAGCATTTTATGAATGAACATTTCGCGTCCGCCATATTACAGCGACGAGTTGTACGGTCGGCGCCTGAATGCGTGTTCGGACACAGCGGTCTCATAGACCGCGGAGGCCGCTAGAAGCGCCGAAGTTTGCGCTTGTAGCGCAGAAGTCGGCGCTTGCAGAGGCGAAGTGTCCGAACAGTGGCGGACGCTCCATGCAGGGGCGATTGGCGCTGCATGGCGCAAAATAGTAAAAGTGGTGAAAAAAAAAGATAGTAAAAGAGGTGAAAATAAAACTCCACATCAGGACTATAGGCTCTGATGTGAAAAGGTAGATTGTCCAAAGGATATCTTAGCTGATCAATGGTAGATCCCGATCCGGCGCTTGCTTCCCGACGTCCCGCACGAAGGATGGATATCTCGGCTCAAATGTAGTCGAACAGACGGTCCAGCGGTAGCTTCTCGTTGTCCTTGAAAGACCCTCACGAAGGATGGATTTCTTGGCAGAAATATACTCCAACAGATAGTCCAGCGATAGGTTCTCGTTCTCCCACAAAGAGGATTCAAAGAGGTTGAAGATTCAAAATTGCCGCTATAAATAAGCGGGCTTATCTGATTGGAGGGCGGCAACTTCAGAAAGCTGGCGCCATGAATGTGATTGGTCGCTATGTATTTTCAAAAAAGGCGCGGCGATTGTGATTGGACGGCGCCTTCCTATAGAGATAGATAGAATAGATAGACAAAGGAGGCGATTTTCAGGCCGAGCCCCTGGTTCTATTTCCGGGCAGGCGACTCGGCTCAGAGGCATCATTCGACGGGGCCGGAAACTTGCAATCAGCGATTCGCGGCGATAGGTAGCGTATTACCAACGACTGGCAATCATTGCGAGTCGTTGGTAAGACGCGACCAATGTCCGCGAACCGCTAAATGCGAGCTTGCGGCCCCGTGGAACGACGAAAAAGAGCCGACTCCCGTGACCGAAAATAGACGCAGGGGCCCGGCAATAAAATGGCCGAGACACCGCTATGTATGTGAATAGGAAGTGAGGTGCTCTTTTCATTGGGCGGTAATTCGAGCTGACTTCCTATAGACATACATTAGCGGTATGTCGGAAAATATATGGCCGGCCTTGTGGTTGTATTTTCGGACACGTGGGTAGGATATTTTCGGTAAAAAAATTTTTTATTTGTGTATGTATGTATGTTGATTTTTATGTATTTTTAAATGTATATTTGTAAATAGATATAGGTAGGTAGATAGATCATAAAAAGAATTTTAAATAAAAATAAATTTTTTTTTTTTTTTTTATTATTAATTTTAATTGAATTATTTATAATTTTTTATTATGTTTGTTATAATTTTTTAATAATTTTTTAATTAATTTTTTTATTATTAAATTTATTATTTAGGCTGAGACAGAGTTTTAATTCAGGTCCGCTGAAATTATATTATTTTTTAATCATTTTTTAATTATTTTTTTTATTATTAAATTTATTATTTAGACTGAGACACAGTTTTCATTCAGGTCCGCTGAAATTTTATTATTTTTTAAATATTTTTTAATTATTTTTTTATTATTAAATTTATTATTTAGACTGAGAGAGAGTTTTCATTCAGGTCCGCTGAAATTTTATTATTTTTTAATTATTTTTTAATTATTTTTTTTATTATTAAATTTATTATTTAGACTGAGACAGAGTTTTCATTCAGGTCCGCTGACATTTTATTATTTTTTAATTATTTTTTAATTATTTTTTTTATTATTAAATTTATTATTTAGACTGAGAGAGAGTTTTCATTCAGGTCCGCTGAAATTTTATTATTTTTTAATTATTTTTTAATTATTTTTTTTATTATTAAATTTATTATTTAGACTGAGACAGAGTTTTCATTCAGGTCCGCTGAAATTTTATTATTTTTTAAATATTTTTTAATTATTTTTTTTATTATTAAATTTATTATTTAGACTGAGACAGAGTTTTCATTCAGGTCCGCTGAAATTTTTTTATTTTTTAATTATTTTTTTTATTATTAAATTTATTGTTTAGACTGAGACAGAGTTTTCATTCAGGTCCGCTGAAATTTAATTATTTTTTAAATATTTTTTAATTATTTTTTTTATTATTAAATTTATTATTTAGACTGAGACAGAGTTTTCATTCAGGTCCGCTGAAATTTTATTATTTTTTAAATATTTTTTAATTATTTTTTTTATTATTAAATTTATTATTTAGACTGAGAGACAGTTTTCATTCAGGTCCGCTGAAATTTTATTATTTTTTAATTATTTTTTTTATTATTAAATTTATTATTTAGACTGAGACAGAGTTTTCATTCAGGTCCGCTGAAATTTTATTATTTTTTAAATATTTTTTAATTATTTTTTTTATTATTAAATTTATTATTTAGACTGAGAGACAGTTTTCATTCAGGTCCGCTGAAATTTTATTATTTTTTAATTATTTTTTTTATTATTAAATTTATTATTTAGACTGAGACAGAGTTTTCATTCAGGTCCGCTGAAATTTTATTATTTTTTAAATATTTTTTAATTATTTTTTTTATTATTAAATTAAATTTATTATTTAGACTGAGAGAGAGTTTTCATTCAGGTCCGCTGAAATTTTATTATTTTTTAATTATTTTTTAATTAATTTTTTTATTATTAAATTAATGTGTTCGCATTGAAATACATTAGCGGTGTGTCGGCGATTTTATGGCCGCCGACCTGGTTCTATTTGTCGTCCCTAAAATCGCGGAGACACCGCTAATGCATGTCTATGGGCAGTGAGCTCGAATTCTGATTGGTCTGCGTCCAATCCGAAATCGGGCGGACTGCCCATAGAGATGCATTAGCGGTGTGTCGGCGATTTTAGGGCCGACAAACAGAACCAGGTGGCCGGGCATAAAATCGGCGACACACCGGTAATGTATGTCAATGGGAAATGAGGGACTCTTCTGATTGGCTGAGGGCAGTAAAGAGCGACCAATCAGAAGAGCCCCAGACAAGTCATTGACATAGAATGGTGGATTTGTCGTCCATTCTATGTTAATGATAAGTGAAGAGGACGTAGGAGCTGGAAAGAAGACAGAAGATCCCCGGGGCCGGAAGAAGAGGCGGAGATGGCGGAAAGAAGAGAGAAGACCCCCGGGGCCGGAGGAAGAGGACTTGTGTATCGGAGGGACGATCAGATGACTAAGAAGGCATGTGAGTGATCGACGGGGAGGTTAGGGTAGGGGACGGGGAGGGCTTCGGGTGTAGGGCTTTAGGTGTTAGCGACAGCGGCGGGAGCTTAGGAGGCGGCGGGGCTTAGAGGGTAGGGGGTTAGGTGCGACGGGGCTTACGGGGTAGGGGCATAGGTGCGGCGGGTCGGGGCTTAGGGTGTAGGGGTGCGGCGGTGTTAGCGACAGCGGCGGGCATAGGTGGGGCGGGTCGGGGCTTAGGGTGTAGGGGTGCGGCGGTGTTAGCGACAGCGGCGGGCATAGGTGGGGCGGGTCGGGGCTTAGGGTGTAGGGGTGCGGCGGTGTTAGCGACAGCGGGGGCATAGGTGGGGCGGGTCGGGGCTTAGGGTGTAGGGGTGCGGCGGTGTTAGCGACAGCGGCGGGCATAGGTGGGGCGGGTCGGGGCTTAGGGTGTAGGGGTGCGGCGGTGTTAGCGACAGCGGCGGGCATAGGTGGGGCGGGTCGGGGCTTAGGGTGTAGGGGTGCGGCGGTGTTAGCGACAGCGGCGGGCATAGGTGGGGCGGGTCGGAGCTTAGGGTGTAGGGGTGCGGCGGTGTTAGCGACAGCGGCGGGCATAGGTGGGGCGGGTCGGGGCTTAGGGTGTAGGGGTGCGGCGGTGTTAGCGACAGCGGCGGGCATAGGTGGGGCGGGTCGGGGCTTAGGGTGTAGGAGTGCGGCGGTGTTAGCAACAGCGGCGGGCATAGGTGGGGAGGGTCGGGGCTTAGGGTGTAGGGGTGCGGCGGTGTTAGCGACAGCGGCGGGCATAGGTGCGGCGGGTCGGGGCTTAGGGTGTAGGGGTGCGGCGGTGTTAGCGACAGCGGCGGGCATAGGTGGGGCGGGTCGGGGCTTAGGGTGTAGGGGTGCGGCGGTGTTAGCGACAGCGGCGGGCATAGGTGGGGCGGGTCGGGGCTTAGGGTGTAGGGGTGCGGCGGTGTTAGCGACAGCGGCGGGCATAGGTGCGGCGGGTCGGGGCTTAGGGTGTAGGGGTGCGGCGGTGTTAGCGACAGCGGCGGGCATAGGTGGGGCGGGTCGGGGCTTAGGGTGTAGGGGTGCGGCGGTGTTAGCGACAGCGGCGGGCATAGGTGGGGCGGGTCGGGGCTTAGGGTGTAGGGGTGCGGCGGTGTTAGCGACAGCGGCGGGCATAGGTGCGGCGGGTCGGGGCTTAGGGTGTAGGGGTGCGGCGGTGTTAGCGACAGCGGCGGGCATAGGTGGGGCGGGTCGGGGCTTATGGTGTAGGGGTGCGGCGGTGTTAGCGACAGCGGCGGGCATAGGTGGGGGCGGGTCGGGGCTTAGGGTGTAGGGGTGCGGCGGTGTTAGCGACAGCGGCGGGCATAGGTGGGGCGGGTCGGGGCTTAGGGTGTAGGGGTGCGGCGGTGTTAGCGACAGCGGCGGGCATAGGTGGGGCGGGTCGGGGCTTAGGGTGTAGGGGTGCGCGGTGTTAGCGACAGCGGCGGGCATAGGTGGGGCGGGTCGGGGCTTAGGGTGTAGGGGTGCGGCGGTGTTAGCGACAGCGGCGGGCATAGGTGGGGCGGGTCGGGGCTTAGGGTGTAGGGGTGCGGCGGTGTTAGCGACAGCGGCGGGCATAGGTGGGGCGGGGCGGGGCTTAGGGTGTAGGGGTGCGTCGGTGTTAGCGACAGCGGCGGGCATAGGTGTGGCGGGTCGGGGCTTAGGGTGTAGGGGTGCGGCGGTGTTAGCGACAGCGGCGGGCATAGGTGCGGCGGTCGGGGCTTTGCGGCGGGAGCTTAGGAGTCGGCGGGAGGGGGCTGTAGTGTACAGCGCGATGGTATACTACAGTCCCATGGGGCTTATGGGCATGGGACTGTAGTATACTATAGCGGTGTAGAGTACAGCAGCAGCGTGGTAGGGTGTTAGAGCGGCAGGGGGTTGTAGTGTACAGCGCGATGGTATACTACAGTCCCATGGCGCTTATGGGCATGGGACTGTAGTATACTATAGCGGTGTAGACTACAGTAGTATGGGCTTCTGTGGCTTGCTTTGTTTTGCTGCTTTGCGGGCATTGCTTCACGAGTCGCCGTGGCCGCTACGCGGCCACGGACAGAGTCCGGGAGATGAGACCTGGACTCGCTAACAAAGCCACCGGAAGTTGCGCCGCTCCGACGGAAGTCGCTACGGCAATTATATAATAGATGTATCTGTAGATTGTAAAGATATATAGTAATATTAGTAAAACAGTATTGATATAATATAATACAATGTGTATAGGAATGAAAAAAGTGAAGAGTAAGTTTAGTTTAAAACATTTTTGTAAACCACATTTTTAGTAAACACTTTATCACTACCATGCAACAACTTTCCTTGAAGTGGTGTGTCCAAGACCTTAACTTTGACATGAGAGCGTTGTTTGACTCTTGAGAAAGCAACATAGAGGTGTCCATGGCCAAACACTGGTTGAGGAAGATAAATACCCACACGATTTAGAGTCTGTCCTTGTGCCTTGTTAATGGTCATAGCGAAAGCTGGTTTAAGAAGGAACTGTCGTCTGCGTAGTTTAAATGGTAACCAAGTCTCAGATGGACACAAATCAATCTGTGGAATTAAAACCAACTCGCCTTCAGCTGATCCAGAGATGACCTTTGCCTGAATGACATGTGGATGTAATGATGTCACAATGAGGCGAGTTCCGTTACATAATCCTTTTTTAGTATTAAGGTTGCGTAGTAGCATGACAATAGTTCCTATTTTTAGTTGTAGGCGATGTGGTGGCATGCCAGATGGGGTGAGAGAATGTACTGTTGAGGATAAGAAAATATCATAACATTTCTCTTTTAATATATATATATGTATTTAATTTGAAAATGTCATGTTGTTATGTTTCTGTTATACACTAGATGGCGCCTACGCTCTATGCAGTTTATTAAAAAAAGGAATTTAGGATTCAAGGTAACCTGATAAGGATTGACCTATTAGGAGATGATTATTTTGTAGAAAGTTCCAGAATTCTAACACGCCTCTTGCTTTCTGTACAAAAATGTGTGTTTTAATAAACGCCTGCGCAGTTCTTATACGGCGAAGGCATGAGTAAGGCTTGAGACGGCTCTGGTGTCCGTATCATTTACTTGCGATAACGCAGACGTGCGTAATTTGCCTAAATATACTAATTAGGAGTGACTGATGGAGTTGTGATTGAACTGAGACCCTCAACAATTGTCGCCTGAACAGGGACCCCGTGAGGAAACCAGGCACCCCCGTGGCCCCGCACGGCACTCCTGCAGGAGACCCACCGCTCACCGAAGGGACCTGATCAACCCCAGATCACGGTAAGTGTCATGTATATTATGTATATGTGATTACTTACCTGGTGAGTCGGGGAGCGGCGGTTATCCATAAGGGTGCAGCCGGAGCACGAGGGTGTAAGGTGACCGTAACTGACCTGGTTGTCCATAGCGGGGTTTGAACGTGATTAAGCACAAACCGTCGCCCAACTCCATCAGTCATGATGCACTGTAATCTGCCCCGTTGAGAGATCAAAAATAGAAAGTATAGATATTTTCCTTGTGTTGGACGAGGAGGGAAGGCCATTTTGTATGTGTATTGCTGTTAAGACGCAATATTGTTCACCACTATAACACAGGTTGTCAGTTTTTAGGGGAGATTTTTGGGACAGGTGTTAGAGTAAACTATAACATAAGCTGTCAGATTTAAAGGAGATTTTTGGGACAAGTGTTAAGGTAAAGTAAACGTAGGCTGCTAGCAGGTAGGGATAAGGGCGGGCGTACCCCGGGTACGTAGGCCGTCATTTCAGGGGAGTTTTCAGAGCAGGCGTTGTACTGGTTAAACAGAATGTGTAGGCTGCCAGGAGGGGAGGGCAGGCACTGAATAGTTAAACGGAGAACCGTGGAGCTATTGTTTATACTGTTTGTTGTGATTTAGCCTCCTAGAGAGAGAGAGAGGCTGTAACCGGTGTACCATAAGGGGTCGGTGAGCAGCTGCACCGATAAGAGACCGGTTCGTGGCTGAGGATGTTGCGTCTTTTCAGTTAAAACATAGCCTCCCTCCGATGCCGGTGGGTTAATATAAGCCGCCAGAGAGAAGGTTGCTTGGGGACTGCTGCCGGCAATTCCCCATGTGAGCAAATAAACACAAAAAAGTTTAGGAAGGAGTTAATGGAGAAGGAGCGGCAGAGGACACCTGCGGTGATGAGTGATCAAGGAGAAATGGTACCAGAGAAACTAAAGATGTGTATGACATGTGACGGCCCACAAGTGTGTACTCTATATTCTCCTGACTTGACTAGCCCACCCGCAGCAGCCAATTCACTCCCAGACCAGCCGTCCCCATCTCTTTTTTCCAGAAATAATGCCTCACTGACTTCCGGTGGCAGCCATCTTACTATACCCAATGGCAGCGATGCAGGACTCCCAGACACCACTTTATGTGCAGCCACTGTCCCTTCAGAACATGTGTATATACACCCACCTGCTGATTTATCATTCCAGGAAGATATAAGGGAGAATGATGATGTTATATGTTCAAAGATGTTTGTCACCAAGGGGGAACACCAGATATTGGTAGCTGTGGGTAGAGGGAATATAGCCACACAACAGCAATATGATATGTCTCAGCCATGGCAACCACGATCACAGACACAACAGCAGTATAGACGTCAGTCCAGAGAAGCCTGGGTCTGCTGGTGCTGTGGCAAACAAGGCCATATGAGAAGGGAGTGCCGGTCCCGCCAGCGGGGACGCCACGGAACCAATTCTGGAGCATCTCCAATGATGTAATCACTGCCCCAAAATAACGACAATATCAACAGAATCTACTATATCCTACCCCAAGTCACCTCCAATCCCACCTCCACTCCTACTCCCGCAACCAAAGTTTCTGTATACCGACAGATAAATATTGAGTAGATACGTATTTTTGTTTACAGTTATCAAATTAATTTTCTAATTTGGAAAACTCCTGTCATGAAAAGTTTTTGAAGTGTTAGAAATTAAGTGAAGTGAGGAGTTAGATATTAAGTCACGGATTTCAGGTAATGACTGAAGTTATTAGTTGTACGTAACTACAGGAATGGAAGGGTTAACAATATTTGTAAAAACTAGCTAGGAATGGCTTTGTCCTGTGTGCCTGTCTCTGCTCCCCCCCTCCCCTCTGTGCTCTTTAGAGATAATGATTTTGCTGTGAGAGGAGAAAGAAAAAAGGGAGGTGGGTAAATTGGGAGCTTCACAGTGATACATGTATCTATCCAAGGTTAACAATATACATGAGAATAAAAAGGGAGTAATGTACGGTACTCCCATATCTGCCTAGTATTCTTATCAAAGTATGTCTTTGTTTGCTGTTTTCTCACACCTGGCAGTGATGTGAGAATATTTCTATTTGTTCTGAGTTTCTCATGTGAGGGAGGAGGGATGGAGTGTGAAAACTGAATCCAAAAGATTCTGCATATAGCGCCAACATATTCTGCAGCGCTGTATTATTTTTGTCTAGTTATTAATATAGTTAATAGAGAATCAATATAGTTAATAAAGAATTGTAATTAGATTGTTGAATAAGAATTTTCTGATGTTTGAAATTAATAGATTTTTGAGTGTTCTATTTCAGGTATAGGAGATATGATTTCTTATATTGGACGCAAGTAGGATCCTCATATGAGGTAATCAGAATATTTGGTTCTGACTTGCATTTTCTGAGCGAATGGAGCGATTTCCGGTTGAAGAATTCCTTAACAATACGGTAAGCCTACTAAATGCAGTATTGGTAAATCACGGTGAGGTAGACACCATGTTATCAGTCTAGGATGGTATAATCATACTGACAATCACCACAGGTGTCCTGTCCTCTCGGAGGTAGAAGGCAAGCTACAACAAAAGGTAGGAAAGGTAGTGGCGGGTGGTTGCCCCATCCCAGCCAGATTGCGCCTGGCGGCCTGAGCCCTCTCTATAGTCGACTGCCTTATAGGGACTGACCGAACCACTAACAGTGTTAAACTAGGAGTCGTGAGAGGGGACAGGGCAGGCCATGATGTCTCTCATCAGCAAAGGTTAGACTGGTTTCTGCTTGGCCTCACTTTACGCCTCAAAATAGGTCACGGGTGAGATCAGGTGAGTACCTCCTAGTTCGCTCCTGGTACAGGTAAGCTGTGTATACTATCCTGCATTATTCTTGCGCACAACACAACTCAGAAAGGTACGGGCTTCGAGCGGCGATCGCTCCATGGGTTTTGGAAATTGTAAGTTGTGAGCGGACAAGGAAACCAAGAAAACTGTATAAAATTGTCCCTATATGTGTAAATCTCTTTCTCCTATCCAAGGTATTATAGAATGTCAAACATACCCTGGTTAAAATGTTTTTAGAATAAGTAAGTACAGGAGTACATAACATGGTTCTTGTATGATTTTGTTGTGTATCTCTTTTCTCTTGTGGATAACTGTGCTTATTTGCAGATATTTAAGAAGTTCATATCCTTTTGTATACCCTCCATAATGATAGTGGTATATGATAAAATGTTCAAGGGAGGATAAGTCTTGTACCTTTAAGGTTATATGTTACTAATAGTGTGAAACTGATACACAATTCCCCAGGCTGTTTCTAATAGGTTTGAGGTTTCTTTCCCTTTCAATAGATTGGACTCTGAAAACAGCCAATGAATAGCGAAAATAATTTCTTCTATACTAACTGTAGAATCTAAATGAATTTTTCCTTTTTAGAATAAACTGTTGATTATTGCAGTGATATGGAGCTGATTTAGGGATAATGGGAGAACTCCATGTGAGGCTAGTGTAGGGTTCAGGTGCCTGGGGGCCCTTTACAAGGAAGGAGTCTCTAAGGTGTCTGGATGAAGAAATCCATGTCTCCTTCCCCATCACATGGACAGTCTCGAAGGACCTTTAGGAAAAAAAAAAAATAATTTTTTTTGTTTAGGGAGGATTTGTCAAGGTAGAAAATACGCTTTTCCACTGACTTATATTTTCCATATATACTTTTATATTATATATTTTTATTAATGTTTTAGATGAGAAACAATAAGTTTTTCCCTTAACCTAGTATCCAATAGCTATATCTCTCCCTCTCTCATTCCCTTTTTCTCTTCTTTCTCTCTATGTCTCTCTCTCTCTCTCTCTTCTCTCTCTCTATGTCTCTCTCTCTCTTCTTTTTCTTCTCTCCCTCTCATCCATGAACCAAAGCTATGTGTAAGCAAAGTGTCTTTCAGATGTGTGAAGAGAAGATACAGTGTGCGGAGGTGCCCAGGAAACTAAGGAGCTGATTGGTCACTACTGTGCCGGTGCCAGGTTGTACCATGGGAAGCTAGAGATATCCTACATGCCAGGAGCCCAGAGATGGCACCGTGTCAAGAAGAAGGATGGACTCAACAGAGAAGACAAAAGACTAATTATTACTAACAGAGATAGATATATTAGCCTAACCCCACCTAACCCCCATCTAATCTCACCTTGTCCTGGCTATTTCACGCCTATTCCCTAGAGTATAAAATGCTGTGTAAGGTATTATTAAGAATAGGCTATGTTTTGTGAAGTGATATGTTTTTAATATTTAACCCTGCAAATTGGTTTAAGAGAACAGGGGGGTGGGTTATGGGAATATTAATGAGAATTCTAAATGTCCCTTATTATTCAATCCATTTTAAATAAAAAGTTAAATAAGGTGAAGATGGACCCTCATGCACCAAACCCATGTGCATGGAGGTACATCATAGGTTTTTGGAGAAAAGTTCTGAATTTAGGGGGGATCTGTTGAGGATAAGAAAATATCATAACTTTTCTCTTTTAATATATATATATATGTATTTTAATTTGAAAATGTCATGTTGTTATGTTTCTGTTATACACTAGATGGCGCCTACGCTCTATGCAGTTTATTAAAAAAAGGAATTTAGGATTCAAGGTAACCTGATAAGGATTGACCTATTAGGAGATGATTATTTTGTAGAAAGTTCCAGAATTCTAACACGCCTCTTGCTTTCTGTACAAAAATGTGTGTTTTAATAAACGCCTGCGCAGTGCTTATACGGCGAAGGCATGAGTAAGGCTTGAGACGGCTCTGGTGTCCGTATCATTTACTTGCGATAACGCAGACGTGCGTAATTTGCCTAAATATACTAATTAGGAGTGACTGATGGAGTTGTGATTGAACTGAGACCCTCAACAGTACAAATTCTGGGCCGCCCTATATAAAGTTTTAATTGTTACTCAACCTCCATTCCACTTGAGAAAGACGGCACTACACCGTCGAAACATGTCGTGGTGACGGAGGTTTTCTTAATAAAGGACTTTTCACCGATCAGGAATCCTTGCTTTGTTCTGAGCGCCCAGCAAGAGACCGTGCTAATTGTTTCACTGGATTTGTTCTCTCTTGGAGGGCGCGGCAGGGGCTGCTCGTTCTTAGCCTTTAGGACCTGTATCGCTGTGGCAATGGTTTAACACTGAAGACATAGGACCTGTCTGACGTCAGCGCGCCCGGTCACATGGGACGTGAGGAGGCGGAGCCTGTGTAATACTAGGAAGAGAACGAGGACACCTGCGACCGACCGGCCTGAGGCCGCATGGCGTGAGATCTCTATCCTACACCAACTGCAGACAGTCCGGGACAAGGGGGAGACCCCTGTAATCGCTCACACCTAAACCAGTGTTGTGCATGGACCGCACAACACTAGGAGGTTAGTAAACATACAGCCATAAGCTAACATAGTTCTAGAGGATATTGCACCATTGCGCCCCCTTCTCTCCTTTTGTCTCTTACATGTACTACGGTTTTCCGGTGGTTTACTACCAAGGGGAGCAGCAGGAGCATATCTTCCTTATACAAAGCAGATGAAAGACCAACAAGAGTTTGGAGACTTATATTGAACATCAACAAGTGACTATTTGAGTAATTGATTCCCATCTGGGTGAATAATTGTTTTAGTAATGGACTTTTAAAATGAAGATCGATATGTGCATAGGGAGTTGTTAATTGTTAATGCCTTGGCAGGTTTACAATCAAAGTTATTGGTACATACTGAAAAGGATATTAACTTGAAAGAGGCAGATAGAAAGCAGATGATTGCTCTTTTCCATGATTTAGAGAATAAAAGTAAAGTGGAGATCACCAATCATCTTGATATAATGTTTCTCCAACATTACATCTAGGAGAATCTTATACCTAAGGGGCTGAAGTTAACATTAAATACATCTTATCCCTAAGATCTAGAATTTACAAAGAAATGGGATAGATATAGTCTGAATTGCTCATTGGGTTTTATGAAGTTGTTGATTGATAAGAGGGGATCATTAGCTAGGGCAGCCTTAGAGGAGACGAAACAATTAAGAGAGAACTTGGAGCAGTACATGCCGTCATCACATTTCAAGGAATTTGATATGGCATTGCGGGTTAAACTAAATAAGTGGGAGGATGAAACAATTAAGAGAAAAGTACTGAAGTTTTGGAAGGATAAAAAAGATTTAGGGGCAGCATCTAATGAGGAACAGATGGACACAACCAGGGGCGTAACTAGAACTGGCAGGGCCCCATAGCAAACTTTTGAATGGGGCCCCCTCCAAGATACGCCCCCAATGACACGCCCCCTTCAAGACACACCCCCTTACCGATAATGCATACAGGAGTCACATTAAGTGCCAAAATTAGAAATAATGTAACAAAATTGTTCCTAATCCTGAATCTCAGTCAAGACAATCACATCAGTTAAGATTCATAATTGTAGATTTTATGCTGCTTACTTATGGAAATACAAATACATAATAGATCATTAAACACTTACCTGAAACTTGAAGTACTACCAAGGATAAGCTTCTAAACTTTCGTGCTTGATTACTTGTTCTAACTTCTAAAATGTATAAATTCAACCTAAAACCAAAAAGAGTCAATTATTAAACCATCATAAAGTACCTCAAAGTAAACTAAAATAGCAGTATAGCATTCAGTTAAAATGTACTACTTATTTTTAAGCTTAAATGCGAGCCAACAAAACTCACTTGAAACTGTAGTCAGAAACAACTTGTTTTCATCTCTTGAAAAGACATGCCATTTTAAAACATATTCCAACTTATAACATTTCTAAGTGCCAAAACAAGGGAACCTAAAGGCCAAAGGAAGAAGTTTAAAGTAATCTATATGTACCGTTTTGTTTTATACATTTATAGAGCTAGCAATTTTGGTTACAATTCTACTTTTAAAACTTAAATTCCTTACTTACATTAGCAAAACTTGAACTCCAACAGAATTATAAAAGGTTGAATCAACCTAAAAGAATAGTAAGAATAACACAATATTAATGCTTTAAGACACTGTAAAGACCACTAAATGGTCAATAGTTTAGGCACCTAATAATCAGAATAGAGACCAAACTAAGGGGAAAAACCTTGTTTGCTTTACCTAGTAGCGACATTGGCAGATGAGCTTGTCTACTCCAACAATACCGCTATGCTAGATATCAGCAAAGTGTTGGTTTACTGATGATTTCAGCTTCCCCTATATTGCCATATGTGAAAGCAACAGGCTTTCACAATGGCTACTGTCACCTTTTAACAATGTTAAGAGTTACATATACAGTGAAAACTCTCCAGATCATCAGTTTGAAAAAAATACCTCTTGCACAGACCAGATTTCTTGTGACAGACTACAAATTCCATAACCTATCATGCATGCCAGCCACTTTCTTAAAATTACTACTTTTTAATACAATTTTGCGATGGTCATCGATCTCATAGTAGTTTCACTGTATCTTGTCAACCCCTGACATTGTACAAAGTGCCATTCCCTTCAGGAGTGTAACTTAAAACCAAATATGCAATAGAACTTTAACTTGAAACTTTGGTAGTAAAACTTTGTTAGTTCAACAAAAAACTGAAACTGTTCAACTGTTAGTAGTCAAAAACCTTCCCAACTCCCAAAGATCTTTACACTTACCCACACCATTGTTTCTTACAGCACACGCCTGCGTGCCTTGACTTCAGCAAAAGTGTCCACAATGCAGTCTACATCTAGTTTCCTAGCCCTCTCATTTTCAATGCTTAGAATCGCAAGGCCAGAAAGTCTTTGCTGCGACATGGTACTCCGCAAGTAGTTTTTTTATTAATTTTAGTTTAGAAAAAGATCTTTCAGCACTGGCTACTGTAACAGGTAGTGTTAAGAATAGCAGAAAGACTACACACACATCTGGCAGTGTGGATGAAAGGGCATTGTTGTCTACCAAAAGAAGGTGGGCAAGGCCACTAACAGAGGAGGACTTTTGGATCTCTTCCCTGAATGCAGAGCGAAAACTAAGCAGTTGACTAGGGAAATCAAACGCTAAATCTTGATTGTAAATTTCCTGCAGATTTGCTGCAGCTTTGAAAAGATCATCATCAGATGCAGCCAAAAGCATTTCAGGCTGAATTATGCCAAATCGATTTAGAATCTGATCAAGTCCCCGAAATCTGTTTTGAAGCTGAGATGTAATAATGTCTAAACATGGAAAAAAAACTGTAACTTTAAAATGTTTTTTCGGCATCACGTAACCTCTCATCAACTGCCAACTCATCAAAATGACGTTTGATTTTTGGGATTCGTTTCTTTCCAAATTGTGATGCTATGCCCCACTGCTGGGCGAGTATTCCTGCAGTCTGTTTTGCTTCCTCAAACTGATTTCTGTATTCATTTAAATTGTCTGTAACATTTTTAATTAATTTGGATGCCTTTGACAAATCAATGTTTTTCGTTTGCAAAACTTTCGAAACTACATCAATATTTTTAAATCTCCAAAGAGTGCACATTAAGATAATACATTTTATTTAATTATTATTAAAAACAGTCAGTAGTGTGTGTATGTCCCACACCTGTATCTAGTAAAACCGAGCAGTCGGGGAGGGAGGAGACTATAATCCCACACTCACCCTATCCACTGCCACTGCCTGATTACGGAGATTTCAACACGTAACGTATCAGGTGTCCCCGTTCCACGGTGGCTTACCCTAGTGTCCCTGTTACTCCACTATGGCACCTTCCACCGCTGAATACTATCTGGATCTGTGATGTGTCTCTAGTTTAGATGTGGGTCAACCCCCATCATCCTCCCTGTGTATGTATGAATTAAGTTCAGAGGTGTGTCTTCTATACGGTTCTGGAGATGTAGTTATGCCATTCAGCAAAAACTATCATAAACGGTGTGTTAACTCTCTACATGCCGTATATATCATCAGGCTAATGTATCTGAAAACCAACTTGATGCCAATTACAGGGGTCAAGTCTGATGTCTACTGGGTCTGCTGTTTGTCATATTCCCATAGTTATCACATATTTACCGTTTATGCCCATACCGGACAATATGAAGAAGCCTCCCTCTGACAAAGGTATACAACTTACTAGTTACCAGGGTTCAGAGATAAACATCACAATCGAGATAGATTAGTTATTCCCACAGACAGGTATTTTGAATCATTACTCCACTTATCTGATACATATGGTTGATTTGTCAGTCCCAGTCGTTCTCTCGACGCGTTTCTGCCCGCTGATGTTGCTGGGCGTCCTCAGGAGAGACTGTGCTATCAGATACCGGTTCACCTTATCCAAGTCACCGGGGGCGCTGTGCAGGGTAGTGTAATAGCCTTCCCTCCTTCCTCATTGGTGTCAGCGTCACCGAGTGCTTCCTAAAGCTCCCTTATATCCCCTATGTGATCAGGGGAGGTGGATACATGTGTGTGACCTCTGTTTGCGTGCTTTACACGCTACTTCCGGTTCCGCGTCTCCCGGACCGGAAGTGCGTCATTTGACACACTAGGCGGAGCTATCTTGAGCTTGCGTTCCACCTGCCACACATGTGACTTCCGGTATGCGTTCCAAATACCGGAAGTCACTGAAAAATCGTCATCTCAAGCCCCCACTCTCTCCAGGACACAAACAGGAAGTACTGGGACTATAATAGTCCCTAACACATCCCGTGCACCCTGGAAATGGAGCGTAGGGGAACAAAAACAGGGCAGATAGTTCCACATCGCCACATATTGCTTTTTCATATGTAATTCTGCAAGCTTACAAAATGATATTGTATATATCACCAGGAAGAAGATGCTACTTCCAATATGTGTTTATGAGGTTAGAAATAGTCCCAGTACTTCCTGTTTGTGTCCTGGAGAGAGTGGGGGCTTGAGATGAGGTCACACACATGTATCCACCTCCCCTGATCACATAGGGGATATAAGGGAGCTTTAGGAAGCACTCGGTGACGCTGACACCAATGAGGAAGGAGGGAAGGCTATTACACTACCCTGCACAGCGCCCCCGGTGACTTGGATAAGGTGAACCGGTATCTGATAGCACAGTCTCTCCTGAGGACGCCCAGCAACATCAGCGGGCAGAAACGCGCCGAGAGAACGACTGGGACTGACAAATCAACCATATGTATCAGATAAGTGGAGTAATGATTCAAAATACCTGTCTGTGGGAATAACTAATCTATCTCGATTGTGATGTTTATCTCTGAACCCTGGTAACTAGTAAGTTGTATACCTTTGTCAGAGGGAGGCTTCTTCATATTGTCCGGTATGGGCATAAACGGTAAATATGTGATAACTATGGGAATATGACAAACAGCAGACCCAGTAGACATCAGACTTGACCCCTGTAATTGGCATCAAGTGGGTTTTCAGATACATTAGCCTGATGATATATACGGCATGTAGAGAGTTAACACACCGCTTATGATAGTTTTTGCTGAATGGCATAACTACATCTCCAGAACCGTATAGAAGACACACCTCTGAACTTAATTCATACATACACAGGGAGGATGATGGGGGTTGACCCACATCTAAACTAGAGACACATCACAGATCCAGATAGTATTCAGCGGTGGAAGGTGCCATAGTGGAGTAACAGGGACACTAGGGTAAGCCACCGTGGCACGGGGACACCTGATACGCTACGTGTTGAAATCTCCGTAGTCAGGCAGGGGCAGTGGATAGGGTGAGTGTGGGATTATAGTCTCCTCCCTCCCCGACTGCTCAGTTTTACTAGATACAGGTGTGGGACATACACACACTACTGACTGTTTTTAATAATAATTAAATAAAATTTATTATCTTAATGTGCACTCTTTGGAGATTTAATAATTTGTTTTGAGTCACACGTATCGATTTCTAGATATTACATCAATATTTTCCAAAATCTTTGTTTGAACAACAACTAAAAATATGAACTCAAATGATTCTATTTTTTTTTTTAACGACGATGCCTCTTCTCTTTCTTTTGTTTTCGTAGAGGTTAGCATGATCTTTGACAGTGCTTGCAATACATCCATAAATCGGAAACGTAAGGCTAGGAGGGAGTCATGGCGTGACGACCAACGAGTGGGGCACAACTTCTTTAATGTCAAGCTCGATTTAGTTGAAAAAGAGGAAAGAATTTCCCACCGCCTTATACTGTCACCAAAAAATGTGTACAAATTCTGCACAATGTCAAAAAAATGTCCTATCTAATATATAATTACCTTAAGCCACTTCCGTCATATTCGGCCCTACTTCCGTCGTCGTGAACGTGGCTGCCTCCCAAAGCCTAACTCGCAATGGCTTTGCGAGTCTGCACACAATACCCTCCAGTTACGCGCAAAGCCTCACTCGCAATGGCTTTGCGAGTCTGTACACAATACCCTCCAGTTACTCGCAAAGCCTCACTCGCAATGGCTTTACGAGTCTGCTTCACTTACAATATCCGGGACACTCTCTCTCTCCCCTACCCCCGGGTCCTCCTGTCTCCTGCCTGCGCTCCCTCCTGTCTCCTGCCCGCGCTCCCCCGGTCCTCCTGTCTCCTGCCCGCGCTCCCCCCGGTCCTCCTGTCTCCTGCCCGCGCTCCCCCCCGGCCCTCCTGTCTCCTGCACGCGCTCCCCCCCCCCGCCTCCTCCCGTCTCCTGCACGCGCTCCCCCCCCCCCGCCTCCTCCCGTCTCCTGCCCGCGCTCCCCCCGGGTACTCCCGTCTCCTGCCCGCGCTCCCCGGGTCCTCCTGCCCGCGCTCCCCGGTCCCCTGCCGCGCTCCCCCCGGTCCTCCTGCCCGCGCTCCCCCCGGTCCTCCTGCCCCTCTCCGCCCCCCCCTGCCTCTCTCCGCTTCTCGCGGCCCCCCCTTGCTCACCCTGCCAGGGCCGCACCATCCATCCGTCCAAGTGGCTGTGCTGAAGGAGACGCCGCTTCCTGCCTGCCGCGCAGTGCCGGGAGCGGCAAGTTTCATACCTGTGTGCATCATGCATGTGTGTAGTGTGTGCATGATGCATGTCTGTGCTGTGTGCATGACGCATGTGTGTGCTGTGTGCATGATGCATGTGTGTGCTGTGTGCATGATGCATGTGTGTGCTGTATGCATGATGCATGTGTGTGCTGTGTGCATGATGCATGTGTGTGCTGTGTGCATGATGCATGTGTGTGCTGTGTGCATGATGCATGTGTGTGCTCTGTGCATGGGTGCATGTGTGTGCTCTGTGCATGGTGCATGTGTGTGCTGTGTGCATGATACATGTGTGTGCTGTATGCATGCTGCATGTGTGTAGTGTGTGCATGATGCATGTGTGTGCTGTCTGCATGATGCATGTGTGTGCTGTCTGCATGATGCAAGTGTGTGCTCTGTGCATGATGCATGTGTGTGCTGTGTGCATGATGCATGTGTGTGCTGTCTGCATGATGCATGTGTGTGCTGTTGCATGATGCATGTGTGTGCTGTGTGCATGATGCATGTGTGTGCTGTGTGCATGATGCATGTGTGTGCTGTGTGCATGATGCATGTGTGTGCTGTGTGCATGCACAGTGTGTGCTGTGTGCATCGATCACATGCTGCTGTTGCATATCATGTGTCTGCTGTCATGAGCACGTTGTCTGATCATGCACACAACACACACATGATCATGCACACAGCACACACATGTATCATGCACACAGCACAACATGCATCATGCACACGCACCACTGTATCATGCTAACAGCACACACTGATCATGCATACACCACAATGCTAGCATACAGCACACACATGCATCATGCACACAGCACACACATGCTTCATGCATACAGCACACATGTTATGCATGCACACACAGCATCATGCAACAGCACACAATGCTATCATGCACACAGCACACACATGATCATGCACACCCCACACATAAATTCCATGCATCATGCACACACACATGCATCATGCATACAGCACACACTGTACATGCATACAGCAACATGATCATGCATACAGCAACACATTATCATGCACACACCACACATACATCATCACATGCATCATGCATACAGCACACACATGTATCATGCACACAGCACACACATGCATCATGCACACATGCTTCATGCATACAGCATACACATGCATACACCACACACATGTATCATGCACACAGCACACACATGCATCATGCATACACCACACACATGTATCATGCACACACATGCATCATGCACACAGCACACACATGCTTCATGCATACAGCACACATGCTGAATGCATACAGCACACACATGCATCATGCACACAGCACACACATGCTTCATGCACACAGCAGACACATGTATCATGCACACAGCACGCACATGCATACAGCACACACATATATCATGCACACAGCACACACACGCATCATGCATACAGCACACACATGTATCATGCATACAGCACACACATGCATCATGCATACAGCACACACATGTATCATGCACACACCAAACATACATCATCACATGCATCATGCATACAGCACACACATGCATCATGCATACAGCACACACATGTATCATGCATACAGCACACACATGCATCATGCATACAGCACACACATGTATCATGCACACACATGTATCATGCACAGAGCACACCTGCACACACATGCATCATGCACATGGAACACACACATCATGCACACAGCACATACATGTATCATGCACACAGCACACATACATCATCACATGCATCATGCATACAGCACACACATGTATCATGCACACAGCACACACATGCATCATGCACACAGCAAACACATGCATCATCCACACAGCACACACATGTATCATGCACACAGCACGCACATGCATACAGCACACACATGTATCATGCACACAGCACACACATGCATCATGCATACAGCACACACATGTATCATGCATACAGCACACACATGCATCATGCATACAGCACACACATGTATCATGCACACACCACACACATGCTTCATCCATACAGCACACACATGTATCATGCACACAGCAGACAGCTCTTTAAGTTGGCCCTCATGTATCATGCACACAGCAGACGTGCACACACGTTTCATGCACACCTCCACACACATGCATCATGCACATGGAACACACACATCATGCACACAGCACACACATGTATCATGCACACAGCACACATACATCATGCACACAGCACACCTATGCATCATCCACACAGCACACCTGCACACACATGCATCATGCAGACAGAACACACATGCATCATGCACACAGGTCTTTAACGTGCCGCTCATGTATCATGCAGACAGCACACCTGCACACACGTGTCATGCACACCTGCACACACATGCATCATGCACACAGCACCCCTGCACACACATGCATCATGCACACAGCAGACCTGCACACACATGTATCATGCACACACATGCATCATGCCCACCTGCACATACACGTATCATGCACACAGCACACACATGCATCATGCTCACAGCACACACATGCATCATGCATACAGAACACACATGCATCATGCACACAGCACACACATGCATCATGCATCCAGCACACACATGTATCATGCACACAGCACACACATGTATCATGCACACACACACAACATGTATCATGCACACACTACACACATGCATCATGCATACAGCACACACATGTATAATGCACACCTGCACACACATGCATCATGGCCACCTGCACACACAGATATCATGCACACACCACACACATGCATCATGCACACAGCACACACATGCATCATGCACACACATGCATCATGTGTGTGCAGGTGTGCTCTGTGCATTATACATGTGTGTGCTGTGTGCATGATACATGTGTGTGCAGGTCTGCTGTGTGCATGATGCATGTGTGTGCAGGGTTGCTGTGTGCATGATGCATGTATGTGCAGGTCTGCATGACACGTGTGTGCAGTCTGCATGATACATGAGCGCAACGTTCAACACCTGTGTTCATGATGCATGTGTGCTGTCTGCATGATGCATGTGTCTGCAGGTGTGCTGTGTGCATGATGCATAGGTGTGCTGTCTGCATGATGTATGTGTGCTGTGTGCATGATACATGTGTGTGCTGTGTGCATGATGCGTGTGTGCCGTGTGCATGATGCATGTGTGTGCAGGTGTGCATGATACATGTGTGTGCACGTCTGCTGTGTGCATGATACATGAGCGCCAACTTAAAGAGCTGTCTGCTGTGTGCATGATACATGTGCTTGAAGGTATGCTGTGTGCATGATGCATGTGCGTCCAGGTGTGCTGTGTACATGATGCATGTGTCTGCAAGTGTGCTCGCTCCATCCTGCCCCCCCCCATCCTGCTCCTCCGGCTCCATCCTGCCTCGCTCGCTCCTTCCTGCCCTGCTCACTCCATCCTGCCCCCCCGCCACCATCCTGCTCCTCCAGCTCCATCCTGCCCCGCTCACTCCATCCTGCCCCGCTCCCCACTATCCAACCCTACCCCCCAACCACCATCCTTCTCCACCTCCATCCTGCCCGCTCCCTCCTGTCCCCCCCTGTTCTTGCCCCCCCTCTGCCTCCATCATGCCCCCCCTCTGCCTCCATCCTGCTCCCCCTCTGCCTCCATCCTGCTCCGGCTTCATCCTGCCTCCCTCCGCCTCAATCCTGCCCCCCCCTCGCCTCCATCCTGCCCCGCCCCCTGGCTCCATCCTGCCCACCTGCCATCCTGTCCCCCGACACAATCCTGCCCCCCCACCCCCCCTCACCATCCTGACCCCCTACTCAATCCTGCCCCCCGGCAGTTAGCGCTCATGTGACCGATCAGCTGATCGGTTTCCCAGGCAACCACAGGTCCTAAACGCCTGTACTACCTAGAAGATGGAGGTGGAGCGAGCCGCCGGTCAGGTGAGTATCCTCACTGAGGATTTTTTTATTTTTACTGTGGGGAAGCGGGGAGCCGCGGGGACCGGAGTATCGCCATATACCATAGTGCTGCTATACATGTACTGTAATGTACCGCCATATACCATCGTGCTGCTATACATGTGCTGTAATGCACCGCCATATACTATAGTGCTGCTATACACATACTGTAATGTACCGCCATATACTATAGTGCTGCTATACATGTACTGTAATGTACCGCCATATACTATACCGCTGCTATACATCTAATGTACCGCCATATACTATAGTGCTGATATACATCTACTGTAATGTACCGCCATATACCATCGTGCTGCTATACATGTGCTCTAATGTACCGCATTATACTATAGTGCTGCTATACACGTACTGTAATGTACTGCCATATACTATAGTGCTGCTATACATGTACTCTAATGTACCGCCATATACTATAGTACTGCTATACATGTACTGTAATGTACCGCCATATACTATAGCGCTGCTATACATGTAATGTACCGCCATATACTATAGTGCTGATATACATGTACTGTAATGTACCGCCATATACCACAGTGCTGCTATACATGTCCTCTAATGTACCCCCATATACCATAGCATTGCTATACATGTCATTTAATGTACCACCATATACCATAGCGCTGCTATATGTATATCTAATATATATAAAACCCGAAGGCTCACTTACGTCACTTTGCTCCCCACTTCCGTCACTTTGTCATAGCCAAAGTGCCGTCACCACAGCGCTACACACGCCCAGGGGGAACCAACATGGCGCCCCTAATCAGACCGGGACTCAGGCAGCCCCGCCACGCTTACGCCCGCCCCTACACTGCCCAAAACACACACACATCACGGCCATGAAATGAGCGGCGTTAGCCGGTCGTCTCCGCCCGCCACACACCACTTTGGGAGATGACCGGCTAATGCCGGTCGTCTCCCGAGTGCCTCGCGCTCGCTCCCGCCAGTTTCACAGGTGCAAGCTCCTCCCCTTCACTTCCGGTGCCCGGGGCTGTTGATAGCTCTCAGCGAAATGGCGGCCGCACGGATCGCCCTCCGCTCCTAGACTGCCCCGAGCCTCCGGGGGTAAGCCCTGTGCCGGACCGCCAGCAGTAGGCCAAGTAGCCCTGAGGATACGGAGCCAGCTGGTGTGCAGCCTGAAAGAAGACAGAGAGGTGTGCAGCCTAGAGGAGGACAGGTGTACCGAGCAGTGATGTCGCCGCTCCAGCCTCCTCTCTCCTCACCCCTCCAGCCGGACCTCTCCTCACTCCTCCAGCGCCACCTCTTCTCACCCCTCCAGCGCCACCTCTCCTCACCCCTCCAGCGCCACCTCTCCTCACCTCTCCTCACTCGTTCAGCGCCCACCTCCCCTCACCCCTCCAGTGCCACCTCTCCTCACTCCTCCAGCCGCACCTCTCCTCACTCCTCCAGCCGCACCTCTCCTCACTCCTCCAGCCGCACCTCTCCTCACTCCTCCAACCGCACCTCTCCTCACCCCTCCAGTCGCACCTCTCCTCACCCCTCCATATGCAATGTACAGTATGTGTATATATGTGTGTGTATGTAGCCACTTCCGTCACTTTGTCCGCACTTCCGTCACTTTGTCCGCACTTCCGTCACTTTGTCCGCACTTCCCTCACTTTCTACACACACATACACATACACACACACACAAACACACACACACTACGCTATACTTACCACTGCCCCTGCGTCCGCCGCCTGGATCCTCAGTCGACATCTCGCCGCCCCCCAACTACTGGATCCAATATAGCGTCCAAGAAGTCTCGCCAAACTTCCCGGACATATTGGATCCAGTCTCCGCGGCAGCCAACATACTTTCTCCAAGATGGCGTCCGGGAAGTCTCCCCAGACTTCCCAGACACAATATTCGATCCAGTCGTCCGGGGGCGGCGACATTTCAACTCCGGATCCACGTGCCGGGGAACACGCAGGCCCGGTGGTAAGTATAGCGAAGTGTGTGTATGTGTGTGTGTATGTGTCTGCTGACCACTCTGCCCACAGCGCTGCGCTGACCACTCTGCCCATGGCACTGCGCTGACCACTCTGCCCACGGCGCTGTGCTGACCACTCTGCCCACGTCGCTGCGCTGACCACTCTGCCCACGCCGCTGCGCTGACCACTCTGCCCACGCCGCTGCACTGACCACTCTGCCCACGACGCTGCGCTGACCAATCTCACCGCACTCACTGCTAACCACTGAGCCACAACACTCACTGATAACCACTGAGCTACCGCACTCACTGCTAACCACTAAGCCACCGCACTCACTGCTAACCACTGAGCCACCGCACTCACTGCTAACCACTGAGCCACCGCACTCACTGCTAACCACTGAGCCACCGCACTCACTGCTAACCACTGAGCCACCGCGCAGTGCTAACCACTATGCCACCGCCCAGTGCTAACCACTCAGCCACCCCGCAGTGCTAAGCACTGACCCACCGCGCTGTGCTAACCACTCAGCCACCGCGCAGTGCTAACCACTGAGCCACCTCTATACACACAATTCATTTCACCGCACTCCCCTATTAGTAAATCCCTCTCCCTCTCTCCTGTAAGTGAGGTGCCAAGCTCATTGGTCGGCCACAGCACACACCGACCAATCAGCTTTGCGCCTCCCTTCCTATTCAGATACATCGAGGACTTTGAGTTTCAAATTTACCGCTGTAAGTGAGGCGCGAAGCTCATTGGTCGGCGCCAGCACACAGCGACCAATGACCTTCGCGCCTCACTTACACCACTAAATTTCAAACTCAAACTCCTCCATGTATCTCAATGACCAGTGAGGCGCTTCTCTCATTATACTCATGACAGTAGCAACATTAACCCCTTACATTCCGTTTTTTCTGTAATTTCTATAGCACACTGTGTAGTTGTACTGTCACTACAAAGTTAACCCCTTCTATACCATTTCTCCCTTAACTCCATACTTTGTAGTCTCTATTACTACTCCCAGTAGGAACATTAACCCCTTATATTCCATTATTGCTGTTATTTCTATTACACAGTGTATAGTTGTAATCACACTGCGAAATTAACCCATTATATACCAGTTCAGCATTAACTGCATATTTGGTAGTGTTTATAACTACTGCCACTGCTACATTAACCCCTTAAACACCATTTTGGATATAATTTACAGCGCTGACTCTGTTGTGGGAGTGCCTGTGGGACATTAACTCCTTCAATACCATTTTTGATATCATTATAAGTTCCTACTCTGTTATAGTCCTGTTAGTCGGACATTAACTCTTTCTACACCTCCACTATATTGCTACCCTCACAGTTTCGCCTACTTAGTCATATATCTGGTGTTTAAGTCTATTATTTACAACTCTTAAAAATATTATATACAGATTCTAGACTCCCGATTCTTTAGAGTCGGGCTCACAGCTAGTTTCTTTAATATTTGCCATTGAATCTTGCAGTACCAGATTAAGATTATGTGCTGCATAGTGCATATAAAGAGCATTCTGCTCTTTTTCAGAAATTCTGGCCTGCACTCCCGAGTATATGCCACTCATTGTGGCAGCTCCATCATATCCCTGGCCACGACACTTTTTTAAAGATAGGCCTTTGCTCTCTATACAGCCAATGATGTCATTTTCTATGCCCGCAGCACTCTGATCTTTCACAGCATGAAAACCCAGAAACACTTCATTAATTTTCACATTGGTTGCTCTTCTGTTCTCATCTCTGGCTACAGAAACATAGCGGAAAACCTGGCTTAGCTGATCAACTTTTGAAATATCCTGGGTAGTATCCATGATGACAGAGTAAAATTGTGCCTGTTTAATATCGGAGACTATTTCCTTCTGTACTTGTTGGGAAAGGATTTGAATGATCTCATTTTGGATTTTTGGGCTCAGATATTTTATTGATCTCTGGGGCATTTGAACAAGTTCTTTTAGAACCGGATCATACTCTGCAAGAAGCTGAATTATGGAGAGAAAATTCCCATTATTAATTTCACCTAAATGCTCTCGATGGCCACGAAATGGTAAATTGGCCATTGACATAGTGAATGTCACGTTTATAATTCTTTGGAGAACTTGCCTCCAAAAATTCTTTTCTCGCCTGATTAGCTTCTCATTTTCCTCATCTATAGTGCCCTGTTTCCTCCACTGGTCATACATCATACATGCTTCAATGTGGGCATTTGAGCTCTCATGGGTCTGAATTTTTTATGTTAAATTCTTCCATTTATTAATTCCTTTTGCCCAGGCTGGTTCGAAACCTTGCTTTTTCCGATCCCCAAACAACCAGCATGGTTCACAATACACAGCATTGAGTTTGGGGGAATAACACAGCCACATGACAGGAAATTTAAGTCCTGTTTGTGTGATTCTTTCATAATATTTTTCAGAAAAACATCTTTTGTCTGTATCATGAACTCGGGGAAAAGGACCAGAAGGCCTACATGGACCCTGGGAGATAATGAATCTTTTTATAGTGGGATCCAAAATGGTAACAGGATAATTAGCCCGATCAGTTACATACTTCTCAGTAACAGCAGCATCTAAAATGTTGCAGGTAGAGGTGCTTGCAGTGTCACTGCTATGCATTGGCTCATCTGAGGTGGGGTTGATGGCTTGTAATAGGCTCACATCACTCTTGCAAACACTACTACTAACTTCTACTAAGTTAGGATCATCCACAGCAGATTGGCTAGTGCCGGCAAACTCCTCCACCTGGGTTTCCACATTCACAATAGGATCACAACTTTCTAAACTTGCATCTTCCACAACAGATGCCATAGGGGTATTAGAGCTTTCCCCCACAGCTTTAGGGGCTGAAAAGAAACTACTAATTTTAATCATTTTTTGACCTTTCAGATCCTCTTCCCTCTTCTTTTTACGCTTCTGAGCGCCACTCTGATGGTGATATGTTGACATAGTGAGTAATCGTGTGCGACCTTTGCACTTTGTCTGCAAGAATAAAGCACCGCATATAAACAACAGATCCATAACATGACTAGGTGTTAACAGTCTGACGCCACCCAGTTTATATTAAACTACTAGAAACAGATATTTCGGCAAAATAACAGCTACACAAACCCTTACTTACCTTTGTAATAAACACTGAAAGGGTATTCCTATTTCAGCGCTCCAGGGGTGGGGCCGCCTTGGACCAGAGGCGGAGCCAGGCCACTATGGTGTGATACAACCCCATTAACCAGCAGCAAACTTAGAACTAATGAAATGCAAGGTGAGGGCCGACATTGCATGGAAATTCGGGGCTGCAGCCTGAAGTATATTTAGACCTAGTCACACTGCATAACTGAGAATGGAGGAGGCAGATGCAGGAGTACACCAACGATGCGTTCTTGAATCTTCTTATCCACTCCAACGTGCTGCGCTGTGCTGTGGCTGTGGGGCAGGCGCAGCCAAGCAGATGATGAGCCCCTGAACCGTGAACCACTTCAGTGACTTCACTTGTCTTCTCTCTCATCTCTCTCCCTCTCTCTTTCTTCTTCTCTTCTCCTCTCTCCTCTCCTCTTCTCTCCTTCCTCGTGAATGTCGGCCTCCAGGAAGAAACTACACTTCCAGAGGTCTGTGGGGGACAGAGGCAGGCTGCAGAACATTCCCTAAGGAGCAGAGGCATAGCTAGGGGTTCAATACAAGGGGGGTGAAACATCATGAGTGGGCCCCCAGCCCAGGTGACCAGCAATAATCACACGTACAACCTAAAGCATGAACAGTCCGGTCATGCCGGGATCGATGCGCTCCGGAGCTCAGGTGAGCTCCAAAGTTCAGCCCGTCATAGCAGGTCCGGGATGGGCATCCAGTCCACGTGTAGATCCGCATGCAGGTCCACCACGTGTGTGTGCTCTATTAACCCCTTCACCCCCGGGCCTATTTTGACCCTAATGACCAGGCCATTTTTGTCAATTGTGACCAGTCTCCCTTTATGAGGTAATATCTCTGGAACGCTTCAACGGATCCTAACGATTCTGAGATTGTTTTTTCGTGACATATTGGGCTTCATGTTAGTATTAAATTTAGGTCGATAATTTTTGCGGTTATTTGTGAAAAAATAAAAAATTTGCCAAAAACTTTAAAAATTTTGCAATTTTCAAATTATGAATTTTTATTCTGCTAAACCAGAGACTTATGTGACACAAAATAGTTAATAAATATCATTTCCCACATGTTACTTTACATCAGCACAATTTTGGAAAAAAATAAAATGTTTGTTCGTAAGTTATAAGGGTTCAAAGTTCATCAGCAATTTTTCATTTTTCCAGCAAAATTTACAAAACCATTTTTTTTGTGACCACATCACATTTGAAGTCCCTTTGAGGAGTTTACATGACAGAAAACACCCAAAAGTGACACCATTCCAACAACTGCACCTCTCAAGTTACTCAAAACTACATTGAAGAAGATTATTAACCCTTTAGGTGCTTCACAGGAACTAAACCAAAGTGGAAGGAAAAAATGGACATTTTAATTTTTCCAACAAAAATGTTCTTATAGCCTCAATTGTTTCATTTTCACATGGGCAACAGGATAAAATGGATCCTAAAAATTGGTGGGCAATTTCCCCTGAGTACATCGATATCTCATATGTGGTCATAAACCAGTGTTTGGGCGCACGGCAGGGCTCAGAAGGGAAGGAGCGCAATTTGACTTTTGCAGCTAACTTTCCATTCAAAAAGTCAAATGGCGCTCCTTCCCTTCGGAGCCCTGCCGTGTGCCCAAACAGTGGTTTATGACCACATATGAGGTATCGGTGTACTC
Source organism: Allobates femoralis (assembly GCA_033576535.1). Lineage (NCBI taxonomy): Eukaryota > Metazoa > Chordata > Amphibia > Anura > Aromobatidae > Allobates > Allobates femoralis. Next base: position 226,510,647 of record JARQOC010000006.1, on the reverse strand, counting down.
AGGAGAAATTTTCCAACAATTTTTAGGATGCGTTTTATACTGTTTCCCATGTGAAAATGAAACAATTTAGGCTAAAAGAGATTTTTTGTGGAACAAAAAAGTACTTTTTACGGATGATTTTGTGAAGCACCTGGGGGTTCAAAATGCTCACCACCCATCTAGATAAGTTCCCTGGGGGCTCTAGTTTCCAAAATGGGGTCACTTGTGAGGGAGCTCCAATGTTTAGGCACACAGGGGCTCTCCAAACGCGACATGGTGTCCGCTACCAATTTGACTGAAAAATTAGCTCCAATTGTTAGCGGACACCATGTCGCATTTGGAGAGCCCCTGTGTGCCTAAACATTGGAGCTCCCTCACAAGTGACCCCATTTTGGAAACTAGACCCCCCCAAGGAATGCATCTAGATGCATAGTGAGCACTTTGAACCCCCAGGTGCTTCACAAATTGATCCGTAATAAGGAAAAAGTACTTTTTTTTCACACAAATTTTCTTTTTTCGGATCAATTTGTGAAGCACCTGGGGGTTGAAAGTGTTCACTATGCATTTAAATACAGCGAAGCCCATTTTTTTTTTTTCTAGGACTAATTATAGAAAAAAAATGGCGTGGGGCTCCGCCATATTTTTGGTCCAGCCAGGTACAACTTGGCAGCTACGGACTGCCAGCAACCCCCAGCTGCCTTGTTGTACCTGGCTGGCAACCAAAAATACAGCAAAGCCCTTTTTTTTCTGCTAGAACTAATTCTAGAAAAAAAAATGACATGGGGCTCCGCCATATTTTTGGTCCAGCCAGGTACAACTAGGCAGCTGGGGGCTGGAATCCGCAGCATGGAGAGGCCCAAGCATTCTGGGCCCCCCACGCTGTGAATTGCAGCCCGCAGCCGCCCCAGAAAATGGTGCATTCATTGAAGCCCCATTTTCTGGCGCTGTACCCAGACTCTTCCAGTTGCCCTGGTGCCGGTGGCAAACTGGGTAATAAAGGGGTTAATGCCAGCTTTTTATTGGCAGCTGGCACTAAGCCCGAGATTCATAATATAGTGCCAATGTTAGACCCGCCATTAGGAATCTCTGGTAAATCGTCAGAAAATACACACAGAGAAAAATCTTTTTATTTGAAAAAAATAACACAAACAAAATTCGGACTCCATCTTTATTATAAATATCCGACGTAGTCCACAACGAAGGTCCCACGATGCTTGATGGCCTCTGCTCAATCCAGAGACTGCAGCAAGGGATCAAGTGTCCTCTGCCTACAGCCTCTGGGGTCAGAGTTATGGTGCACTGTATGACAATGATCTGTCATACAATGCACCAGGACTATGATCCCAGAGACTACAATAAGAGGACACTTGATCCCTAGTTGCACCCATCCATCCACCTATGCACCCATCATCCACGCACGCACACAACCATGCACGCACATCCACATCCATGCACACATCCACGCACACACGCTGACATCCACGCACGCACATCCACATCCACGCACACATCCATCTATGCACACATCCACACACGCACACGTCTATGCACACACATGTCATTCATTCATACATAGATACATACATATATACATAGATACATACATACATACTTACCTCCCTCTCGATCCAGCGATGAGCAGGAGGAGGCTGGGAGTTGGAGAGGAGGCGGGGCCACCGACCGGAGCACAGCGGAGAGAGCAGGTGCAGGGACGGAGGCAGGGCGGCCGCAACGGCGGGTGCACTGATGTGTGCAGCCCGCCGCAGGAGGAGGTGGGGGCTGCCTGGTGGGGGACCTGTAGGAAGGGACCAGGCAGTGTTGCCGGCGGGTGCAGCCTCGGGTGCAGCCCGCCGGCATCTACATAGTAATAGAGGGGGGGGGCGGTTGGGGGGGACGGTGGGGGGGCCCCCTGTAAGTTCTGGTGCTGGAGGGGGCTGTGGAGGGGGAGGACACTTGCTGATCCACCCCTCCAGATCTGATTGGAGAGCTTCAATCAGATCTGGAGGGGTGAATCGCTATGATTCCCTCTGATCGGCAGTTTCACTTTTAAACTTCCGATCGGAGGGGTCCTGGACATGGGGGGGTTAATCCACCCCCTGTGGGGTCATCTACAGGTTCTCACAGAGCAGCAGCATCTGTGACACCTGAGTGACCCCACTCACAGGAGCTGCAGCAGCTCAAATCTGCCAGGACGTTGTACAACGTCCTGTGTCTGGAACGGGCAGAAACACAGGACGTTGTTCAACGTCTTATGTCGGGAAGGGGTTAAAGCAAGTAATTAAGGTATCCAATGTATCAGATATACCTGAGGAAGGCTATTTTATGATATTTATAGCCGAAACGCGTTGTTTTAATTATGCTTTTATGACTTTTATGACTTTTTACTACCGTGAAGCCATTTGAAATAAATCTCCAAGAAGGAAAAAGGAGTCAGTGTCCTTATCATAAGGTAAATCTCCTTGGGAGCGCTCAATCCTCTGGATACCTTAATTACTTGCTTCATTCCACGGGCTCATAGCTGGGAGTTCCGCTCTCTGGAGGATAGCAGCAGCATACCAAGGAGACAAAGACCCCTGTAAGACCCCCAGTGGGTTGATATGCGAAGAAACAAGACACAATAAAGGTGAGTTCTCTTGCCCAGTGTACTTCTGAGAAATATTGTACTTTTACATTTAGATCTGCGCCTGTTTTCTCTCTCCCCACCCTCCTCTGACCTACAGCCTCGAGGTCTATTGTGGGGAAGGGGTTAAAGACATGTACCGCATATACTCGTGTATAAGCCGACCCGTGTATAAGCCGACTCCCCTACTTTTGCCCCCAAAAACTGGGAAAACTTATAGACTCGCGTATAAGCTAAGGGTGGACTCCAGCACAGTGTATACAGCTCCCAGCACAGGGTATACAGCTCCCAGAGTCCCAGCACAGGGTAAACAGCTCCCAGCATAGGGTATACAGCTCCCAGAGTCCCGGCGTGCACACAGGGTATACAGCTTCTAGAGTCCCGGCGTGCACACAGGGTATATACAGCTCCCAGAGACCCGGCGTGCACACAGGGTATATACAGCTCCCAGAGTCCCGGCGCGCACACAGGGTATATACAGCTCCCAGAGTCCCGGCGCGCACACAGGGTATACAGCTCCCAGAGTCCCGGCGCGCACACACAGGGCATATACAGGCCCCCCCCCTCACAGTGTCCCAGCAGCACACAAGGGTATATACAGGTCATGCCCCCCCTCACAGTGTCCCAGCAGCACACACAGGGTATATACAGGCCCCCCCTCACAGTGTCCCAGCAGCACACACAGGGTATATACAGGCCCCCCCCTCACAGTGTCCCAGCAGCACACACAGGGTATATACAGGCTCCCCCTCACAGTGTCCCAGCAGCACACACAGGGTATATACAGGCCCCCCCCTCACAGTGTCCCAGCAGCACACACAGGGTATATACAGGCCCCCTCTCACAGTGTCCCAGCAGCACACACAGGGTATATACAGGCCCCCCTCACAGTGTCCCAGCAGCACACACAGGGTATATACAGGCCCCCTCTCACAGTGTCACAGCAGCACACACAGAGTATATACAGGCCCCCCTCACAGTGTTCCAGCAGCACACACAGGGTATATACAGGCCCGCTCACAGTGTCCCAGCAGCACACACAGGGTATATACAGGCCCCCCTCACAGTGTCCCAGCAGCACACACAGGGCATATACAAGCCCCCCTCAGTGTCCCAGCAGCACACACAGGGTATATACAGGCCCCCCCTCAAAGTGACCCAGCAGCACACACAGGGTATATACAGGCCCCCCTCACAGTGTCCCAGCAGCACACACAGGGTATATACAGGCCCACCCCTCACAGTGTCCCAGCAGCACACACAGGGTATATACAGGCCCACCCCTCACAGTGTCCCAGCAGCACACACAGGGTATATACAGGCCCCCCTCACAGTGTCCCAGCAGCACACACAGGGCATATACAGGCCCCCCTCACAGTGTCCCAGCAGCATACACAGGGCATATACAAGCCCCCCTCAGTGTCCCAGCAGCACACACAGGGTATATACAGGCCCCCCTCAAAGTGTCCCAGCAGCACACACAGGGTATATACAGGCCCCCCTCACAGTGTCCCAGCAGCACACACAGGGTATATACAGCTCCCAGAGTCCCGGCGTGCACACAGGGTATATACAGCTCCCAGAGTCCTGGCGCGCACACAGGGTATACAGCTCCCAGAGTCCCGGCGTGCACACAGGGTATATACAGCTCCCAGAGTCCCGGCGCGCACACAGGGTATATACAGCTCCCAGAGTCCCGGCGCGCACACAGGGTATACAGCTCCCAGAGTCCCGGCGTGCACACAGGGTATATACAGCTCCCAGAGTCCCGGCGCGCACACAGGGTATATACAGCTCCCAGAGTCCCGGCGCGCACACAGGGTATACAGCTCCCAGAGTCCCGGCGTGCACACACAGGGTATATACAGGCCCCCCCCTCACAGTGTCCCAGCAGCACACACAGGGTATATACAGGCCCCCCTCACAGTGTCCCAGCAGCACACACAGGGTATATACAGGCCCCCCCCTCACAGTGTCCCAGCAGCACACACAGGGTATATACAGGCCCCCCCCTCACAGTGTCCCAGCAGCACACACAGGGTATATACAGGCCCCCTCTCACAGTGTCCCAACAGCACACACAGGGTATATACAGGCCCCCCCCTCACAGTGTCCCAGCAGCACACACAGGGTATATACAGGCCCCCCCTCACAGTGTCCCAGCAGCACACACAGGGTATATACAGGCCCCCCCATGCTGCCGGCTGCTCACTGTCAATAAATATTGTTATTAGCGGCGCCTCGCTCTCACCCTCGCTCCGGGCTCAGTGCAGCAGCAGCTCCTTCCAATCCTGCTTGTTGTCTGCTCTGTGCTGTGAGTGACCGGTCACTCGGTCAGTAAGTTAGGACAAGGAAGGACTCACTCGGAGCTAGGTCACAGGCCGGCCAGGGGGCGGAGATCAGACTGCTGCACAGAACACACAGGGTCAGGCAGGCAGCAGGCTACAGATTGGCGGCGGCAGCCCCTTGATCTCTGTGTGCGGCGACTGCGGCTGCTTTGAATAGGAGCGGCTACGGCATCCACCTCGCCAGGGGGGCCCGTCGGGCGCGGGCGCCCCCGCCGGGCCCCCACCCCCAACCTGACGGCCACACACAACACCAGCCGGTATCGCAGGCGCAGCTGCCGCTATAGCAGCGGCTGCGTAGAGGCGCTGGGTCCGGGCCCCCCACAAGCGCCGGGCCCCCTACAAGCGCCGGGCCCCAAAGCGACCGCTACGGCTGCTATGCAGTAGTTACGCCACTGGTTTATTGTTTTTTATCTATTTCATTGTTTTTTTTGTGTGATGTTAACACTTCTGTTTTATGTTATTTTGTGTGTGTTGTTCTTATTTTTTTGTGCACAAAAATATAAAGTAAAAAAAAATTTGATCCAAAAAACTTACTTTGGGATATAGGGCAGTTGCACATAGCTTTATGCTGTGCAATGAGGTATGTGACCTGTGAAAAGCTCTTGATGGTTCCGTGAAACATTGTGTGTTAATATGCAGTACCCAGGTTCAGCCCTTCGTGCCACAGTGTGTGGCGCAACTCTGTGTACATATCAATTTTGATGTGTTGTGGCCACAGGGGCACGTGTCCACACACACTGAGCAAGCAATGGTGTTTGTGGGGTATGTAGGTATAGTACATTACACACAAATATGTGTACACACACATAGTTCAGTGGTGCCATGGCAGCTGTGCCATGGCATGGACCAATGTAGCCACATATGGGCAAAGTATTGTGTGTATATTCCCACCTTCAGCTACAGACGCACACATAGCAAACCATTGTGTAGTGTAAGCCACTGTTCAGCTCCCAACCGCTCCTGTTTGATGCTTGAGCAGCTCGAAAGTGTCTCGCAGCAGCCAGTTGTCACGACACGAGCGTGTATTCCTTCAAAACTCTGCGACAATGGCGTCACATATTAGCCAGCCTTCCAGCGCAGGCTGGCCAATCAGGATGCTATTGCGTTGTCCAATGAGTACGTTTGGGGCGCAGTGTAAAACAATTTGGAACGTCTATGTTTTCGCTGCGCTGAACAGGTACGCCCACATTCCTTTGGGGATTGCGGCGTGTGAAGCGGCGACGGGAGTGTACCGGATGTTCCCCGCTGTTGGTGTGGCAACTTACGGAGAGACACCTCACCTTAGGTTGAGGGCGAAATTGCGGCGTGTAAAAGCGCCTTCGGCGTTCTGAGGCAACTATGAAAAATGTGCACGCACACGTTAGATTGCCTACTATTGCCGCCAAAAGTGGCGGCGTGTAAAGGTACCCCTAAGAGGAATCAATGACATTATGATTTATGAGTTCTAACATGGCCACCTTCTTGTATAATGAAAAAAACACATATAGATTTAATTTAGGAATGTTTCACTGACATCACCAACATCACTTTTTTCTTATTAATTTCTCCCTATCTTTGTTCCCCTTTTAATCTTTTTCTCCTTTTTTGTATTTCTGTGTCAAGAAAAACACCCCTTTTCATTTACATGCTTTTAATTTCTGATTTTTGACAGGTAAATTACACAGATTCAGTGGCTTATCCTGTTCACTGCTTTCAGTTCACTAGCATAAAGCTGATTGAAAGCTTGGTTTGAGAGTTCAAACTCACTTTTATTTTCAATTTTATATATATATATATATATATATATATATATATATATATATATATATATATATATATATATAATATATATATACTAGATGGTGGCCCGATTCTAACGCATTGGGTATTCTAGAATATAGAAATAGGGATTGCATGGGAAAGGCTGAATAGGGAGGGACTTTGAGGACAAAGCGGCGGGGGTAGGAAGGCGTGGCAGAGGGGAGCAGGATGGAGGGGCACAGGTAGGGGAGGACAGAGTGGCGGGGGGAGGACAGAGTGGCAGGGGGGACGGAGCAGGTAGCGGCGGGGTGGGGGAGGATGGAGCGGCACAGGCAGGGGGAGGACGGAGTGGCAGGGGGAGGACCGGGGGGAGGAGGATGGAGGACAGAGGACGAAGCAGCGGGGTGGGGGAGGATGGAGCAGCACAGGCAGGGGGAGGATGGAGGATGGAGTGGCGGAGGACAAAGGAAGGAGGAGAAAGCGGTGGGGTGGGGGAGGATGGAGCGGCACAGGCAGTGGGAGGACGGAGCACAGAGCAGCTGGGGGGAGGACGGAGGACGAAGCAGCAGGGTGGGGGAGGACAGAGCTACACAAGCAGGGGGAGGAAGGAGGATGGACTGGCAGAGGTGAGGACAAAGGAAGGAGAAGGAAGTGGTGGGGTGGGGGAGGATGGAGCAGCACAGGCAGGGGGAGAACGGAGTGGCAGGGGGAAGACGGAGCACAGAGCGGCGGGGGAGAGGAGGATGGAGGATGAAGTGGCGGGGTCGGGGAGGATGGAGTGGCGGAGTGGGACAAAGGAAGGAGGAGGATGCAGTGGGGTGGGGGAGGATGGAGCGGCACAAACAGGGGGAGGACAGAGCACAGAACGCGCGGGGGGAGGAGGACAGAGGACGAAGCGGTGGGGTGGGATCAGCACAGCACAGTCAGGGGGAGGATGGAGGATGGAGTGGCGGAGGGGAGGACAGAGGAAGGAGGAGGAAGCAGTGGGGTCGGGGAGGATGGAGCGGCAGGGGGAGGACGGAGCACAGAGCGGTGGCAGAGAGGAGGATGGAGGATGAACCGGCGTGGTAGGGGAGGCCGGAGCAGCACAGGCAGGGGGAGGACAGAGCACAGAACGGCGAGGGAGAAGATGGAGGACGAAGCGGCGGGGTGGGGGAGGCTGGAGCAGCACAGGCAGGGGGTGGACTGAGCGGCGAGGGAGAGGAGGATGGAGCAGCACAGGCAGGGGGAGGACGGAGGGGAGGAGGACAAAGGAAGGAGGAAACGGTGGGGTGGGGGAGTATGGAGCACAGAGCGGCGGGGAGGAGGACGGAGGACAAAGCGGCGGGGTGGGGGAGGACAGAGCAGCACAGGCGGGGGAGGATGGAGGATGAAGCAACGGGGTGGGGGAGGACGGAGCAGCACAGGCAGGGGGAAAACGGAGGATGGAGTGGCGGAGGACAAAGGAAGGTGGAGGAAGCAGCGGCACAGTCAGGGGAAGGACAGAGGATGGAGTGGCGGAGGGGAGGAGGACAAAGGAAGGAGGAGGAAGCAGTGGGGTGGGGGAGGATGGAGCGGCAGGGGGAGGACGGAGAGTAGAGCGGTGGCGGAGAGGAGGATGGAGGACGAAGCGGCGGGGTAGGGGAGGACAAAGCAGCACAGGTAGGGGGAGGATGGAGGGGCAGGGGGATGACGGAGCACAGAGCGGCGGGGGAGAGAATGGAGGACGAAGCGGCGGGGTGGGGGAGGCTGGAGCGGCACAGGCAGGGGGGGACGGAACGGCACAGGCAGGGGGAGGACGGAGCGGCACAGGCAGGGGGAGGACGGAGCGGCACAGGCAGGGGGGGGACGGAGCGGCACAGGCAGGGGGGAGGATGGAGTGGCACAGGCAGGGTGAGGTCGGAGCACAGAGCGGCGGGGGGGAGGAGGACAGAGGACGAAGCGGCGGGGTGGGATTCACACCCACACACAGAGTCACACCTAGACACAGAGTCAAATCCAAACACATACACACAGACTCACACCCACAGCCAGACACACACAGACTCATACTCACAGCCACACACATAGACTCACACCCACAGCAAGACACACACAACCAGGCACAGACACAGAGACAGACACAGGCTCAAACTCACACACGGGCACTCACCTCTCTGTCCCCTGGCAGTTCCAGTGCTGGCCCTCATGTCCCTGGTGCTGAACGCGGTGTCAGCAAGGCGTTGGTGTGGAAGAGGTGGGTGCAGAGGCGATGGTGTGCAGGATGATCCCGGAGGTCAGCCGCCTCCTGTCAGTGCAGCTGGGCCCCGGCAGGCATGTGCTGCTACCACCCAGCTGCACTGACAGGAGGTGGCTGACAACCAGGATTATCCTATGGCTGCACAGTCTGTGACAGACTGTGCGGCCATAGGAAGGGGGAGCCGCATGATGCGCACTCCCGTTGCTCCCTGCACCCTGGGAGCCCCGACCCCGGCAGTCCCCGATCCCCAGTGTCAGTGGGCGGCTTATGGCGGGTGTTAGTGACATGAGGCTGCGGCGAGAGTCCGCTGCGCCGCGCTAGCTGCCACCATCTTTTGTTCTCTTTCTGTGTACAGAAATCGCATGCTAGCGCTGATTGGTTGAGCCCGCCTGATGGACCAATTAGCGCTAGAGCGCGATTTCCGTGACAGAGAACATTAGACGATTATATAGTAGATATATTTTGTTTTTAATAATATTTTTTAATCTTGAGTTAAACATGCTACACTTTATAATTTTGGATGGATGATTAATGATAGTATATTATGAACTCTCACTTCCCCCGCTTTGTTTGACAACTTGTTTTTTTATCCATTCTGAGATCATGTGTCTATGCACGTCACATTTGTCAACCCCTTTTCATAATGTCATTATGACATACATTATTGTTGTTATCTTTCAAATGTATATAAGGTGAAATATTGTGCTTGCTCTTGATACTGGTATCCCTGAGGAAGGAGCATAGCAGGCTCCAAAACGCGAAGGAGGAAGGAGAATAAAAGAGCATCGTTGCACCAGCAGTGGTCCGGTCTTTTGATTTCAGCAGCGCGGATCGCCATACACTTCGTCCTTTGAATTTCAGTTGAGACCTGAAAATGGCTGTCCTTCAACATTCACCATCCAACCTGACGGAATTGAAGAGGAACTAAAAGGAAGAATGGCAGAGGAACCCCAAATCCAGGTGTGAAAAACTTGTTGCATCATTCTCAAAACTCATGGCTGTACTAGCTCAAAAGGGTGCTTCTACTCATACTGACCAAAGGGTCTAAATACTTATGACCATGTGATATTTCAGTTTTTCTTTTTTAATACATTTCTACAAATATCTACATTTCTGTTTTTTCCAGTCAAGATGGGCTGCAAAGTGTACATTAATGAAAAAAAAAACCCTTTTGAATTTACCAAATGGCTGCAATGAAACAAAGAGTCAAAAATTTAATGGGATATGAAGACATTCCATACCCACTGTATTGCAGTGTAACATCTAATATAATAATTGCCTAAGCCAGCTTCCGTCCGTACTGTACCCACTAAGGGTATACCAAGTTGGCCGACCATTAGCAAGAGCGGGGCTAATACTGCCCCACTCTCGCCATCGGCGGCCTTTCCTGCACCCCACACCCTCCTGCCCCGATCTGCTCCCCGCAGCCCGCCCTCGCTCTCTGTGGCCCCCACTCCACCTGCCCCCCCATTCCGCTCCTCAATGCTGATAAAAATAAAAAAATCCCATAAGGATACTCACCCTCCGCAGGCGTGCTCCACCTATCTTCTATCTCCCAGGACAGGACCTGTCGTTGCCTGGGAAACCGATCAGCTGTCCTGGGAGAAAGAAGACAGGTGGAGCGCGCCTGCGGAGGGTGAGTATCCTTATGGGATTTTTTTATTTTTATCAGCATTGAGGAGCGAGGGGGTGGGCCGCAGGGAGAGGGGGGGCAGAGGGAGGGGGGCCGGCCGCCACCTGCCCACCGCACTGCTGCGCTGCCCACTCTGCCCACTGCATGACCACTCTGCCCACCGCGCTGCTGCGCTGACCACCGCGCTGCTGCGCTGACCACTTTGCCCACCGCGCTACTGCGCTGACTACTCTGCCCACCGCTAACCACTGAGCCACCGTACAGAGTGCTTAACACTGAGCCACTGCGCAGTGCTAACCACTGCACAGTGCTAACCACTGAGCCACCGCGCAGTGCTAACCACTGAGCCACCGCGCAGTGCTAACCAATGAGCCACCGCGCAGTGCTAACCAATGAGCCACCGCGCAGTGCTAACCACTGAGCCACCGCGCAGTGCTAACCACTGAGCCACCGCGCAGTGCTAACCACTCAGCCACCGCACAGTGCTAACCACTCAGCCACCGCAGTACTCAACCCCCTGCAGATTTAGCTGGTTTGATAAGATGCAAATAAGTTAGAGCCTTCAAACTGCAAACGAGAGTAGGATTTATTAACAGAAGCATAAATCTTACAAACCAAAAAGTTATGTTGCTCAGTTGAATTTTTATAAATTTTAAACATAAAAGTGTGGGTCAATTATTATTCAACCCCTAGGTTTAATATTTTGTGGAATAACCCTTGTTTGCAATTACAGCTAATAATCGTCTTTTATAAGATCTGATCAGGCCGGCACATGTGTCTGGAGTTATCTTGGCCCACTCCTCCATGCAGATCTTCTCCAAGTTATCTAGGTTCTTTGGGTGTCTTATGTGGACTTTAATCATGAGCTCCTTCCACAAGTTTTCAATTGGGTTAAGGTCAGGAGACTGACTAGGCCACTCCAACACCTTGATTTTTTCCCTCTTGAACCAGGCCTTGGTTTTCTTGGCTGTGTGCTTTGGGTCGTTGTCTTGTTGGAAGATGAAATTACGACCCATCTTAAGATCCTTGATGGAGGAGCGGAGGTTCTTGGCCAAAATCTCCAGGTAGGCCATGCTATCCATCTTCCCATGGATGCGGACCAGATGGCCAGGCCCCTTGGCTGAGAAACAGCCCCACAGCATGATGCTGCCACCACCATGCTTGACTGTAGGGATGGTATTCTTGGGTCGTATGCAGTGCCATCCAGTCTCCAAACGTCACTTGTGTGGTTGGCACCAAAGATCTCGATCTTGGTCTCATCAGACCATAGAACCTTAAACCAGTCTGTCTCAGAGTCCCCCAAGTGATCATGAGCAAACTGTAGACGACAATTGACATGACGCTTTGAAAGTAAAGGTACCTTACGGGCTCGTCTGGAACGGAGACCATTGCGGTGGATGTGCGTTACTTATGGTATTGACTGAAACCAATGTCCCCACTGCCATGAGATCTTCCCGTAGCTTCTTCCTTGTTGTCCTTGGGTTAGCCTTGACTCTTCGGACAAGCCTGGCCTCGGCACGGGTGGAAACTTTCAAAGACTGTCCAGGCCGTGGAAGGCTAACAGTAGTTCCATAAGCCTTCCACTTCCGGATGATGCTCCCAACAGTGGAGACAGGTAGGCCCAACTCCTTGGAAAGGGTTTTGTACCCCTTGCCAGCCTTGTGACCCTCCACGATCTTGTCTCTGATGGCCTTGGAATGCTCCTTTGTCTTTCCCATGTTGACCATGTATGAGTGCTGTTCACAAGTTTGGGGAGGGTCTTAAATAGTCAGAAAAGGCTGGCAAAAGAGATAATAAATCCACACATGTGAAGCTCATTGTTATTTGTGCCTGAACTACTTCTTAATACTTTAGGGGGCCCAAACAGAATGCTGGTGGTTTGAGGGGTTGATTAATAAATGACCCTCTGAATTAACTTTTAACGCTTAAAAAAAAAATAAAAAATTTTTTGTGTCACTGCATTTCCCACTTCCAGGATGATCTACAGTCCAAATGTCACAATGCCAAGTTAATTCCGCATGTGTCAACCAGCTAAATCTGCAGGGGGTTGAAGACTACTTGTAGACACTGTATGTGCTCCCAGCCTCTCCTGTGATGTCTATGGCTCTAGCAAACCTGGAAAAGCAGTTGAGAAGAAACATGACCAATATCATCCACGCCAAAGAGAAGCATCTTCAGCCACCACATTAGGGGTGCGTTGATTGTTTAACCAAATATAGCGAGTAATTTTCAAATTGGCAGAAAAATGGTTCCCCACCATAAAAGTTGGTAGAACCATGACACAGACAGAAGCGATCCAGTGCTGATATTTCAGGAGTTCTCGGTCAGATAATTATCTGACAGATGATATAGCTCCTTGGTCAACAGTGTTGAATTTCCCAACTGTGCTCTGTCTTCATCATGGCTTTTTCAAAATTCCAGACAGATGATGTATTCATAACTCCTTGGTGATGTAAGTAAATACATAAACTTTGTATGTTGATTATACAAAAGATGTATGAAATATAATACTGTTTCTTTAATTTCGTATTCTATATTAGCCTTTTTAATAAAATTATGTGGTTACCTTCTTTAAAGTAATATCTGAGCTTGTTTGTCAAAACTATTGGCAAAAAAAATCCATTCCTTCTTAATGAAATTTTTCATCAAGTCATTGACTGAGAATGTGTTAGGTCCCCTGGCACCACTTCCCAGCTCACCTCGCCTGGGCCTGCATCCTCTGCTCCTCTAGGCATGCTGTGTCTCGGAGCCATCGCCGGGTCCCCTTCCTGTCTACTGACCACTGGGCTCACACATCAGCACAATCATGAATCTAATCAGCGGTGTACTAGGCGCGGCCGCGCTCCTTACCTGTGAATCTAGGGGTCGGCGCAGCTCAACCTGACACTCCCCTTGACCAATAGCTGTCCTTCCTCCGGTATATCAGGCCACCTCCACTGCTGGGAGGACAGGCTGACGAACATAATATTCTCTGCTCATTTAGAATCCTTAGTCTCTGTGGCTCCCATTATGAATCTGATTGCCTTCAGAAGCCTGTCTATGTCTTCAATGGGAAAGCAGGATCTGCCTCTGTCATCAGATGATGATGGCGACAGGGGAAATTCTGATGACTCTGACTCAACCTTCCATCTTTCCTGAATTATCCAAAATCCAATGAAGATTCCTCTTTCTTGGGCCTTGCTCTCCTACCCTTGCCTAGAGTGTTTTCTAACTCAGATCAAGTGTCTTTAAATCCATAGAAAGTCCTGGTGACTCCTCCTGCACCTGTATACTCTATACCAGGGGGTCTCAAACACGCGGCCCCTAGGGCTTCAATGTGCGGCCCTCGGAACCGTGGCCAGATACGCCGACGATACAGTGCAGGAGGGAGCCGCGCTCCCCGCTGTGCTATATTTTCTAGCCACGGCACTGACAATGCTCCGCCCACTCAGTAACATCAATGAAAACTGCCAGCCAATGGGAGGCCTGCAGGTGACGTCATACGTCGACGACAGCTGCGGGCCTCTCATTGGCTGATGGATTGCATTGATGTTACCGAGTGGGTGGGGTCATGTCAGTGCCGCGGCTGGAAAATATAGCACAGCGGGGAGCGAGGCTCCCTCCACTGTACCGCTGGTTAAAGGTTAGAGAAGAGTGTGTGAGAGTGTTTGTGTGTGTGTGTGAGAGTGAGTGTGAATGTGTATGTGAGAATGTAAGTGTGTGTGTGAAAGTGAGTGTGTGAATGTGAGTAAGTGTGACTGTTAAAGAATGTGTCTATGTGAGTGTGTTTGTGTGTGTCTGTGTGTATGTGAGAATGTGTGTATGTGAGAGTTTAGTATAAGGGAAGGGAAAGGGGATATTGCTCACCACGGCTTCCAGAGGCTGTTAGTGCTCGAAGTAATGGCTGATTCCCATTCACTTGAACAAATATTGAAGGAACTCTGGCACCAGACTTATTGCAGTTAAAATTCCAGATCTTTATTCAAACATCCTTAAAAGCATTAGTGGAGGGGGGCGTGTCCGGACAGCGTGCATGTCGGACGCTTAGACTAGGAGCTCCGATGCTGGCGCCTCTTCCCCGGGCATTAACGGCTTCCCACCTGCGATTATAAGCGCTTGCCACGTGTGCAAACCCTCCTTACCCAGCCAGGATGCCGAGGGCGGCTTCCCAGTGTCGGGGCCCGTCTCAGAGGGTCACCAACTTCTTCCCACCGGAGCGAACGCCAGAGGGGACTCCTAAGATGGCGCCTGCTGCTGTGAAGGCAGTATCTTCCCCCCGCAGTGCAGGGGAGCGTGTCCATGATGATACAGATGAGGACACAGCCCCGATCACCCAGCGTCACCTGAGGAGAATGCTGGATTCCCTCCGCTTTTCCATACAGGAGGACCTTAAAGATATTGTGAATGAGCTACGGGCTGACATGGCGGCGATGGGGGTGCGCACCAGACACCTGAAACATAAAATGACAGAGTTCGCCTCCGCTCATAACGAACTAGCTGACAGCTATCAGTATGTACCTGTAGACATTAAGGCACTGAAAGCTTCCATATGTGACTTAGATGACAAACAGAGAAGGGGCAACTTTAAAATACATGGCATGGCGGAAGTGGAGGGAGAGGAGGACTTGATGCAGCTGATACTGCCATTTTTGAGTCTCGCCCTCCCAGAAGGAAACCCTGCTGACCTACTGATCGAGAAAGCATTTCGGCTTCCGAGATCACCCCGTATTGGAAAAGAGGTCCCCAGGGATGTATTGGTCTATATGGCAGTCCCGAAAATGAGAGACGTGCTCCTTCAATCCATACACAGACGTCCGCTTACTGAAGCTCCATTCTGTGACTGGTCAGTGTACCCTGATTTGTCCCCTGGAACACTGGTGAGATGCCGCGATTTTGCCCCGTCCTGCTTGGTACTACAAGAGAAGGGCATACAATATGCATGGGGCTCCCCAGTGAGTGTCTCTTTCAGATACAAAGGGTCTAGGCACACCTTTTCATCACCCTCTAAGCTGAAGGCAGCCTTGGTGAATTGGAACTTTTCAGCAAGACCTGGATCCTCTTCCAACAGTCCTCATCCACACAGTACACCGGTCGGATCCCCAAGATCCAGGGAAAACGGCGTCTGAAAGTCTGGTCTGGGGGAGATGCGCTCGTGCCGGACATTTTGGTATATGTTTTACCTACCTAGTTGGTCTTGACTCTTATATTGACTCTAGAGTCCATAGGAGATGTGAGCACTTCCACCTCCCCCCATAGATACTTAAGGGGGGGGGGAAGGTTTGAAGTGAAGTAAGGTATCCCATCTGCTCACACCCGCCCTTCTATCTCAGGTCTACCTGAGTTGTTGCTATTGTTTACATTGTTGTTTGGTCTTGTCTTTGTTGCTTCCCCTTTTATTCCCCCCCTTGTCACTTACTCCTTCCCTACACTCCTACCCCTCCTGACCCCTTCCGTCTTACGCCCCCCACTCCCCTCTTTTTCTTTTCTCTTCTCTCTCTCTCTCTCCTCTTCTACTCTTCTCTTCAGTTTTATTTATTTTTTTTTATTAGAGATTTTGGTAGAGGAGGCAGGTCTCAATGGGCTACGATGAGTTTTCAAATCCTTTCCCTGAATGTTAGGGGCTTGAACTCGGTCGCAAAGAGATCGTTCCTTTGGAAGGAGGCACTGAGGTCTCGGGCAGATGTGGTTTGTGTTCAGGAGTCACCTGCTTGAGGGGGATTTATGCACCTAATGTCGGTCAGATCAAATATTTCTTAGGGCACTGCTGAGGAAGCTGAGTGTCAAAGCTGAGGGCCGCCTCATTATATGTGGCGAATCAACTCAGTCATGGAGTTGTGGCTGGACTCCTCTGCGCCTGCTGGTAGAAGGAAGTGGGACCTGCTCCCTCTGTGCTGAGAGTTCCACCTTCATGACATAGGGCGTTACCTCCACGCAGGGGAGAGAGACTATACGTTCCTCTCTGGTCCCCACGGCTCATACTCCAGGATAGATTTCTTCCTGGTGGACGACCTGTCTCTGGCAGACTGCTGTGGGGCAGAGGTGGGTACCATAACATGGTCAGACCATGCGCCTGTCACTCTGGAGGTGGCTCTCGGTTGCGGAGGGGGTGTAGCAAGGAGATGGCGTCTGCCCCCGGACTTGCTGTCAGACCAACAGTTTTTGCTGGACATTGGCGCGGATATTGCATCATTTTTTTACCTTAATGATAATGGGGAGGTGACTGATAACATTCTCTGGGCCACACACAAGGCGGTTCTCCATGGCCTACTTGTGCAGAGGTCATCAAGACGCAAGAGAGCCAGGGAGGCGCAGAGGAGTGCATGGATCGCTCAGATCCAGCAGCTGGAGTCAGCTAACAAAGCTACGCCTGTCCTTCTGTGTCAGATCACGGCGGCTCGAACTCAGTTGCGCTCGCTTCTACTACGACAATACAAAACGGGATTACGTAGGCTCAAGACACGCTACTATGCGATGGGTGACAGGGCAAGCAGGCTGCTGGCCAGACGACTAAAAATGCGATCTCTAAATACTATGATTACAACTATGCTCGACTGTACGGGGAGACCTGTAAGAGACCCTAGACAGATAGTAAGGGTTTTCTCATCCTATTATGCCAAACTCTATAATTTGTGGCATGACTCAGAGACCCCTCAACCATCGGTGTCTGCCGTCCGCAATTTTTTGTCCACATTGGAGTTGCCCTCACATTCCGGAGATGCTTTGGTGGCCCTAAACCAGCCCTTCACTATCTCGGAGATAGTCATAAACACCTTGAAGACTGGCTCGGCCCCTGGCCCAGACGGCTTCACAAATGAGTACTACAGGGCTTTTAACTCTGTTTTGGCTCCGTATCTTCTCTGGCTGTTTAGTGGTTGGAGGGCGGCAGGTTCCATCCCGACGGAGGCACTGGAGGCAACAGTGACGACAATACCTAAACCTGGAAAGAATCCGGAGATTCCAGAAAGCTTCCTTCTAATTTCCCTCCTAAACAAGGACCTAAAAATTTATTCCAAATTATTAGCAATGAGACTCTCTGAGGTGGTTCCCCAGTTGGTCAGCCCGCATCAGGTGGGCTTTGTGGCTCACCGACAAGCCAGAGATGGGACCAGGAGAATGTTAAACCTTATTGAACTGGCGGAGAGGAGAGGTGACCCCAGTGTATTCCTCTCGCTAGACGGTGAGAAGGCATTCGACAGGGTGCACTGGGGCTACCTCGAGGAGGTCCTGCGGAGGTTCAGTTTTACTGGACCCATTCAATCAGCGATTCTCGGCCTCTATTCAAATCCCTCCGCCAGAGTCTTTTCCTCCGGTTTCCTCTCTGAGTCTTTTAAAATCACTAATGGGACTAGACAGGGGTGCCCTTTGTCCCCCTTGATTTACGCCCTCTCGGTTGAGCCCTTGGCGGCAGCTATCCGGGCGGACCCCCTCATAGAGGGGATATGGGTGGGAGAGAGGAGTCATGTGATTGGCTTGTATGCTGACGATATTATCGTCTCGTGTACTCGACCGTCGACATCACTTCCGAGGATCCTGGATTTGCTCCTCACCTTCGCGAGTGTCTCGTATTATAAACTGAATGCCTCCAAATCGGTCATATTCCCGATGAATGTTCTTCGGGGGGAGATGTGTGTCCCACTTTTCTTTCCCTCAAAACTCCTGGCACAGCCCCAGACCTGCACCAACAGATTTATTTGGGCTGCCAGACCCTCGAGAGTTCATAGGAAAGTCATGTATTTGAGACTCGGGAATGGGGGCATGGGAGTCCCGGATGTTGCGTCCTATTATAGGGCGTCTCTCTTGGAGGTGACCAAATTGTGGTGGCGTGGAGGGGAAGCTATGGGCTGGATGCAAATTGAGTCATGTGAGGTACAGGTTGGCTTTCTTTGATGCCTGTTGGCTGCTGAGTCATAGTGCCCTGTGAAGATCCCACATAGTCTCGCAACGATAAGGGCACTGGTGCTCGCCTGGAGGCATGTCCCGGCAGAATGGACTAGGCTCCCACTGCATTTGATCATCCTCAGAGCCCCCTCGCTACACGTACCCTCCCTAAACGTGGCGCCCTGGTTGGAGCAGGGCCTGGAAGACTTAACAGATTTGACAATGGACGATCGTCCATTGACATACAAAGAATTCGTTGACACATACCCACAGCTCGATCATACTTATTTCCAGCTTTGCCAGTCATCTCACTTTCTGACCTCCAGGGGACTCAGACTCAGTACGGCGCCACCCACTCCTTCTCCATTGCAGACCTTTCTTCTAGTAGACCCAAACCGGGTCAAGGGTTTATCGATATTGTATGCTGGCCTAATAGATCTAGGTGTCCCCCCCAAACTCCACTACAGAGTTGGATGGGAAAGAGACCTGGGTTTTGTTGCAGATAAGGAGGAGTGGGAGGGAGCAACGAGATGCGTTCACAGGGTGACCAAGTGCATAAATCACTTGGAACAATTAAAAAAGGTTCAAATGAGATGGTACATTCCTCCCTCACGAATTGCGAAATTCCATAAAGCAGCATCGCCTTTATGCTGGAGGCTATGCGGCCAACAGGGTTCCCTAGTGCACATATGGTGGCATTGCCCAAAGGTGGCACAGTTTTGGATATTGGTTGAAGCTCTAATGAGCTCCCTCCTGGACGCAAGACTCCCTCTTACTCCTCAAATGGCAGTAATACATATAGGCGTGGAGACTCTCCCCCCTGTTACCCGACACCTGGTGACCTATATTCTGATTGCGACAAGGCTCTGCATTGCAGCGGCATGGAAGGCGGTGTTCCCCCCGGCAATAAGCGATCTTACTTCCAAGCTAAATCAGATATTCACATATGAATACTACTTGGCGTTTGATTCAGTTCCCAGGCGTTATGTTCGTGAGGCATGGGAAGTTTGGGCCACTCACCCGTTGGCGATCCCTCTTCCCTTGTGACCCCTGGTCCCTTTTCATTTAGCAGATTGGCATCGGCTACATGCCCTTTGAGACCTTGCCTCCTCTGATCTCCTCGGATCTTTCTCAGTTACTTAACTGCCAAAACATATTCTCTTTTTTTTTTTCTTTCTCTTTCTTTTCTCAGCTAACTTCTCAATCTCTCTGACTCTCTTACTTAGTAGTTTTTCTTGATCTCCTCCCCTGTATTATGTCTCCCCGCCCATATGACTCCCCCTCCCTCCCTCTAACCCTCCTCTCCCCCAGTTGATTCATATTTGGCTTACACCTGAATTATGGTAATGTCTATCGGAGGCCTTGTTGGCCTATAGCAAGCTTATGATGTATTTATTTATTACAATAAAAAACATTTATGACAAAAAAAAGCATTAGTGGGGTGCGCAGCCCCCTTCCTCCACGCCTGACACATTTCGGATACAAGATCCTGAGTCTTAGGCATGCTTGCAAATGTGAACATCACATATACATAGAGAAACTAAAAGCACTCATACCACCCCCCTATCACGTGCCATCATTCACCATTAATTAAGATTTGGATAAGTTGCTTTTCAGCAGTCTTTTCATTTTCACTATAACAATACTGGACTAAAAACTGCTAAATTGATATAACAGATAAATAGTCCATTCACTTTGCTGGCAGACAGATGCGCTTTTGCGGAAAAGCTCAATGTAAAAAAGTGCAATAAAAGCTCATAATGTGAACGCAGCCTCACACACATTCTCTCTCACTCACATTCTCACACACACCAACACTCTCACATATACACACACAAACACACACTCACATACATTCTCACATACACAAATACACATTCTCACATATACACACACAAACACACACTCACATACATTCTCACATACACACATTCTCACATACACAAACACACTCACACACACATTCTCTCTCACACACACTCACATTATCACACACACACACACTCTCACATACACACATTCTCAAAAAAATTAGAGAGAGGGGGAGCGCACTAAGGCGGTAAATGAGGGACACCAGCGTGTTATTAACAAAGGTAATCCACTCACCTGGTATGGTTGTGAGAGTCACAACCACCTGTAGAAGTTTTGGCCGCTGCAGATCCCGGGGTGCAGATACATACAGTATAGGAGAAAAAGAGCCGGTGTTTGTCCGCACTAGACCACAGGGAAAACCGAGGATGCAAGCAAACCTTTATTTACACTCAAGCCAACGCGTTTCATGGCCACCTGGCCACTTCATCAGGGCAGTAAATGTCCTACATTACTGCCCTGATGAAGCGGCCAGGTGGCCATGAAACGCGTTGGCTTGAGTGTAAATAAAAGTTTGCTTGCATCCTCGGTTTTCCCTGTGGTCTAGCGCGGGCAAACCCCGGCTCTTTTTCTCCTATACTGTATACACACATTCTCACATACACACATTCTCACAAACACACACACACACATTCTCACATACACACACACACACACCCTCACATACACACACCCTCACATACACACCCACATACACACACACCAACACTCTCACATACACACATTCTCACATACACACACACACAAATACACATTCTCACATATACACACACAAACACACCCTCACATACATTCTCACATACACATTCTCACATACACAAACACACACACACACATTCTCTCTCACACACACTCACATTATCACACACACACACTCTCACATACACACATTCTCACATACACACATTCTCATAAACACACACACATTCTCACATACACACATTCTCACATACACACCCACAGACACACACACAAACACTCTCACATACACACATTCTCACACACACACACAAACACTCTCACAATTAAATATTGAAGGACCTCCGGCACCAGACTTGTTGCAGTTAAAATTCCAGATCTTTATTCAGACATCCTTAAAAGCATTAGTGGGGTACGCAGCCCCCTTCCTCCATGTCTGACGCGTTTCGGATACAAAATCCTTAGTCTTAGGCATGCTTGCAAATGTGAACATCGCATATTTATAGAGAAACTAAAAGCACTCATACCACCCCCCTATCACATGTGCCATCATTCACCATTAATTAAGATCTGGAAAAGACTAAAAACTGCTAAATTGATATAACAGATAGAACAGATAAATACATTGCACTAGTAGATATAATATAAATCACTTTTGTAAAAATTCATACAATATTACAAAAATATATGATTCACATTGAGTGATAAGGTTCCCCAACAACTCGTTTTTACAAAAAATTGGAGAAACATACCCACTCACATGAAATATAATTTCTTTATACCTATGCAATACATAATTGTTACACTTTCGATACAGCTTGTTACATCCCAGGTAAGCTCACTGATACATGTCACAGTTGACTCTTTTCTCACCACATCTACTATTATTCTGCAAAGTACAATCAAGGATAGTGTTACTATTAGTTTCTACATAGTTCTCCCCTATATATTACATTCATCTTAGGAGCATTAAATTGCGTCCTTATAAACATCTAATAGAAATACATTAGATCCGTGCGGAAATTTAAACCTCCCAGTCTCCGCCCCTTATTGGTCTGGGCACCCTATGTATACCCTTCACCAGAAGGGACTCCATAGCCCCTCCATGGACTTCTAAAAAATGTTTAGATAGTCCTGAAATATTACGACGTCTCGATGCATTATTAGGGTTCGCACCTGTAACATGTTCACTGATGCTTATTTTTAGGGACCTCGTAGTGCATCCCATGTAGTATTTCTGGCAGTTTGTACATGTCGCCATATACACTATGTGATGCGTATTGCAATTTATATACGCTCTGATTTTATAGCTCTTCCCAGTTACTGAATTAACAAAACTATCAGTCCTGTCTATATGGCAGCATAGATTGCACTTATTCCCTCTGCATCTATATGACCCCACATGCTTCAACCAAGTGATGTTATTTACATGGGGTTCTTCTTCTACATTATCAAGTAGGGACTCCCTTGTTCTTTTCTTTACCATTTTATGCGCTCACTCAATCATCCAAGTTCTATATCCCCGATTTTTTAGGCGTCGACTTATTCTTTGGTTTTCATATCCAAAGAAAAAGAAGTTGAGCATGACCTCTTCGCCCGTACAAATTCTCCTACTGGGAGATTTCGAACCACATGATGTGGATGGCAGCTTTCCGCATGCATAAGCGAATTACCGTTAATGCTTTTGCGGTACAGCTCTGTGTGTATGATACCTGATGGAACATGTCCCTCCAACACCACATCCAAATATACGGCTCTGCTCCCATGTATTTCGTGCATAAATTTCAAATTCCAAGTATTATTGTTAATATATGAGATAAATTGACCAATCTTCTCCTCCTGTGGGGGAGGAGGTACACCGACAAGACCTCTCCAGGTCATAATGACATCGTGGAGATACCTCCCCCACCACACTATATCATTCAAAAAAGGATTAGAAGATTTGAATATAAAACTGGTCTCCCATGCACCCATATATATATATTAGCAAGAGCTGGTGAGAAACTAGCCCCTATGGGGCAGCCGCATACTTGGATGAAGAAACTTGTGTCAAATTTGAAGAAATTTGTACTCAATAGATGTTTGATACACATTAGTTAGATTTTGTCAGGATCTCCAATGTTATCTGTAACGTTAATGAATGCAGTATACAAGTGTATAATGCTGTAACATCACTTGTCACCCACATATGACCATCCTCCCACCTCATGTTTTTCACCGTAGATAGTAAATGCTTAGAATCTTTAATAAACCCTGGGCAGCTTTTAACCAATCGCTGCAATTTACAATCAACCCATTGTGATAATTTTTCATTAACCGATCAATTGCAGCCACAATGGGGCGGAATGGAGAGGGGAAGCATTGTTTTTGTACTTTAGGGAAGGCATGGAACAGTGGGCACACTGGATTTTCCTCATACAGTTGTTCAGACAATTTCTCACTTATCACTCCCAAACTGACACCCTCAGACAACAAAACCCATAAGGCTGCTTTCACATTACGATTTTGTGCCTGTCCGTGGGATCGGACTTTGATCCCCTGTCTTTCCCTGCTGCTGCCTCCTCCATCTTGTTCCCTCTGCTATTCTATGCTGTCTCCCCGCTATTCTATTGTCTCCCCGCTTCTCTATCCTCATCTAATCCCTATTCTGTCCCCTCTTGTCTTCCCTGTGTGTAAAACAAAAAAAAAAAAAAAACTCCTCCCGGAGTATACATCACCTGTCACCGGCTCCCATAATGCAGCACCATCAGGACTGACGGACCTGTGATGATGTCACAGAGCCGGTCACATGACCCGTCAGCTGATTGACTCTCTGACATCATCACAGGCTCTTCAGTCCTGATGGTGCTGCATTGTGGGAGCCGGTGACAGGTGATGTATGCTCTGGGAGTTTTTTTTTTTTACACATAGGGAAGACAAGAGGGGACAGGATAGGGATTAGATGAGGATAGAGAAGCGGGGGGAAAGAATGGAATAGCGGGGAGACAGCATAGAATAGCGGGGAGACAGCATAGAATAGCAGAGGGAACAAGATGGAGGAGGCAGCAGCAGGGAAAGACAGGTGAACTCGGATCCGATGTCCATAGGCTCCCATGTTGTGGGCACTCGGATCAGCAGGCACTCGGATCAACAGGCTGCGATTTTGTGCCCGTAATTAAATTGGATCATAGGGGAACATGGGATCCGATTTCGGATCCGATTGTATCCGTTTTGAAACGGATACATTCGGATGACCGAAAATCGTAATGTGAAAGCAGCCTAAGTCATTCTGTATTTTCGGAGTCGGATCTGCAGACAAAAGGCGATAGGTGTCCGTGTCCAACAGCATACCCATCAATTCTTTGTAATGTAACTGGCTATCTAGAATCACGACCACACCGCCCTTGTCTGCTGGTCTCACAATAACATGTTTATTATTTTGTAAATCCTACAGAGCCTGTTTTTCCAGACCCGTGAGATTTTGATCTTTCACTGACCGATTGGTCAGTAGATCCCAAATTTCTCGTTCATTAGCAACCTGAAAAAAATCCATAACAGGACATCTAGACATTAAAGGATAAAAATCAGGATTAGGTTACTCACTGTAGGAATAATGTCATTATTTTCAATTCCCAATGCATTCAGATCTATCATTGCTACATGTTCCTGTAATGAAGTGGATAATGCAGGAGTGCACGACACCACCTGGTTAAGGGACGTCGTATTCCCCTGTATCAAAAGAGTAAAAATTATGTATTGCATAGGTATAAAGAAATTATATTTCATGTGAGTGGGTATGTTTCTCTGTAAAAACGAGTTGTTTGGGGAACCTTATCACATCTACTAGTGCAATATATTTATCTGTTATATCAATTTAGCAGTTTTTAGTCTTATCCAGATCTTAATTTTTTTTTTTCCAATAGATTTTTATTGAAGATTTTTTAATAAAGAACATCAAACAGCCAACCACCAGCGCGTAGGCAGGCAGAAGGACAAAAACATGTAATATTCATTACTGTTCGGGCTTAGGTTCCGAAAACAAAAGACAGACACAGTATCAAAGAGAGGAGTTGAAGTAAAGAGTTAAACAGAGAATAAGGGAGTTGAATAGTAGAGGGGGGGGTGATAGAAAAAGGGGGGGGAGAGAGAAAGGGAGCTAAAAGGGGGGGGGGGGGGGAGAGAGGGGGGGGTGCTAGGTTATTTGGCGATGAAGCATAAACTGAGTGTAGGAGAGGGGTCCAGATCGGCCCTACTCCCCTTTAGAGGGATAGGAGGTAGCTCGCATCTCGGGAGGGAGTGGGGCTGCCTGTGGATGAGTCGCCCATACATCCCATCTACGCAAAACGCCCTGGTGGGCCTGTCCAACGCAAGGGAGTACTCTTGGTGAAATATCCAGTTTATTTTCTGCACTACTTCCGAGAGGGTAGGGGTGAGATGATCTCTCCAATGAGCGGCTAGGCAAAGACGGGCTGCTATCAGGATATATGAGACAACACCTCTAATGGGTGCTGGGTACTCGTGAATACCCAGATTCAAGACCGCCAACTGGGGGGGAGGTCCCTGCCGGACCCGTTATTGTCTGTACCAGGGCGGATATTGATTTCCAGTAAAGACGGATTTTTGGGCAGGTCCACCACATGTGGGAAAGTGTCCCAGTCTCTCCGCATTGACGCCAACAGAGGGGGGAAAGTCCCCGGGCGAAGCGCGAGACCCGGAGTGGAGGAAGATACCACCGAAGGTGGATCTTCTTCAAGTTCTCCACGTGGTTCACACATCTAGTGGACCTCGCCACTTCGGAAAAGGCACGGTGCCAATCCTCCACATGAGTGGTGAAGGCAAGATCCCTCTCCCATATTCGCATGTAGGGGAGCTTCCGGTCCGTCCCCTCCAGTACCAAGGCTCTGTAAATTAAGGACAAACCTTTAAGTCTAGGGGCCGCTGACAGGACAAATTTCAGGAAGGGAGGTCTATCATGGGAAGGGATAGGCCCGGGAACAGTCTGATTGCTCCGAAGGAGGCGTTCTAACTGGTAAAACTGGAGGAACGCAGAGCGGCAAACCGGGAGAGAGTCACAAAGGGACTCAAAAGAGGGCAAGCAGCCACCTCGAAAAAGATCTCCCAGGCACGTCACTCCCGCCTCCCTCCAGACACGGACATTGATTGACGGGAGAAGAATCTTCAGGGCGCTGAAACAGATGTCTTCTGGGGGGAGCCTCGTCCAGGTATGGGGGAGGGCACTCCAGTAAGACAGGAGAGTCTGGACCGAGTCCTGTGGAGCGCCCCGACTATTTGGGCGGAAAGTGTCCGCCGCTAGGTAGTCCCGCAACGAGGAGCCCCCCAAGAGATTGGACTCAATTGTATGCCAGCGCAAGTGAGGGGGAGCACGCCACCAGGCCCGCGCCTCCTCTAGTATCGTCGCTCTATGATAAGCAAATACGCTAGGAAGGCCCATCCCCCCCGCGTGGAGCGGGAGGTACATGATCTCCCGGGATATCCGCGGGTCTTATTACCCCAGATAAAAGAGTTGAGCACTGATTGCAGTTTAGACAAAAGATCTTTAGGAGCCCCTAGGGGGACACAGCGAAAAGTGTATATAATTTTTGGGAGCATTAACATTTTAAGAGCGTGCAGTCTTGCAATCCAAGACATGGATGCACGGCTATAGGAAGCATCATCTTTAGAGATTTTGGAACATAGATCATTATAGTTGAGGCGGATCATAAGGGCCGTGGAGGGCGCAAGTGTAATACCTAAATACGTAATTCCCTCCCGCGCCCACCTGAAGGGAAGGGTCTTAGAAAGTTGCGCGATCTCCGACTTTGGGATATTAATGGGGAGGATTTCCGATTTAGAAGCATTTAATTTGTAATAGGAAACAGAGGCGTAATTTTCTAGAATGTTTACTACCGCGGGAAGGGAGGCCAAAGCGTCCGTGCACGTGATAAGGACATCGTCAGCGTACAGGCCAATGGAGTGCTCCTCTCTTCCAACCAGGATGCCCCTTACCTCAGGGAAGGAACAGATCCTCTCAGCTAGAGGTTCAATCGCCAGAGCAAATATGACCGGCGAGAGGGGGCAACCCTGGCGGGTGCCGTTCGTGATCCGGAAGGCAGGCGAGAGGAAGCCAGAGGCAAGGACCCTTGCATTGGGGTTCGAGTAGAGGGAGAGGATAGCCGAGAGAAAGGGGCCCGAAAGGCCAAATCTCCGGAGAACAGCTTCCAAATACCCCCCAGTGTACCCTGTCAAACGCCTTCTCCGCATCTAAAGACAGGAATACACCGGGGGCTCTCCTCCGCTCCAGGGTCCGAATCAAATCGATCGCCCTCCTAGTTCCATCTTTCGCCTGCCTGCCGGCCACAAACTCCACCTGATCTGGTTTAATCAAACCCGGGACCACCTCCATCAGCCTGGCCGCGAGGATCCGTGCGTATATCTTGAGGTCGCAATTTAAAAGGGAGATGGGGCAGTAGCTTTCTGGGAGGTCGGGTGGTTTTCCGGCTTTAGGAATGGTAACAATCGTGGCCTGGAGATGAGAGGGGGCGATCCGACCCGTCTCCCGCCACTGATGGAAGGTCCGCAAGAGGAATGGGGCTAATGTATCCGCAAAGGAACGCAGATACTCATTTGGCAAGCCATCCAGTCCTGGGGCCGAATGAGCTTTAGCCGCTCTGATAGCCCCCAGCACCTCAGACAGAGTGAAGCAGTTATTCAACCGCTCCATGTCAGCCGGAGGGACAGAGGGAAGATCCAAGTCCTCAAGGAAGCGTTCAATCAGGGTAGGAGTAGGTTGGGGGGTGGTAGGGTCGTCAGCTAGGTTATATAGCTTAGAATAAAACTGTTGGAAGGTTGCAGCAATCTCATCCGGACTCCTAACCACTTTACCCGAGTGGGTTCTCATTTTCTCAATTGCGGAGCGGACTTCCCTCTTCCTCAAACGCCTAGCCAGAAGGGCGCCAGCTTTATCCCCAGACTCATAGAAAGTCGTTCTGGATGAACGTAAGAGTCTCTCGTGGCAGGAGAGAAGAAGAGCACGGAGCCTGAGCCGAGTGGATGTCAGCTGAGCGGTTATTTGTGGGGAGGGGGCGCATTTGTTTATGTCCTCCAGGCTCCGGAGCTGGGAGAGAAGGAGTTCTCTCTCCCCTTCTCTGGCCCTTTTTCGTCTTGCGGATTTCTGGATAAAGACCCCCCGGACAAAGGCCTTGTGGGCCGCCAAGAGTGTCTCCTCCGAAACCATTCCATTGTCATTGAGTTGGAAAAATTCAACAAGCTGGGCGTTCACCTCCTCCACAAGGCCCGGCTCCGCCAGAAGAGATCTATCAAGTGACCAGGACTTCGGGGGGGAGAGACGAGCCTCCAGAGCAATCTCGAGGGACACCGGGGCATGATCAGACCAGGTGATCAGTCCCACTTCCGCACAGGCACAGGCCGGGAGGGTCTTATCATCCACCAGAAAGTAATCAATTCTGGAGTACGACCTGTGCCTGTGCGAGAAGAAGGAGTAATCCCTCTCAGTGGTGTGGAGGTAATGCCATGGGTCGTGCATATGAGCCTCCCGTATGACATGGGACGCCTCCTTGGGCCTCCCCGGTGCCCCTCCAGAGCAGTCCAGAGACCGATCAGGGACCAGATTTAGGTCCCCACAAACAATCTTAAAGCCAGGGGTGGGAGGAGCCACCCTGTCCAAGAGAGCCCGGAGGAACCGCACCTGGCCCTCGTTAGGGGCATAGGCCGACACCAGAGTCATTGCCCTTCCCCCTACTACACAAGACAAAATTAGAAATCTACCCGCAGGGTCTGCCAGGGTATTAACTAGCGTAAAATCTACAGAGTGCTTGACAAGTATGCAGACGCCTGCTTTTTTTGTAGAAGCATTAGCAAAGTACCTCGTCGGGAATAGGCGATGTTGAATTCTATGGTTATCCTCCTGCAGGAGATGCGTCTCCTGAAGGCAGAGAATGTCCGCATTCAGTTTGAGAGCATCCCTCCAGAGAAGCGAGCGTTTAAAGGGGGAATTAAGCCCCCTAACATTATAAGAGACAATTTTCATAGTGGCTTACCAACTTCTATAAACCATTCACCTAAAAATATTACAGAGCACCACCGTACAGGGAGAGAAGAGGGGAAAGTGGAGGGGGAAAAAAAGGAGAAAAAAGATAGAAAGAAGAAGCAGAAGAAGAGACAAAGGCAACAATAAGAGAAAACAACATAACATAAATGTAAACAAGCATTTAAGCACAGGCCCACTAGGGACCCCTCCGTCGAACGGGGGCTGAGGTTCGCAGGCAGTAAAAAACCTGCTGCCCAGCCCAGAAAGACAAGCAGCACCTCACTTGAGCCCAAAGAGGAGCGCATGTCCGGGCTGGAGCACAGTTCTCTCCAATGGAGAAAGAGAGAATAGTTATGAGAGAGTCTCCCTTAGAGGGCCTGGCAGTGGCCGAGGAACGAGGCCTAAATAGAAGAGTTCCAGAGATCCACACAGTCAACTTATCTTTTTCAATGCTGGAGGGGAAGACGAGGGACGTCCCTCCGACCGAGGCGTGAGCTGACGATCCCGGTCAGCCGGTGGTGAGCCCTTCGGCGTCTCAACCAGCCTCCATTGACGCAAAGCTCTGCCTAGCTGCGTAGGGGAGATGAAAAGGTGGTTGGTCCCCTTGTAGCGGAATTTAATCCGAACAGGTGTCCCCTAGGAGTATGCGATGCCCCTATCTCTCAGGATCTTGCAGTGGGGCGCAAACTCCCGCCGGCGAGTGAGGGTCCCTGGAAAGAGATCCGGGAAGGCTGCAATGGCTGCATAGGGGTCTGGTAGAGATGCCGCATTCCTCATGGTACGCATGATATTGTCTCTAGCCGCCACTGATGTGAAGAGAACAAGAATGTCTCTCGGCAGGGAGGGGTGTATATGCGTCGGTTTAGGGAGGCGGAAGGCTCTGTTAACAGAGGATTGTGGGTTTGGGAGATCTGGCAGCAGGACCTGAAGAAAATGTAAAATCGTCTCACCTAGATCCTCCTCCGCTCCTCTTTCAGGGAAGCCTCTAAAACGGAGGTTCGCCGCTCTGGACTTGTCCTCTAGGTCACACATCTTTAATTGAAGCTGCTTCACATCCCCCGCCATCGTGGTGTAGTCGTCCTCCAGATCATTATGGGCTGAGGCGTATTTCGCCATTTTTTCTTCAAGATGGTGGGTCCGTTCTCCAAGAGCTGTCAAATCCTCCCTCATCTCCCCCACTATAGTGCGGATGTCGTCTTGGATGGATTTACTCAGGGTGCCCATCACTGCAGTTAGGAAAGACCGGGTGACCAGAGCGTCCCCCTCAGCTCCAGGAGCTCCCGCCTCTGCCCCTCTAGGTGTGCGAGGGGCCGTAGGGGAAGCACCTGTGTGGCGCCATCAGTTTCCAAGCCACGGCCCCCCATCCAGATCTTAATTAATGGTGGATGATGGCACATGTGATAGGGGGGTGGTATGAATGCTTTTAGTTTCTCTATAAATATGCGATGTTCACATTTGCAAGCATGCCTAAGACTAAGGATTTTGTATCCAAAACGTGTCAGGCGTGGAGGAAGGGGGCTGCGTACCCCACTAATGCTTTTAAGGATGTCTGAATAAAGATCTGGAATTTTAACTGCAACAAGTCTGGTGCCAGAGTTCCTTCAATATATAATTGTGAGAGTGTTTGTGTGTGTGTGCGTGAGAATGTGTGTACGTGAGAGTGTATGTGAGAATGTGTGTATGTGAGTGTTTGTGTGTATGTGAGAATGTATGTATGTGAGAGTGTGTTTGCGTGTGTGTGTGTATGTGAGTGTGTGTATGTGAGAGTGTGTTTGTGTGTGTGTGTATGTGAGAATGTGTGTATGTGAGAATGTGTATGTGAGGGTGTGTTTGTGTGTGTGAGAATGTGTATGTGAGAATGTGTGTATGTGAGAGTGTATGTGAGAATGTGTGTATGTGAGAGTGCATGTGAGAATGTGTATATGTGAGTGTGTGTATGTGAGAATGTGTATGTGAGTGTATTTGTGAGAATGTGTGTATGTGAGAGTGTATGTGAGAATGTGTGTATGTGAGAGTGTTTGTGTGAGAATGTGTGTATGTGAGTGTGTTTGTGTGTGTGTGAGAATGTGTATGTGAGAATGTGTGTATGTGAGTGTATGTGAGAATGTGTGTATGTGAGAGTGTATGTGAGAATGTGTATATGTGAGTGTGTATATGTGAGTGTGTGTATGTGAGAATGTGTGTATGTGACTGTATTTGTGAGAATGTGTGTATGTGAGAGTGTATGTGAGAATGTGTGTATGTGAGAGTGTTTGTGTGAGAATGTGTGTATGTGAGTGTTTGTGTGTGTGAGAATGTGAGTGTGTGTGATAATGTGTGTGTGTGAGAGAATATGTGTGTGTGAGTGTGTTTGTGTATGTGAGAATGTGTATTTGTGTGTGTATGTGAGAGTGTTTGTGTGTGTATGTGAGTGTGTGTGTATGTGAGTGTGTATGTGAGAATGTGTGTATGTGAGTGTTTGTGTGTGTGAGAATGTGAGTGTGTGAAAGAGAATGTGTGTGAGGCTACATTCACACTATGCGCTTTTTTTGCGATTTTTTACATTGAGCTTTTCCGCAAAAGCGCATCTGTGTCTGCCGGCAAAGTGAATGGATTTTCACATTTGCTGTGCAGACTCTGCATAAATATACATCGCGCTTTTATGGGAGAAAGCGTGCGCGTAAAAAGAATCAACATGTCGATTGTTAGCACTTTTTTGCACGCTTTCTTCCATAGGCCCCATTATACCCGCTGGAATTACGCATCGCCATTCAGACAATGCGCAATTCCAGCGCGAATAATGGCAGGCGCAGGAGAAGCGGGATATGATGTCACACGGGGGGAGGAAGAATACTGTGTTTCTCCCCCTGTGTGACATGTTACTTTCGCTTAGCAGCGTATGTGCGGCAGCTTCTGGCTCCTGTACATTCACTGCTAAGCGAAATAAAAAATAAAGAGCAGAATAAAATGTAAAAATCCTCATACTCACCCTCCGCAGACACGTCCGATCAGCTGCAGCAACTCCCAGTAATCAGCTGATGCGGTCTCCTCACAGCATCAGCGGGATAAAGCCATCTTTTTACCCCCGGAGTTAACGATCAGCTGATGCTGTAAGGAGACATCATCAGCTGATTACCAGGAGGTGCTGCAGCTGATCGGACATGTCTGCAGAGGTTTTTTTTACTGAGGACACATCAGCTGATTATTTACCTACAAACAATCAGCTGATCTGTCATCTCATTCAAGTCCTTAAACCAGATATTGATCATCTAATCGGTTTGCCGGCCGGCAAACTAATCAGATGATATTGGATCCGGATTGGACGTCGCAGGAGCCTGAACTACATCGGAGGGGGGGTGGTTCTTTTCTTTAATAAAGATGGGAGTCGCTAATTGTGTTCTGTTCTATTTCTAATAAAAATCTTTTTCCCTGTGTTGTTTTTTTTAATATGATTACAAGAAATTCATGGTTGTCATGTCTAATATTGGTGTGACCCCATGCATTTTGGGCTTAGGGCCAGCTGATAATACAAAGCTGGCCCTAACTCCCATTATTACCCAGTGAGCCACCACACCAGGGCCCTGAATGAGCCGGATACAGTGCCAGAAGATGGCGCTTCTATGAACGCGTCATTTTCTGGGCAGTTGCAGACTGCAATTCGCAGCAGGGGGGCCCGAAAGCTTGGTCCACCCTGCCCTGCGGATTCCAGCCCTCAGCTGCCTAGTTGTAACTGGCTGGACACAAAAATAGGGGAAGCCAACAGGAGAGCAGGGCAGGCCAGACAGGTGCTGGTAGTGGGGGACTCAATTATTAGGGAAACAGATAGGGCAATCTGTCACAAAGACAGGGATCGTCGAACAAGGTGCTGCCTACCTGGCGCTCGAGTCCGGCACATCGCTGATCGGGTTGACAGATTACTGGGAGGGGCTGCTGAGGACCCAGCGGTCATAGTGCACATTGGCACAAATGACAAAGTTAGAGGTAGGTGGAAGGTCCTGAAAGATGATTTCAGGGAATTAGGCTGCAAGATTAAGGCAAGGACCTCCAAGGTAGTATTCTCTGAAATACTGCCTGTTCCACGTGCCACACCAAAGAGGCAAAGGGAGATTAGGGAGATAAATAAGTGGCTCAGGAATTGGTGTAGAAAGGAGGGGTTTGGGTTCCTGGAGAACTGGGCTGACTTCTATGTTGGCTACAGGTTCTATGCTAGGGACAGGCTGCACCTCAATTGGGAGGGTGCAGCTGTGCTGGGGGAGAAAATGGCTAAAAGGTTGGAGGAATGTTTAGCTAGGGATTGGGGGGAGGTATTCATTGTACAGGAGGGGAAGATAGTTTAAATAGTAACCTGGGCACAAGTAATGAAATTGGGGGTGGCATGTTGGGTAGGGTTAGAACAGTCAATATAGTAGGATGAAATAGAGGTAAAGAGAGATGCATAAAGTGCATGTACACTAATGCCAGAAGCCTCGCCAACAAAATGGAGAAATTATAATTAATTCTGTTGGAAAATAATTATGACATGGTTGGAATATCAGAGACATGGCTGGACTGTTAAGTTACAGGGCTATAGTCTGTTCAGAAATGACCGTACAAATAAGCGAGGGGGAGGTGTGTGTTTATATGCAAAATCATCCTTACAACCCATCCTTCGTGATAATATATGTGAATCTAATGAAAATGTAGAGTCCCTGTGGGTGGAGATAAGGGGAGGGGGAAAAAATAATAAATTACTGATAGGGTTTTGTTATAAGTCTCCAAAAATAATGGAGGTGGAGGAGAATATCCTCATAAAGCAAATAGATGAAGCAGCGACTCAGGGAGAAGTCATTATTATGGGGGACTTCAACTACCCTAAAATACATTGGGTAACAGAAACCTGCAGTTCCAGCAAAGGTAATAGTTTTTTGTCAATTTTGAGAGAATTAAGTTTCACAACTGGTTCAGGACCCAACAAGAAGGGGGGCACTGCTGGACCTAATATTAACCAACAGGCCGGACCGCATATCAAATATATGGGTTGGAGGTCACTTGGGTAATAGTAATCACAAAATAATAAGTTTTCAAGTATCCTTTAATAAGATGTGTAGTAGAGGGGCTACAAGGACACTAAACTTCAGGAAGGCAAATTTCCAACAGATGACAGATGATCTTAGTACAATAAACTGGGATGATGTCCCGGGACATAAAAGTACATAAAGCAAATGGGAGATATTTATTAGTATCCTGAATAGGACCAGTGCACAATATATACCCTAGGGGAATAAACATGGTAGAAATAGGAGGAAACCACTATGGCTAAATAAGGCTGTAAGGGTAGCAATAAATGACAAAAAGAAAGCATTTAGGGAGTTAAAGCAAGTAGTTAGTGATGAGGCATTAAATAAATACAGAAAATTAAATGACATCTGTAAAAAGCAAATCAAGGCAGCAAAGATTGAGACAAAGAGACTCTTTGCCAGAGAAAGTAAAAAAAAAAAAAAATATTCTTTAACTACATAAATAGTAAGAAACTAAAAAATGATTGTGTTTGCCAACTTAAAAATAGTCTGTGTGAAATGGTGGATGAGGATGAGGAAAAAGCCAATATGCTACATGACTTTTTTGCAACAGTGTTTACACAAGAATATCCCATGACAGACAACATGATCAGTGATAACAAAAACTCTCCATTAAATGTAACCTGCTTAACCCTACATGAAGTACGGCATCATCTAAAAATCACTAAAGTTGACAAATCCCCAGGACCGGATGGGATACACCCCAGAGTACTGAAGGAATTAAGTACCGTCATAGATAAAGTATTATTTTTAATCTTTAAAGATTCCATAATAACAGGGTCTGTACCATAGGACTGGAGTATAGCAGATGTGGTGCCAATATTCAAAAAAGGGACAAAAACTGAACTTGGAAATTATAGGCCAGTAAGCTTTTTTTTTTTTTTAATCAGGTATATTTTATTAATGAAAAAGCACAAATAACAAATTCTTCATACAAAACATATACATTTTCTATATATATCAGGTTCCTGTCCCAAACTCTCCCCACCGGCCCCCCTCCCTCCCTTTTTTTGAATCAGAAAAATATTATTAATATGTAAGGAAATTAATAACATACAACTGTAAAACCGCAATTGCCCATTTTTGATAATATAAAGAAGTCCCTTTCCCTCACCACCCCCCCCCCTTTACAGACAGCAACATTTCTTATTTCTAAAATAATATATGCAAGCTATGATCAATAATTACCCTAAACATCTTATGACCCTTTACACACCATTAGTCATGTCTCTGCCGGAACATCCTTTCCAATCTCAGCCCTCACACCTTCCACGCTGCCCACAAGTTATCACATAATTTAGCATTTTTACGTTTATGGTAGATTTTTTCCTCCATCCACACCAGTCTACTTGACGTATATATTCCTGTTTAGTAGGAGGCTCCATTCGTACCCAATGTCTAGCTATGACTTTTCTAGCAGCATACAAGAGTCTGGCAACTGCCAGTTTCGCAATATCAGTGCCCACCACCTCTTCCACATATCCCAACAGGAAGACCACTGGATCTCTAGGGATTACACAATGATAGCGATTCCCAATGAGGGCAGCCACCTCAGACCAGAAACCCAAAATATGCGGACACCCCCACATGACGTGTAGGATACCAGCGGCTTCAGCTCCGCATCTCGTACATTCCGAGGTCTCCCGCACCCCTATTTTATACAAAAATTCAGGTGATCTGTATGCCCTATGTACAAGAAATAGTTGGGACATTCTAGCAGGTTCATTTAAAGATAATTTGGGAATATACCCTAAGATGGACTCCCATTTGTCATCCTCTATATTACCAACGACTGCCTCCCATCTTTCCTTCGCCGCAAGAGGGTATTTCAGCAAAAAGGTGTGAAGCAGAGCGGCATAAATCTCAGATATAACCCCTTTAGTATGCCCCTCTTTGCAGATGTAGTCAAGGATAATATCTTTCTGGATAACCATGGTCCCCTTTTTCCTCTGTTGAAGGAATGCGTGTTTTACCTGCATATACTGGTAACCGTGTTTGTCTGACAAGTGAAATTCCTCCTTCAGCATTGCTAAGGTTTTGAGAGCTTGATCATTCATCAGTTGATAGACAAACTTCACTCCCCTTGTCTTACAGTCTTTTAGGTCACCCATCTTATAGAATTCGCCTAGATGTTCGTTATTCCATATCGGAGTGTACATTGTCAGACCCATCAATCCTCTAACCTTCTTCACTCTCATCCATACTTTATAAACTAATTCACATGTCGGGTATTTTTTACCCATCCGTCTAAACAGCCCTGATTCTAAACCTGTTACCAAAGGGGTGTGTTTTAAGATGTCGCTCCAAGACTTCCTGAATAGTTCCCTTTATTGCCCTTTGTGCCCACCTTCTAATATGTTGAGACTGTGCCGCCAAAAAATATATCCATGAATTTGGTAATGCCAAACCTCCCTCCTCCTTTGGCCTTTGAAGAGTCTCCAGTTTGATCCTTGGCTGTCCCCCGCCCCACACCAAATCTCTAAAGATAGCATTGACACGTTGGAATATCGGCTGAGGAATCCACACCGGGGAATTATGTAGAGCATATAACAATTTGGGCATGAGCACCATTTTAAGTTTATACGTCCCACCACCGAGAGGCGCATTTTACTCCACGTAGACGCTTTATCCTTTAATTTACCAAGTATCGGGTTTATATTCAATTGTAGATAGTCCCTCACTGGTAGTGCTATGTTGATACCAAGATATTTGAATTCCCTTTCTAGTTTGAGTTGCGTACGTTCTACCTGCTCAACATCTGAACCATCTAGGGCATCTACTCCCAGGATGTGAGATTTGTCCCAGTTAATTTGCAGCCCAGACAGTAAATCAAATCTATTAATTATATCTATCGCACCCTGCAATGAATCCTGAGGGTCTTGTAAAAACAAGAGAATATCATCAGCGTATAACGCCACCTTTTCTTCCACCACACCATATCGGAACCCCTTCACCGCCCCCGACCGCCTCAGCACAGCAGCTAACGGCTCTATGGCCATGGCGAACAGCAGCGGAGAAAGGGGACAACCCTGCCTCGTTCCCCTGTACATGTTGAATATATGTGAACGTTCCCCATTAACTCTCAGTCTAGCCACTGGGTGTTTGTATAATAATTCCAGCCATGCCATAAAGACCGGACCTATTAACATCAATTGGAGAACTCGCCAGAGATAGCTCCACTCCACACTATCAAAGGCCTTCCGTGTGTCCAAAGAGACCACCACCCTGTGTCCAGTATTATCGGCAGTCATCTGCATATTAAAAAATAGACGTCTAAGGTTAATGGCCGTTGACCTATCCGGCATAAAACCCGACTGATCCGGATGGATCACACCAGACACCACCCGGCTCAGCCGGGTAGACAACACTTTAGCTAGTATTTTTACATCTGCCGGAAGTAGTGAAATGGGTCTATACGAATCTGGTCGTGTCCGGTCCTTATCTGGCTTTGGCAGAACCACCACAGTAGCTTCTCGCATTGATGCTGGCAACTCTCCCTTTTCCAGAGCCGCTGAAAACACGTCTTTCAATTTTGGCAGTAGTGTCTCTCTAAGGTGTTTATAAAACTCTGTTGGGAACCCATCCGCCCCCGGGGTTTTGTTATTTGCCATTGACGACAGGGCCTCTTCGATTTCCTCTACTGTCAGGGGACCCTCCAAACTATTACTTTCCTCTTCACTCAACTTGGGTTATTGGGCTTCCTGTAAAAATTGATCTATATCCCGGTCAGCAATCCTTACTTTGGAAGTATACAAGTCTTCATAAAAGTCCCTGAACACTCCCAATATTTCCAGCGTTTCAGTGACTAGGGTGTCATTTTGGTCCAGGAGACCATATACATGTCCCGGTTCTCTCTGTGTCGCTGCTATAATAGACAGCAGGTGACCAACTTTTTCACCCTCTTCATAAAAGGCAAGTTTTTGAAATTCCCTCTTCTTTTCCCCGTTTGCCAGAAATATCTTATCCACTCCCAATTGAGCTGTCTTCATGTTCTGCTGCGCCTCTACGGTGGGGTTAAGCACCAACTCCTCCTCCGCCTTCCTTAGTGCATCCAATGCTTCCCTCTCCTCCGCTTTACTTTTACTTTTACATCTAGAAATGTCTCTAAGCCTCAAGTGTATGCCTTCATTGTGTCCCATACAGTTCCTAAAGCTGCACTTCCCGTGTTGTTCTGAAAGAATTCCTCAATTTCTCCCGCTATCTTCTGCATATCTATAGTTTCCAGCGATAGTTTCGGCGATCTAATCATACCGGCCATTATTAATCAAAGTCATCATAATCATAAAAGACCATATCTTACAATATCCCATTTGCCGTCTGTCCCCTCCCTTCCCCCTCCCACCTCCCCCCATACTCCCCACCAAAATCCCTCCATACTCCTCCATCTCCTCTATTCCACCTCTAAAATAGTCGTTTCGTTCTCTCTGTCCGAGAGTGGGTGAATGAAACCGGCCTGTACCGCCAGTTGGACACTCCCGCCCAAAAAACAAAAAAATTAAAATTTGCTGTCTTCCCTAAGACCTCTCCCGCCTTATGAAAAACTCAATATGATCAAATTTACTAACTGCATGCACCACCAATCGCCTCATCAGTCTATAAAACATGTTTGAATCCTGCAACCAATAGTCAACTGTAATCAGAAAAATGAAGAAAAAATAAAATAAAAAAGGGGGAAAACAAAATTGAAAAAACAAAAAAAGAAGAGATTCTTCATCATCTCCTTTCCCCCTCTTCCCCTTCACAGTGAAGGGCGAGTATATTGCACATGGTCAATCCCTCAGTCTGCTTCCTTCAGCTGTCCTTGTACTCCCTTACTCGTCTTGCATTTTTCTCAATCCAATCCATCACCTCTTCTGGAGTTTGCAGAAAGTGTACCCTGCGCAATGCAACCAGTCTCAGTTTGGCTGGGTACAACATTGAATATGCAAGTCCCATGTCTCTCAATCTCTTCTTCACATCTCTGTAGCTCATTCGCATTTTTTGCACCATGGGTGAATAGTCTGAATAAAACGATACATCCTGCCCATCTATGGTCAAATCTTTAATCTTCCTTGCTGTACGTAGAATAGTGTCTCTATCTCTGTAATTTAGGAGCCTTGCTAGTATGGGTCGGGGTGCTGCTCCTGGAGGCTGGGGTCTCAGTGGGACTCGGTGGGCATGTTCCACCACAAACACCTTTGATAGTTTATCAGCTCCAAATTTGCTAAGCAGCCAAGACTCAATGAATTCTGTAGGATTCGATCCCTCTGCCTTTTCTGGGACCCTACTATTCTGATATTATTGCGACGCAATCTGTTTTCCAGGTCATCATTTTTTGCAATGACTTCAGCTAATTGTTTCTCTTGCCGTGTCTGAGCAGATTGTATAGTCAGTATATTGTCCTCAGTAGTGTTCACTCTTTCCTCCACCTCTCCTGTACGGGTGTCAGCTTTTTTCATAGCAGCCTTCATGTTAGTTATTTCAGCCTGCACTCCAGTGACCTGCTTTGTAAGCTTTGTAAGTGCCTGCTTACAGTAGGACACAACAGTGAATACATCCTTCAAAGTAGGTTCTCCTATAGCACATTCTGCAGCAACGTCCTCTGTATCTTCCTGTGTCTCCTCTCTGGAGCCCTCATTCACACAGTTCTCCTCCCCCACTGTCTGCTCCAGCTCCTCCATGTCATGCTCTGCCCCAGCCTCCTGCTTTGAATTGTCAGCTCCACACTCACCCCTTTCTTGTCTGGCAAATTGTACCAGGCGTGCAGCTGCTGACATTCTCCTGGAGCATGCTGCATTCTCTCTGGCTGCCTCTTCCTGGGCCTCGGCACCATCTTGGCCCTTTACTCCTCGCCCTTGCCCGGGTTCTTTCTGCCTGGTGCGAGTCATGGCTGTGTCCCTGCGCTCCAAAAACACACTCCGGAGGGGCAGAAGAGCTTCCTGCAGGATCCGGTGTCACAGTGGCTGTCAGGGGTGTACTGGTTCTGTGCACACAGCTGCGATCGGCGGGAGAGCTCCAGTCACACGTCTGCTCACAACCCTGGCTAGGCCACGCCCCCATAGGCCAGTAAGCTTAACCTCTACTGTGGGTAAAATCCTAGAGGGTTTTCTAAGAGATGCTATGCTGGAGCATCTGAAGAAAAATAACCTCATGACCCAATATCAACATGGGTTTACGAGGGACCGTTCCTGTCAAACTAATCTGATAAGCTTCTATGAAGAGGTAAGTTCTGGACTGGACCAAAGAAAAGGAGATTTTTGTGTACTCACCGTAAAATCCTTTTCTCTTAGCCTTTAATTGGAGGACACAGACCGTGGGTGTTATGCTACTGTCCACTAGGAGGCGACACTAGGCAGAATCTGAAAAAGATTAACAGTGGCTCCTCCTCTGCAGTATACACCCCTGGACAGGCACTGTCCTGACCAGTTTTGTGCTAAAGCATTAGGAGGAACGTAATAGTGATAACATCTGAAACCATGCCTGTAAGAAGGCAACTGTGCACGAGTTCAAAAAACAATATGAGAACTCAAACGGCCCGCAATGGCCAACAGGGAGGGAGCTGTGTCCCCCAATTAGAGGCTAACAGAAAAGGATTTTACGGTGAGTACACAAAAATCTCCTTTTCTCCTTCACCTCATTGGGGGACACAGACCGTGGGACGTCCCAAAGCAGTCCCTGGGTGGGAAAAGCAATAGAACGAATGTTGTGTAAAGACAGTATCCTACAGGTGGGCTACTGCCGCCTGCAGGACGCGTCTACCCAGGATCGCGTCCGCTGAAGACTGGGTATGGACCATGTAATGTTTGGTGAACATGTGTAAGCTAGTCCAGGTGGCTGCTTTACACACTTGTTATGCAGATGCCTGATGCCGAATAGCCCAGGACGCACCTACCGCATGGGTAGAATGCGCTCTAATACCAGCCGGAAGTGGCGAGTTTTTGAGCCTGTAGGCATCTTGAATCGTGGCTCTGATCCATCTAGCAAGCGTGGCCTTTGAAGCTGACAAGCCCTTGCGGCTGCCTTCAGGAAGAAAGAGTCCGACTTCCGAAAGGGCGCTGTTCTAGAGACATAGATACGCAAAGCCCTTACAAGGTCCAGCGTATGCAGAGCTTTCTCAAACCTATGAACCGGTGCCGGACAAAGGGACGGCAAAGATATTTCCTCATTGATATGGAAGGAGGAAACCACCTTCGGAAGGAAAGAAGGAACCGTACGTAGAACGACCTTGTCCTGGTGAAAAGCTAGGAATGGCGGCCTGCAGGAGAGCGCTGTGAGTTCGGACACTCTCCGAAGGGAGGTGATTGCCACTAGAAAAACCACCTTCTGGGATAGAAGGCGGAGTGAGATCTCTTTGAGAGGCTCAAAGGGCGGTTCTTCAAATGCAGTGAACACCATGTTTAGATCCCACGCCTCCAGCGGTCGTCTGTAGGGGGGAACCAAACGGGAAACCCCTTGAAGAAACGTTTTGATTTACGGTTTTAATGCAAGTCTCCGCTGAAAAAGAACAGAGAAGGCTGAGACTTGGCTCTTAAGAGAGCCCAGGGACAGTCTGGCCTCCAGACCTGATTGTAGCAAACCAAGTATCCTAGGCAGTGAATAGGGTAACGGATTCTGATCACGAGATTCGCACCAGGCAAAAAAGGATTTCCAGGTGTGGTAGTAAATTCTAGCAGAGGCAGGTTTCCTCGCACTGATCATAGTGCAAATGATGTCCTGTGAGAGCCCTGCTTGTGTCAGAATCCAGGTCTCACGGGCCACGCCGTCAAATTCAGGGCTTGCGAATTCTAGTGGTAGAACGGGCCCTGAGATAGAAGGTCTGGCTGATCTGGGAGGCGCCAGGGGGCGTCTGCCGTGAGTTGGACGATGTCAGCATACCACGCGCATCTGGGCCAGTCTGGGCCGATAAGGATGACTGGAATCCCTTCCTGTCTGATTTTCTGCACTACTCTGGGGATTAGAGGCAGAGGTGGGAAGATGTATAGGAGTTGAAATTGAGTCCAGTCCTGAACTAGGGCGTCCGCTCCAAGGGATCGGGGGTCAAGTGATCTGGCCATGAAGTTGGGAACCTTGGCATTGAGATGTGATGCCATCAGATCCACGTCCGGAGTCCCCCAGTGATGACAAATTTGCTGAAAGACTTCGGGATGCAGGGACCACTTCTCCTGAGTCTATGCCTTGGCGACTGAGAAAGTCTGCTTCCCAGTTGTCTAATCCCGGGATGTGCACGGCGGACAGGGTCGATCCTGTGGATTCCTCCCAGTGAAGGATGTGCGTTACCTCCCGCATTGCCTGCGGGTTCCGCCCTGGTGATTGACATATGCCACGGCCGTGGCATTGTCTGACTGTATCCTGACGTGAGAGGCCGCTAGGAAACGCTGGAAGGCCCGCAATGCCAGGAAGATGGCTCGAATCTCCAGGACGTTGATGGGCATGGTGGATTCCGATGGGGACCATTTCCCCTGCGCTCTGTGGTGTCGGTACACCGCGCCCCATCCCGTTAGGCTGGCATCGGTTGTCAGAATCTTCCAGTGACCTGGTATAAA
This sequence comes from Allobates femoralis, assembly GCA_033576535.1. Lineage (NCBI taxonomy): Eukaryota > Metazoa > Chordata > Amphibia > Anura > Aromobatidae > Allobates > Allobates femoralis. Next base: position 226,468,100 of record JARQOC010000006.1, on the reverse strand, counting down.
CAATCTCCCCTTGGAGAGAGAGATTGGTTTGAGCCACCAGTGTAGGGATTGCTTGACCGTCGAGGACATGCGGAACATCCTGTCCAGGGAAAAAGGACTCTTGTCCCAGGATTTGAGTATGGCCAGTTGGAGAGGCCGGAGGTGAAGCTGGGCGAAGGGGACCGCTTCTATCGCAGCGACCATCCTGCCCAGAACTCTCATAGCAAATCGAAAGGATAGAGGTGCTGACTGAAGAAGGGCGCGAACTCCCTTCCGGAGAGCATGTGCCTTCTCCTTGAGAAGGAGCACTAGACCCCTGGATGTGTGGAATTGCATGCCCAGAAAGATCAGGGACTGACTTGGGATTGGGGACGACTTTTTTAGGTTGACCAACCAGCCCAGGCGACTTAGTGTGTCTACCGTGATGGTGACACTGAGTTCGCAATCCTTGAAGGTGGGAGCTTTGATAAGTAGATCGTCCAAGTATGAGATGACTACGCCTCTGGAGTGTAGTATAGTCATGGCAGCTGCCATGACTTTGGTAAACACTCTGGGAGCCGTGGCGAGTCCGAATGGGAGAGCCACAAACTGATAATGGGTCTGATCGATTGCAAATCGGAGGAACTCTTGGTGAGCAGGGGTGATCGGGATATGCAGGTAAGCATCCTGAATATCTAAGGAGGCGAAAAATTCTCCTTCTTCCATGGATGATATGATGGATCGGAGAGACTCCATGCGAAATTGTCGTACCCTCACGTACTTGTTTAGCTGTTTGAGAACTAGGATAGGTCTTACACTGCCTCCTTTTTTGGGAACCACGAATAGGTTGGAATAGAACCCGTGGAAGCGTTCGGCCCGAGGGACTGGAACAATTACTCCGGCTTGGATAAGCGACCTGACCGTCTTGGACGGTGGTCTTGGAGGTACGGAAAGAAAAAAATCGATTTGGTGGGAGGGAAATGAACTCTATTTTGTAACCGGACGACACCAGTTCCCTGTCCTTTATAATAGGCAGCCAAACATGATGAAAGTGGAAAAGTCGGCCGCCCACTGGCGGGGTGTTGTCCGGGAATAAGGAGTCATGAGTAGGAGAATTTGTGGGATTTGGATCCTTTGGACTTGCTCTGGCCAGATCTTGACTGCCAGGTTTTGTTCGCTCTTTGCAAAGTCCTCGAACCTTCCCTGTGTGGCAAACAACTACGGGTCTGCGCTGGGCGGGAGACAGACCAGTCAGACGAATTCTGAAAGGAACGGAATCGTGCTTGGTTACGGCGGTTATAGGTTATTTTGTTGAGGTAGGGAAGTACTCTTCCCTCCTGTGGCATTAGATATTAATTTATCGAGCTCTTCACCGAAAAGACGTCCGCTAAGATATGGAAGGTGAGTAAGAGACTTCTTAGAGACTGCATCAGCCTTCCATTCCCGTAGCCAGAGGGCACGCCTGATAATGATGGCGTTCGACACAGCCACTGCCGCACAATTTGCTGAATCGATAGCTACGTGTAAAATATAGTCAGCCACGCTTGATCCGCCTGGTCTGCTAGCTCGGAATCAACTGAACGGAGGCCGGCATGTAAGTTGGTCGTCCAGGCCATGAAAGCCTTGGCTGCCCAGACTGTAGCGAATGCCGGTGCTAGGGAGGACCCTGTGGCCTCGAAAAGCGATCGGGCCATATGTTCCACCTGATGGTCCGGAGCGTCCTTTATGGAGGAGCTATCTGGCAGGGAGAGAAGCGTCTGTGCTGCGAGTATAGATACCGGGGGGTCCACTACTGGCGTATCTTCCCAGGACTGTGTTACCTCTTGCAAGAAGGGGTAACACCTTTCTAGTGTCTTACGATTTCCGAATCTCTTCTCCGGGTGTGGACGATGATTCTTAAGAATCGCTCTGAACTCTGGGTGATCGGAGAAATATTTAGGTGGCTTCTTAGTCCTCTGGAAAGCGATCTCATGCACTGGGGCATCTGGAGGTGGTTCAGATACCTTCAACACCTGGTTGATGGAAGTGATTACGTCCTCAACTAATGCATCAGCGTCTGGTTGGTTTAGGTCTAGGGACCTATCTGGATCCAGATCTGAGCTGGAGTCACAGAGTCCTTCGGACTCCTGCGTATCGCTGCGGTCTTTTCTAGAAGGGGGTGACCTGGACCGCCTGTGACCCTCCCTGGCAGGGGACAGCTCTGGCGACCTGGAGGCACGGCGACTCTCCCTGGGAGGTGACTTCGAAGTATGAGAAGGCACTGGTGAACCTGATCTATGGGGTCGTTTCCGTCCTGCCCTAGAGGTGGACGTTAGTTCAGTACGGTCCCGGTCCGAGCGTCCGCTTTGCTGAGCAACGGTCAGGGGAGAAGTGTGACTCTGCAGAGCTAGAAGCAATGTAAAGGACAGCCTTTCTATGGATTGTGCCATAGATTGTGAGATGGATTGGGACATAATTGTGGCCCATTCCGGCATGGCAGGGGACGCATCCGTAACAGCTGGGGTCACAGACACAGTAGTCTGGGCGCAGTCCTGGCAGTGCGGGGACGTATAGCCACTGGGCAGAGGTTTCTGACAGGCTGTGCATAAAGCATAGTAGGATGTGTGAGCCCTGGTCCTCTTGTTCTTTGAGCCCGGCATATGATATAGGTGCCTGTGCAGGGGTGCCTTGGAGAAGAATAGTTCCAGCAGAGGAGACAGAAAACCTCTGCTGGCAACTTACCATCACCTGTGTGCCACCAGTGTCCGGCGTCCCTGGTCTGTGCCCCCCGGAGACTGTGCAGCTGAAGCAGCTGCTACCCTGCTGCTGGTGCCGCGCTGCCTCCACCACGAGGCATGTAATGGCCGCCGTGATGGGAGAGAGGAGGGAGGGGGGCGGAACACTGTAAAAGAGCGCGATATTACAGTGGGAGCGCGCTCTAGTGATGCAGTCCGCCCCCTGCTATGACGCTGGCAGCGTCATCCTTGTTATCCGGGCGGCGTGCATAAGGCGGCGGCTTCGGTGTAGGCCAAGCCGCGGCCTAAATTTGATCCCTGCGGCCGAAAAAGGCTCCTGGGCGGCGCGGAGGTCCGGGGCTGGTCTGCACCCCACTGGACCCCCTGGGCAGGCAGCGGTGAGCTAGTGTGGGCCCCTGCAGAGGACCCAGAATGCTGGGTCCTCTGAATCCACCAAAAATGCAGCCCTTAGTGCTGGCTGCTGCAGGGACACAGGCAAGCTGTGTCCCTGCAAGTGCTGGCTGCCCCAGTGCTGGTCCCCCGACCCCATCAGGAGTACACAGCAAAGCTGTGTACCCTGGAAGTGCTGCGGCGAGCACGCTGCTGCAGAAGGTTAAAGGAGTTGTCAGCAGAGCTGATGACTCCTGGGTGCCTGTAGCAGGTCTGAGCTGCTGCACCGGAGGCTCTACCTGAGGCGTCTCGACCTAAATGAACCCCAAAGGGGGAAGCCGAGGAGGGAACGGCATGTTAAGGGAAACAGTCGACCTCAACCAGGCGCCCCCAACAGTGGGGGGACGAGGAGGGACCATGTCGGGAGTCTCGACAGAGACCCACTTTTCTTTTTCTTGAAGAAAAAAATTCAAAAAGGAAAAATTTTAGGAGCACTAAAAAATCTGTGTGTGCCTTCTAGACATTAAGCAAAAACTGGTCAGGACAATGCCTGTCCAGGGGGTGTATACTGCAGAGGAGGAGCCACTGTTAATCTTTTTCAGATTCTGCCTAGTGTCGCCTCCTAGTGGACAGCAGCATAACACCTACGGTCTGTGTCCCTCAATGAGGCGAAGGAGAAATGCAGTGGACGTGGTGTATATGGACTTTTCAAAAGCTTTTGATACGGTGCCACACAAAAGGTTGATACATAAAATAAGAACAATGGGGATAGGGGAAAATATTTGTAAGTAGGTTAAGAACTGGCTCAGTGATAGGAAACAAAGGGTGGTTATTAATGGAACACACTCAGAATGGGTCACAGTTAACAGTGGGGTACCACAGGGGTCAGTATTGGGCCCGCTTATTTTTTTTTTTAAATCAAATATTTTTATTAAACAGTTTCATAACAGTCCACATTGAATATACAGTGCTCACCGTTATAACCGTCAGTTTACAAACTAGGTAACCATCCCTTCCCCACCCCTCAGGAACAACCTCCCCCACCCCACAGCAACAACCCAACCCTTCAGCAGCAAGCAGGAATGTTCAAAAATGTCACTTGTTCACAATCTTAGATTCCCTGACAAGGTCGTCCCATGGTTTCACCATCAACCTCCCTCCAATACATTTCAGTATCCATATCCCAGCCAAATACCCCACATCCGTTCAAACTTGTCGCTTTTACCCCTTCTTTCCCAGACACCTCTATCCAATCGAATTAGTTCCTTTACTTGTTTTACAAACTCAATTCTGCTAGAAGGATCTTGCCGCAACCAGTGCCTTGCAATTAACTTTCTTGCCATGAACAGCAGCCTAGCCATGGCCACCTTGGAGACATCATCAGGAGAAACCTCTACCACATAGCCTAACAGACAAATTATAGGGTCTCTAGGTATACTACAGCCATACGCTCCAACTATTCTATTAATTACTGTGATCCAAAATCAGGTTAATCTTGGACAGGACCACATCATATGGTGTATGCCAGCCCCTTCCCCAGTGCACCTTGGGCATTCAGAATTTCCCCGCAATCCTGCTTTATACAATAACATTGGGGATTTATAAACTCTATGCAACACATACAAATGTGACAATCTAGCCGATTCACACAGGGAGAGCTTAGGAACATATTCCAGGATAATATTCCAAACATTATCAGACATGGGTCCCACCTCCTCTTCCCACTTCAATCGTGTTTTAATAGGGTAGGCCAACAGGAAAGTGTGCATCACATCCCGATATACACTTGAAATCACCCCCCTTGTGAGTCCTACCCTACAGACGTAGTCAAGTACTATGTCACTACCTATGGTCAAGTCTCTCCCCCTTTCTGCCCTGATCGCATGTCCCATCTGCAGGTATAGATACCAGCCCGAGGCAGGCAGATTAAATTCCGTGCTTAGCTGAGGAAATGGTTTCAGCCTCCGTCCGTCAAGTATCTGGTGCATATATCTGATTTCCTTAAAAGTCCAGTTAGATAGCCTGCACCCGTCTTACGAATTTCCGGTAGTTTCTCATTATCCCATATAGGCGAATACTGTGTTAACCCCTTCACCCCTCTCAGTTGTTTAATTGTATCCCATATCCTATACATGGAGGTCCAACGTCGGGTATTTCCTTCCCATAGTCCGCATCGACACATCTTCCAGTCCACCTGTCAGAGGGGATCTACAGTCACTTCCACTACTTTTTGAATGGAACTATTTTCCGCCCCACTGGCCCATCCTCTCAGATGCCGACTCTGGGCAGCTAAAAGCTATAGGAATCTGGGTCACTAAGGTCCTTACCCTTCTTGGGAATCACTACGATAGTAGCCTTTCTCATAGATGTCGGAAGCCTGCCCCCTTCCCTAGCTACCTCAAAAACTTCCAATAATTTAGGCATTAACACATCTTCCAGGTGTTTATATATCTCCGTCGGGAGGCCATCAGAACCGGGTGCCTTTTCATTGGCCATGCCATGCAGCGCCATTTCCATTTCTTCCACCGTAATACGAACCTCCAGGGTGCTCCTATCTTCAGTCAGCCTAGGTAACCCTGCCGCATCTAGGAACTCTGTAACCTCCCTCTCACTAAAGTCCACCCTTGAGGTGTACAAGTCCCAATAAAATGGGGCCCGCTTATTTTTAACATATTTATTAATGACCTTGTAGGGGGAATACAGAGTAGAATCTCAATATTTGCAGATGACAATAAACTCTGCAGGGTTATCAATACAGAGGAGGACAATTTTATATTACAGGAGGATTTATGTAAACTAGAAGCTTGGGCTGATAAATGGCAAATGAGCTTTAATAGGGATAAATGTAAGGTCATGCACTTGGGCAGAGGAAACAAAAGGTATAATTATGTGCTTAATTGTAAAACACTGTGCAAAACTACCACTGAAAAAGACCTGGGTGTATGGGTAGATGATAAACTCACATTGTTAGGCAGCTGCTGCAAAGGCAAATAACATAATGGGATAAATAAAAGAGGCATAGATACTCATGAGAACATAATTTTACCTCTATTCAGGTCACTAGTGCGACCATACTTAGAATACTGTGTACAATTCTGGTCTCCGGTGTATAAGACATAGCTGAACTAGAGCAGGTGCAGAGAAGAGCGACCAAGGTTATTAGAGGACTGAGGAGTATGCAGTACCAAGACAGGTTGTTAAACTTGGGGTTATTTAGTTTGGAAAAATGAAGTCTTAGGGGTGATCTAATAATGTATAAATATATGAGGGGACAGTACAGAGAACTTTCTAATGATCTCTTCACGCTTAGGCCTGAGACGGGGACAAGGGGGCATCCTCTACATCTGGAGGAAGAAAGGTTTAATCATAATTACAGACGTGGATTCTTTACTGTAATAGCAGTGAGACTATGGAACTCTCTGCCACATGATGTTGTAATGAGTGACTCACTACTAACATCTAAGAAGGGCATAGATGTCTTTCTTGAAAAATATATTACCACCAGTTATATATACTAGATTCTTTGGTAGGGCGTTGATCCAGGGAATTAGTCTGATTGCCGTATGTGGAGTCAGGAAGGAATTTTTTTCTCCAATCTGGAACTTAGCGTTACCACATGGGTTTTTCTTTTTGCCTTCCTCTGGATCAACATGTTAGGCTATGTGTTGAACTAGATGGACTTAAGGTTTTCCTTCAACCTAATATGTTACTATGTTACAAAAAGGGGATCAGTATAGGTGACATTACTACAATGTGATGACCAGGATGGGGGCATTACTACTAGATGGGGATAAAGATGGGGACATTACTACAAGAAAGGGACCAGGATGAGGAACATTACTACAAGAAGAGGGCCAGGAAAGGGGACATTTCTACAAAAGGGGATCAGGATGGGGCATTACTACAATATGAGGACCAGAATGAGGGCATTATTACAACAAGGGAACTAGGATGGGGACATGACTACATGAGGACAAGAATGGGGACATTACTACAAGATGAAGCCAAGGGAGAGAACATTACTATAAGAAGTGGATCAGGATGGTGACATTACTACATAGTAACATAGGGTAGGGACACACATCAGTTCCTGATCAGTTTTCCTGATCAGTGTTCATCAGTGTGTGTGCCAAAACCAGGAGTGAACCTTGCAGAGAAAAAGTATAATTGAAAGATTGACACCTGTGGTGGGTTTTGGAGTCACTCCTGGTTTTGGCACACAAACTGATGAACACTGATCAGGAAAACTGATCAGGAACTGAAGTGTGTCCCTACCCATAGTATTTAAGGTTGAAGGAAGACCTTAAGTCCATCTAGTTCAACCCATAGCCTAACATGTTGATCCAGAGGAAGGAAAAAAAAACCCATGTGGCAACACTAAGCTCCACATTGGGGAAAAAAATTCCTTTCTGACTCCACATACGGCAATCAGACTAGCTCCCTGGATCAACGCCCTATCAAAGAATCTAGTATATATAACCGGTAATATTATATTTTTCAAGAAAGGTATCCATAGTAACATAATGATGAGGACCAGGATGGGGACATTACTACATGATGAGGACCAGGATGGGGACATTACTACATGATGAGGACCAGGATGGGGACATTACTACAATATGGGGACCAGGATGGGGACATTACTACAAGATGAGGACCAGGATGGGGACATTACTACAATATGGGGACCAGAATGGGGACATTACTACAAGATGGGGACCAGGATGGAGACATTACTACAAGATGGGGACCAGGATGGGGACATTACTACATGATGAGGACCAGGATGGGGACATTACTACAATATGGGGAACAGAATGGGGACATTACTACAAGATGGGGACCAGGATGGGGACATTACTACAAGATGGGGACCAGGATGGGGACATTACTACATGATGGGGACCAGGATGGGGGCATTACTACAATATGGGGACCAGGATGGGGACATTACTACAAGATGAGGACCAGGATGGGGACATTACTACAATATGGGGACCAGAATGGGGACATTACTACAAGATGGGGACCAGGATGGGGACATTACTACATGATGAGGACCAGGACAGGATGGGGACATTACTACAATATGGGGACATTACTACAAGATGGGGATCAGGATGGGGACATTACTACAATATGGGGTCAGCATGTGGGATATTACTTTAGGATGATGATCAGGATGGGGACATTACTACAATTTAGGATGGGGATATAACTACAAGAAGGGAACCACGATGGGGACATTACTAAAAGAAGAAGATCAGGATTTGAACATTACCACATTGAGCAAAAAATTCTGGTATTACTAAAAATGTCACTTAGTCCTACAAGCAATGCGGCCCCCCAATATCAATATTTTTCTGTGTGCGGCCCACCAACCCAGCCGAGTTTGAGACACCGGATAGCCCCGGATCAGCAAAACTGTGGTGTGCAGCCGCCCTTACAGTATGGGTACAAAAGTCACTACACTCCTAAATAAATTCCTTACAGCGTAACAGCCGTTTAAATTATTATATGATAATGTAGAGCAAGTGATAATAAATTTTCACATATACTTTATAAGAGAGATCTTAAAGAAAACTTTCAAAAACCTTCGAGAAGGTGCTTTAGCTAGGCTATTTCTAAGCCAGACATTTGCTGGTTGGGGTCGGGCCTACACAGTGCTGAGTTTCATATTACCTCATGGAGGGATAAACTGTCAGCAGACAGACTGCATCTTATCTCCTGTGATGTGAATGTAGAGTAGTCAGATAAGATTTTACAGTATCTGTTTTCCGACAGCCTGAGGTAATCTGACAACACACAGATCAGCTGTGGTATGTTGTGCAGCTCCCACTAACACCCTGATAAAGCCATATTCAAATGTGTGAAACTGAAGACGGATTTCTCTGAGAATGAGAATGTGTGCTTCAGAAACAGCCTACTGAGGACACTTTGTGGAAGGATTTTGAAAGGTTTCCTTCCAGATTGAATTAACAATGTAAATGTGAAAGTTTATTATAATCACTAGTTCTACATTATCTATTATATAATCGCGAATCGGAAAAGCGCCCCTTCACGCGCACTTTCCGATGTCGTCATGTGGATACGAATTTAACATTGGGCGCGAAGCGCCCAATGCTGCGCGAGCAATGGCCGCGAGGCCATTGCGAGCCGCTGGCCCAAAATCCATCCACAGCCCCGGCTACAACCTTAGCGATTTACCGCTCAGGTAGCGCGAGCAATGGCCGCGAGGCCATTGCGAGTCGCTGCCTGAGCCGCAATTCGCTCCCCGGGGACCATGGAGCCGAGGCGGCATTGCCGCCTCCGCTCCCCGCTACACACAATTCGCCACCCCCCCCCCCCCATGTCCGCACAGCCCGCCCCCATCAATGTCCCCACAGCCGACCCCCATGTCCGCACAGCCCACCCCCAGCAATGTCCGCACAGCTCACCCCCATGTCCGCACAGCCGACCCCCATGCCCGCACAGCCGACCCCCATGCCCGCACAGCCCACCCCCATGTCTGCACAGCCCGCCCCCATCAATGTCCACACAGCCCACCCCCATGTCCGCACAGCCGACCCCCATGCCCGCACAGCCCACCCCCATGTCCGCACAGCCCACCCCCATGTCCGCACAGCCCGCCCACATCAATGTCCGCACAGCCCACCCCCCTGTCCGCACAGCCGACCCCCATGCCCGCACAGCCGACCCCCATGCCCGCACAGCCGACCCCCATGCCCGCACAGCCGACCCCCATGCCCGCACAGCCCACCCCCATGTCTGCACAGCCCGCCCCCATCAATGTCCGCACAGCCCACCCCCTGTCCGCACAGCCGACCCCCATGCCCGCACAGCCGACCCCCATGCCCGCACAGCCGACCCCCATGCCCGCACAGCCGACCCCCATGCCCGCACAGCCGACCCCCATGCCCGCACAGCCGCACCCCCATGCCCGCACAGCCCACCCCCATGCCCGCACAGCCGACCCCCATGCCCGCACAGCCGACCCCCATGCCCGCACAGCCCACCCCCATGCCCGCACAGCCGACCCCCATGCCCGCACAGCCCACCCCCCTGTCCGCACAGCCGACCCCCATGCCCGCACAGCCGACCCCCATGCCCGCACAGCCGACCCCCATGCCCGCACAGCCGACCCCCATGCCCGCACAGCCCACCCCCATGCCCGCACAGCCGACCCCCATGCCCGCACAGCCGACCCCCATGCCCGCACAGCCCACCCCCATGCCCGCACAGCCGACCCCCATCAATGTCCGAAAAAACCCCATGTCCGCACAGCCGACCCCCACTAATGTCCACACAGCCCCCCCCATGTCCTCACAGCCCACCCCCATGCCCGCACAGCCCGCCCCCATCAATGTCCGAAAAAACCCCCCATGTCCGCACAGCCGACCCCCACTAATGTCCACACAGCCCCCCCCATGTCCGCACATACTTACATGTCTTCTTAGTCATCTGATCGTCCGTCCGGCCAGGCGTCCTCTTCGTCCGGCCAGGCGTCCTCTTCGTCCGGCCAGGCGTCCTCTTCGTCCGGCCCCGGGGATCTTCTGTCTTCTTCCAGCTCCGACGTCCTCTTCTCTTCTCATTCAGGTACAATGGACGACAAATCCGCCATTGTATCTCAATGAGATATGAGCGGCTCTTCTGATTGGTCGCTGTGTACTGCCCTCAGCCAATCAGAAGAGCCCCTCATTGAGCTCGAATTCTGATTGGTCGGCGGCCAATCCGAAATCGGGCTCACTGCCCATAGACATGTATTAGCGGTGTGTCCGCGATTTTACGGCCGACAAATAGAACCAGGTGGCCGGCCATAAAATCGCCGACACACCGCTAATGTATGTCAATGGGAAAAATAGCGGACCTGAATGAGAACTGTCTCACTTAAAATAAATAATAAATTAAATAATAAATAAAATAATTTAAAAAGAATTAAAAAATAATAAAAAATAATAATAAAAAAATAATAAAAAATTAAATAAAAATAATAATAAAAAAATATAAATATATGCTAATCAGCTCAGCCATTTTGGCGGACCACAATGAGAACTCTGTCTCACTTAAAATAAATAATAAATTAAATAATAAATAAAATAATTTAAAAAGAATTAAAAAATAATAAAAAATAATAATAAAAAAATAATAAAAAATTAAATAAAAATAATAATAAAAAATATAAATATATGCTAATCAGCTCAGCCCTTTTGCCGGACCACAATGAGAACTGTGTCTCACTTAAAATAAATAATAAATTAAATAATAAATAAAATAATTTAAAAAGAATTAAAAAATAATAAAAAATAATAATAAAAAAATAATAAAAAATTAAATTAAAATAATAATAAAAAAAATAAATATATGCTAATCAGCTCAGCCCTTTTGGCGGACCACAATGAGAACTGTGTCTCACTTAAAATAAAATAATAATTAAATAATAAATAAAATAATTTAAAAAGAATTAAAAAATAATAAAAAATAATAATAAAAAAATAATAAAAAATTAAATAAAAATAATAATAAAAAAATAAATATATGCTAATCAGCTCAGCCCTTTTGGCGGACCACAATGAGAACTGTGTCTCACTTAAAATAAATAATAAATTAAATAATAAATAAAAGAATTTAAAAAGAATTAAAAAATAATAAAAAATAATAATAAAAAAATAATAAAAAATTAAATAAAAAAATAATATAAAAAAATAAATATATGCTAATCAGCCCAGCCCTTTTAGCGGACCAGAAGGAGAACTGTGTCTCACTTAAAATAAATAATAAATTTTATAATAAAATTATTTAAAAATAATTAAAAAATTATAAAAAAATAATAAAAAAAAAAAATTAAAAATTATAAAATATTACAAAAAATAATAATTAAAAAAAAATCTAATAATAATTATATTACTGCTAATAATAATGATATTAATGCTAATAATTATGCTATTAATGCTAATAATAATGCTAATAATGCTAATAATTATGCTATTAATGCTAATAATTATGCTATTAATGCTAATAATAATAAGATTAATGCTAATAATAAGCGGCCATTGCGAGCACTCAGCCCCAATAAGTATTGAACGCGCCCCAAAAAGTATTGGACCCCCCCCAAAAGTATTGGACCCCCCACCCAAAAGTATTAGACCCCCCAAAAAAAGTATTGCACCCCCAAAAAAAGTATGTGACCCCCCAAAAAAAGTATGTGACCCCCCAAAAAAAGTATGTGACCCCCCAAAAAAGTATGTGACCCCCCAAAAAAAGTATGTGACCACCCAAAAAAAGTATGTGACCCCCCCAAAAAAAGTATGTGACCCCCCCAAAAAAGTATGTGACCCCCCCAAAAAAAAGTATGTGACCCCCCAAAAAAAGTATGTGACCCCCCCAAAAAAGTATGTGACCCCCCAAAAAACTATGTGACCTCCAAAAAAAAGTATTGGACCCCCCAAAAAAAGTATTGGACCCCCCAAAAAAGTATGTGACCCCCCCAAAAAAAGTATGTGACAAAACAAAAAAGTATGTGACCCCCCCAAAAAAGTATGTGACCCCCCCAAAAAAGTATGTGACCCCCCCAAAAAAGTATGTGACCCCAAAAAAGTATGTGACCCCCCCAAAAAAGTATGTGACCCCCCCCAAAAAAAGTATGTGACCCCCCAAAAAAAGTATGTGACCCCCCAAAAAAAGTATGTGACCCCCCAAAAAAAGTATGTGACCCCCCCAAAAAAGTATGTGACCCCCCCAAAAAAGTATGTGACCCCCCCCAAAAAAGTATGTGACCCCCCAAAAAAGTATGTGACCCCCCCAAAAAAGTATGTGACCCCCCAAAAAACTATGTGACCTCCAAAAAAAAAGTATTGGACCCCCCAAAAAAAGTATTGGACCCCCCAAAAAAGTATGTGACCCCCCCAAAAAAGTATGTGACAAAACAAAAAAGTATGTGACCCCCCCAAAAAAGTATGTGACAAAACAAAAAAGTATGTGACCCCCCCAAAAAAGTATGGACCCCCCAAAAAAAGTATGTGAATCCCCCCAAAAAAGTATGTGACCCCCCAAAAAAAGTATGTGACCCCCAAAAAAAGTATGTGACCCCCAAAAAAAGTATGTGACCCCCCAAAAAAGTATGTGACCCCCCAAAAAAAGTATCTGACCCCCCAAAAAAAGTATGTGACCCCCCAAAAAAAGTATGTGACCCCCCCAAAAAAGTATGTGACCCCCCAAAAAAAGTATGTGACCCCCCAAAAAAAGTATCTGACCCCCCAAAAAAAGTATGTGACCCCCCAAAAAAAGTATGTGACCCCCCCAAAAAAGTATGTGACCCCCCAAAAAAGTATGTGACCCCCCCAAAAAAGTATGTGACCCCCCCCAAAAAAGTATGTGACCCCCCAAAAAAGTATGGGACCCCCAAAAAAAAGTATGGGACTCCCCAAAAACTATTCACACCCCCCCGAAAAGTCCTCACACCAGCTATAACTACTATAATCAAATTAATGCACATTCTAGAATCCCGATGCATTTGCATCGGGCTCACAGCTAGTTATTAAATAAAAATCTAACCGGCGGTTTCACTTTAAGGAGTCTAGGTTCCAAAATGGGGTCACTAGTCGTGTGCGTGTAGGGGTGAAGAACAGCTGTTTTATCACTGCGGGGGTGGGGTGTGGAGGGCAATTTCACTCCAAATTGCGCTTCTTACCTTCCGAGCCCTGCCATGAGCAGTATTTGACCACATATGGGATATTGCGACGGTCAGGAGAAAAACATCTTGTGGTTCACTTTCTCCACTTACTGTATTGCTTTGTGAAAATAAAAAATATTCAGTTAAAGCAATATTTTAGTGTAAACAATTTAATTTCTCATTTTTCCTTTCATCTTGCCCTACGACTTGTGTGAAGCATGTGATGGGTTAAATTTCAATTAGCATTATTTGAGTGGTGTTGTTTTTGAAATGGTATCACTTGTGAGGGTTTTCTAATATATAAGACCCTTAAAGTAATTTCAATACAGAATAGGTCGGTAAAAAATCCGATTTGCTAAATTAATTGACAAAAATGTTAACCATTCTATTCAATTTTTTTTTTATAATTCTTTATTGAAGAATGTATAAAAGACGTTACAGAAAAGAAAAATTTCATCAATCGATATTATTCAATACGAACATTACAAGCAGGGAAGGCAGTCCAGTTGGAAGTAGAACCTTAGTAACGGTAGGTTATAGTTTTAACAGCCCGACAAGCTTAGGATCAAAAGAGGCCAATACAATAGAAGAATATATATGTTGTATGATAAGGAAACAAAGAGTAGAATAAGAGAAATACGGTAGAAAAAATGCAAATAGAGTCGGTGGAGCCTCGTTTAGAAGTCTCAAACACGGGACTAGCCAGATATCCCTCCAGGGAAGGACCTAGCCATGGGGTGGCTCCTTGAGGAGACAACCATAAACACCATATTAAGTGGCCTTTTCAGTCAATATCCAGCTGTTTAGGAGTTTAAAGATATGACAAGGGAAATACCAAAGCCAGGTATCCATCCACAGACAGCTGTTTCGGTTAGTCCCGTGTTTGAGACTCCTGAACGAGGCTCGACAGACTCTATTTGCATATTCGTATTTCCAGGGGGCAATGCACCTAGAATTTCACTGTGTTTGAGCACTTTTGCAGCCCACAGTGTTTTCTTTGACTGGTCTTCCTGAGATCAGTGATTGTTTCATGATGTTGGTCTACCAGGCATTGCTCCCACCTAGCCAGAATCCTACTCCACACTCATGAGGGGCAAAACCCCAAAACAGCTGTCTGTGGATGGATACCTTTCTTTGGTATTTTCCTTGTCATATCTTTAAACTCAAAGAGCTGAATATTGACTGAAAGGGCCACTTAATATGTGCTTATGGTGGTCTCCTCAAAGAGCCACCCCATGGCTAGGTCCGTCCCTGGAGGGATATCTGGCTAGTCCCATGTTTGAGACTCCTAAACGAGGTTCCACGGACTCTATTTGTATATTCGTATTTCCCAGGGGCCAATGCATCTAGGATTTCACTGTGTTAGCGCTTTTGTCGGCTGCCCGCAGTGTTTTCTTTGACTGGTCTCCCTGAGATCAGTGATTGTTTCGTGATATGGTAAAAAAAAAGACATATATAGAAACAAAGAAGGTAGCAGTAAGACCACAGGAAAAGGAGAAAAGGTGGGTGGAAGGAAAGAGACCTAGGAAGGGCAGAGGGGAGGGGGGAAAACTTGGGTGGAGGGCCAGCCGCGAGGGATAGGAAGACGGGGAGGTCGCCCCACGTCACACAGGATATCAGGCTCCCTCAGAATGAAGGTGGGTCGGGGAGTTGCTGCTACCCAGCAGAGAGCGGTATTGTTCAGTTTGCTGAAACTCCATCCACTCCACCCATGTTGACCAAAATTTGGTCTGAGAGTCATATAAAGAGGACGCCAGCTCCTCCATGTACATAAGGTCATTGACCCTTCTAATCCACTGTGAAATGACGGGCAGGGTATTTCTCCCCCACAAAACCGGGATGCAAGCTCTAGCTGCCAAAATCAGGAACTTGAGCAAGGAGTTCCTGTAAAGCCTAAAAGGAATTTCACAATGATGCAGAAGCACTAGTGCTGGGGTCATAGAAATGTTAATATTTGAGATCTGGTGCATCACCTCCTCTACCATGGTCCAGAATGGTTTGAGTGCATCACATTCCCTAAAGATATGGAGGAATGTACCTGGCCCATCTCCACACCTCCAGCAGTTCATGCTAATCTCAGGGAAAACTGCGTGAACTTTAACTGGGTCCTTGTACCACCTTGATAATAATTTGTAACTGGCTTCCTGAAACCCAGAGCTCAAGGAAGAGCCATGTACGAGCCAATAAATTATGAGATCTGGTCATCTGTAAATTTGGTATGCAATTCAGCTTCCCACTGGGATACAAAGGATGGTGGAGGTTGGTCCCATGGGTTTCTCTGCATGGAGTAGATCAGAGACAGGGTATGCCTGATCGGATGAGAGCCCATGCACAGTTACTCGAATTGTGTCCTAGGATGGTTGCAACAGTTCCTCAGAGGCAATGAGTGCCTTAATTGGAGACATCTTCGCCAACCTAAACGAGTCGGTTCTTCCCAGGACATCAATGCGTCTAGAGAGGGCCAGTCATCTCCCCCCCATAGTCTCCACTCTATCTATCCCAGCTGCTATCCATGATGCAAAGATCTTATCATATCTAGCCATCATAAAAGTCAGGGTGACTTATGATTGGTGTGAGTGGTGAGCAAGGTGGGATCATTGAGGTTCGTAATGGCAACGAGTTCCCATAGTGTAGGGTGGCACCTATTGTGGGATGGGAGCACAAATGAGAGGGGGCCGCCGCCATCGCCAATGGGATCCTATCTAATGGAATGGGGCAAAAGCTTTGTTCAATTTGTACCCAGAACTTATGGCAACTGTGTCTGCACCAATCCACTAGCCTGGCCAGATGAATAGCCATATGATAACGTTTGAAGTCGGGAAGATCTATGCCTCCACTCAATTTTGGTTGTGTGAGGATGGCTATACCTATTCGTGCAGATCTGTGGTCCCAAATGAATTGACGTTGGATGGAGGAAATCTTCCGGAAAAAGTCAGGGATTCTGATAGGGAGAGCCTGTAGCAAATATTCTAGGAAGAATATTTATTTTCAAGATCTGGCACCTACCAAATCATGAAAAGGAAGACATGGCCCATCTCACGCAGTGGGATTCAACTGTCGTTAAGAGTGAACGGAAATTATTCTGGTATACAGTACAGACCAAAACTTTGGACACACCTTCTCATTCAAAGAGTTTTCTTTATTTTCATGACTATGAAAATTGTAGATTCACACTGAAGGCATCAAAACTATGAAATAACACATATGAAATTATATACTTAACAAAAAAGTGTGAAACAACTGAAAATATGTCTTATATTCTAGATTCTTCAAAGTAGCCACCTTTTGCTTTGATTACTGCGTTGCACACTCTTGGCATTCTCTTGATGAGCTTTAAGAGGTAGTCACCAGAAATGGTCTTCCAACAGTCTTGAAGGAGTTCCCAGAGATGCTTAGCGCTTGTTGGCCCTTTTGCCTTCACTCTGTGGTCCAGCTCACCCCAAACCATCTCGATTGGGTTCAGGTCTGGTGACTGTGGAGGCCAGGTCATCTGGCGTAGCACCCCATCACTCTCCCTCTTGGTCAAATAGCCCTTACACAGCGTGTTTGGAGTCATTGTCCTGTTGAAAAATAAATGATGGTTCAACTAAACGCAAATCGGATGGAATAGCATGCCACTGCAAGATGCTGTGGTAGCCATGCTGGTTCAGCATGGCTTCAATTTTGAATAAATCCCCAAAAGTGTCATCAGCAAATCACCCCCACACCATCACACCTCCTCGTCCATGCTTCACAGTGGGAACCAGGCATGTAGAGTAGAGACACGGAGATTGGAACCAAAGATCTTAAATTTGGGCTCATCAGACCAAAGCACAGATTTCCACTGGTCTAATGTCCATTCCTTGTGTTCTTTAGCCCAAACAAGTCTCTTCTGCTTGTTGCGTGTCCTTAGCAGTGGTTTACTAGCAGCTATTTTACCATGAAGGCCTGCTGCACAAAGTCTCCTCTTAACAGTTGTTGTAGAGATGTGTCTGCTGCTTGAACTCTGTGTGGCATTGACCTGGTCTCTAATCTGAGCTGCTGTTAACCTGCGACTTCTGAGGCTGGTGACTCGGATGAACTTATCCTCAGCTGCAGAGGTGACTCTTGGTCGGCCTTTCCTGGGGCGGTCCTCATGTGAGCCAGTTTCTTTGTACCGCTTGATGATTTTTGCAACTGCACTTGGGGACACTTTCAAAGTTTTCCCAATTTTTCAGACTGACTGACCTTCGTTTCTTAAAATGATGATGGCCACTCGTTTTACTTTACTTAGAATTTGTATTATGGCAAGAAAAAAGCAGCTAACAGTCTATTCATATATCATTATAAGGTAATAAATTCCACTTATTAAACCTGACAGGGCACACCTGTGAAGTGAAAACCATTTTCGTTGACTACGTCTTGAAGCTCATCAAGAGAATGCCAAGAGTGTGCAAAGCAGTAATCAAAGCAAAAGGTGGCTACTTTGAAGAACCTAGAATATAAGACATATTGTCAGTTGTTTTACACTTTTTAGTTAAGCATATAATTCCACATGTGTTAATTTATAGTTTTGATGCCTTCAATGTGAATCTACAATTTTCATAGTCATGAAAATACAAAAAACTCTTTGAATGAGAAGGTACAGTACAGACCAAAAGTTTGGATGCATGTTCCTCAAATTGGCTGTTAATTTAACCCCCAAATAAGACAGTGACTAGACCAACCAAATCTAAAAGAGGATAGTAGGGCGTCAACAGTTTGGAATGGCAAATCGATGTTAAGCGCCTCTGATTTGTCAAAGTTGATTTTAAAATTTGAAAGTGCAGAACAGACACGGAACGCTTTCATTAAATTAGGTAGGGAGATGACAGGATTCGAGATAAAGTACAACAAGTCATCTGCGTAGACCGCCACTTTATAGGAGGCCTTCTGGATGGAGATCCCCGAGATGTCAGGATTGGCTTCTCACATGTCTCAAAAAGGATTCAAGGGTAAAAACGAAAATCAGGGGGGAGAGTGGAAAATCCTGGTGCGTGCCATTTTGCATGGTAAAAGACTCTGATAGTACCCCATTCACCCAGACCCTGGCAGACAGCCCAGGGTAGATGGCCAAGATCCATCGCATCATATTCTCACCAAGACCTATGAACCGGAGGGTCTCCCCCATAAAGGCCCAATTGACCCAATCAAATGCCTTTTCGGTGTCTGTAGATGAAAACATGGAGGAGACCGAACCGGACCCAGCCCGATAGATCAGGTTGATGGCCTTAGAGGTGTTATCCCAGGCCGCCCTTCCCGCCATAAAACCCGTCTAGTCCAGGTGAATGATGTTGGACAGCAAAGGGGAAAGCCTAGAAGCAATGATCTTTGCAATGAGCTTAATGTCTTCATTGAGGAGAGATGGGGCGATACATTGCAATGCGGGAGCTATCTTTGCCAGGTTTAGGTATAACAGATATGGGCTCTCCGGGTGTCAGCATGAGGGGGGCTGCTTACATTCAGGTCATTGAAGAAGGAGAGTAAGTGAGGCGTAAGTTGGGTTTTAAGTTTCTTGTAATATAGTGCCAGGAATCCGTCTAGACCAGGGGCTTTACCATTGTTGGTCAAGGCGATAGCCGCCGTAACCTCTGCGTCCGGAATGGGGTGATCCAAGGCAGCAATTTTGTCCGGGTTAAGTTTGGGAAGGCCTGAAGTGTGAATTTATTGTTTAATTTTTGAGAGGAACGACTACGACTGCATGAGTGGGTTCAAACTATCCACCTTATAAAGGGAGGCATATAATTTCCTAAAAGCTTCTGCTACAACCAAAGAGGGTTGAACCTTTCCACTCCTTCCCTCCTCTCCAATTCTTGGAATAAATGAACGTGTCCTCTGCTGTCTCAACGCCTTTGCTAGAGATTTGCTGCACTTGTTCCCATACTCATAGAAATTCCTCCTGCACCTTGCTAGCCAACATTTGGCTTTTTTGTTTAGTAGGCCTTTCAATTCTCCCCTGACTATGAGTAAATTTGATGTAACTTGTCCTCTCTTTTTTTCAATCGCACACCATGTTTAATGAGAATCCCACGGATTACACATTTGTGGGCCTCCCATACAGAGCCTGGAGACAAGTCAGGTGTCTTGTAGTCTCTGAAGAACTCAGACAGTGTTGTCCCTATTTCTCTGGAGGTCACAAGATCATTCAGAAGGGAGGTATTCAGCTTCCACTGCCACTGCTGCTGAATAGGAGATGGCAGAAGTACCGAGACCACACAAAATGCATGGTCTAAGAAGGCAATAGGGCCAATTTCAGAAATCTGAATGAGGTGGAGATCCTTGTGGCCCAGAAAGAAATAGTCTAACCTGGAATATGTACCATGCACCTGCGAGTAAAAAGAATAATCCCAGTGCGAAGGGTGCAGGAGTCTCCAAGCATCTACAAGTTGGTGGTCATGTAGTAGGTGCCAGAGTCTGCGCAGGGCAGCGGAGGAGAATGGAGATGAGCCAGAGGATGTGTCGATGCTCGGATCCAGTGCAACATTAAGGTCGCCACACACTACTAGGTTACTAGAAATGAGCGATGTTCGATGGAACATGTTCGCCAATTTCAAATTCAACCTATTTTGGGCTATGTTCAAGTCATTCAAGGAATGCGAACGATTTGCTAAAAATTCAGTCATTCGAGGTTATGTTCGATAACTGTTCATTGACCAAAAGCATTACTGACTTTTCACAGTAATGCTTGTGTTTAACACTATTATGAGTTTCAGTGTCTAGGAATAGTGGACTGGAGGGGGAGCTGGGGAGAGGTCTGTGGTCAAATAATGCATATCTCCATTTTTTTGTCTTTCCCGCACTTACTGTGGGTAGTCCGGTCTGTCAGCCTATCAGCACGCATAGAGCAAAGTGCACTTTTTGCACACAAGGGCTTGTGTCATTGGCTGGGTATGTCACATGTCCTTCCCATATAAGAACCCGCCATTTTCCCTCCTCGCCATTTTATCAGTGTTAGTGCTCAGTGTCAGATGCTGCCGCTGCTGCTGTGTGCACTACATAGAAAGATAGTTAGATAGCGATTCCGTTCGAAGTTAGATTGAAAGATTGTAGGTTTAGGGACTACTTCCAAGAACAGCCCTTTTTAGGGCTTAAAAGCACTGAGTGCCAGGCAGGTCTGTTCCAGGGCTGTGCAAGCATTTTTTACAGCATTTGGCCAAATCTAGCCAAGCAAATCCTTTTTGGTTAGTAGCAGTGTGTGCCAGGCACTGGTGTACCACTCTTGTAAAGAAAGCTACACCTCCTGTGTTTACTAGCCTTTTTTTTACTGCACCAAGCCAAGCAAATGCTTTTTGGCTAGTATCAGTGTATGCCAGGCACTGGTGTAGCACTGTTGTGAAGAAAGATACATGTTCTGTGTTACTAGCCTTTTTTAACTGCTCCTAACCAAGCAAATGCTTTTTGGCTTGTAGCAGCATGTGCTAAGCACTGGTGTAGCACTGTTGTGAAGAAAGATACACCTCCTGTGTTTACTAGCCTTTTTTCACTGCATCTAGCCAAGCAAATCCTTTTTTGGCTAGTAGCAGTGTTTGGCTAGGTAGCTGTGGTCCAGTATTCTGTTGAAATCTACAGCCACACAGCACAGAAAACCCTTTTGTATTGCATTTGCCCAAACCTACTTACCAAAACCTATTTAGGGCAGTACCACAGTTTGACTAGGTTAACTGTGGTCCAGTGTTCTGTTGAAATCCACCACCACACAGCGCAGAAAACACTTTTGTATTGCATCTGCCCAAACCTACTTACCAAAATCTATTTACAGTAGTACCACTGTTTTACATTCATAGACTTTTGTGCCAACAACTACAGAGTTGCCAATTAGTTACCCTCAAATATGAGTGGTAAAAGTTCTGCTGATGGTGGAAAGGGGAATAAGCATGTTGGAAAGGGTAAAAATCTTTGTGTCTGTGGGGTAGGTGCTAAAATAACAAACATCTGTGGAACAAATACAGTCTTCAAGCCAAACTAAAATGTCTACTTCTTTTAGTGGATAGGCTGCTATCATCCCTTTCTTACGCAGCAGCGCATTGCTAAAACTTGTAGATGAGGCCTAAAAAGAGCAGGTGCTTCAATGGATATCAAGCGCTCCATCAAGTGGGCTCTCCTCCACCTCCACTTCAACATCACAAACACTACAGTCCTCAGAGGTGTCACCCCAATCACACTTGCTTCCTCACAGCTCACAAGTCTCCTGCCGCCCACTGACTATGGGTTAACACAGATCAGTGAGTCTGCAGAGCTGTTCACTCATACTATAGCCTTGGAATCAGAGGTCTGCTCCAAAGCTTCATTGAGTCAAGACAAGGAAATGATCTGCACCGATGCCCAAAATCTTTGTGAGTCCGATCCAGGTCCAGGTGAAGAAGGGTCCGAGCATAATGTAGACCCTCATTCCCAAACTGTAACCCCTGTTGGTGGAGACAATGAGGCAGATGATAATGAGACTCAGATACTTGATTGGAACAACAACTTGACTTTGCACTCAGGGCAGGAAGAGGTTGGCTCTGAGGACAACGAGTCTGAGAACACACAGGGTGATGATGTCCACAGGCAGGCAGTTGATGAGCTCAGCAGAGGAGGTGGACTAGGATGCTAGTGACAAGGTTAGGTTGCGGCTTCCTGGACAGAGACGGAGTCCTGGAAGCACGTCAACAACTTCTTCCTCAGCCACAACTGTGCATCAGTGCAGAAGCCTAAGTGGCTCTGCAGGTTGATGGGCGCTAAGCCTTGCCTAGCCTGGGCCTTTTTTGAGATCGCAAAGGATGACCAAACTCATGTTATGTGCAAAATTTGAAAACAAAATCTGAGTAGAGGCCAAAAAATCAATAGTTTGAGTACTTCATGCATGAACCGTCACACGGACATAAAGCATACGTCACAGTGGGAAGCTCACTGTGCTACAATGCGGCTTAGCAGGCCTGGCCTATCAAGTGCATCTGCGGCTTCTTCATCCTCTGTGACTGTGGGGACAGCTGTCACACAGGCTTTTGGCCGCAGAACTTCCACCTCTTTACCCGAAACAGCCAGTGTGGTTGACAGGTAGTCAGCTATTTTGGAAGTGGAAACACCTGCTGGTGTTGAGTACTGTCAGACATCGAGAGCACCACCTTTTTATGAATGTGACGTAATATGTCCGCCTGCACCTCCCTCACAGACCAGCAGTTTGTCTGGGACACCCCATTCAACCCTATCTCAGCACAGCAGCCAGCCCTCGATCCCTCAGATGTGGACAAGTAAAAGACCATTTCCTCCTACCTATACCAAAGCTAAGAGGTTGAATTTCAACATCTGAAAGCTGTTGGCTACAGAAATGCTGACTTTCCGGCTGGTGGATACAGAGGATTTTTGAAACCTTATGGCCGTCGCAGTGCCCCAGTACCAGATGCCCAGTCACCACTACTTCTCAAAGAAGTTTCATGTAATGGTTAATTGGCGTGCACTCTTTGTATGAGATGGAGGTGCTATTTGTAAGGGTCATCAAAGACCCAGAATATAGTCAGTCTTATAGAACAAAAGCACTCTCAGTAAGCTGTTTTGCTAGTGAAAACTCGTGATGTTTTTTATTGGTGCTGTACACAATAGTTATGCGACCTGGAGTTGACGTTTCGGCTATCAACCAATAGCCTTTTTCAAAAGTCGCTGGTGACCTTCATCCAATGTTAAATTACTCTGTTTTGGTGTCCATGTACGGCTATAGTCACACACACTCTGTGTGTACAAATTGAGCTGGTAAGCCTTCTTGGTTGTGTTGTGTACCCCTATGTACTGTTTAGGGTCATGTCCCTTGGATGAGGTATGGTGGAAGATTCTCCCTTCAGTGGTAAGCCGGCACCTCCCGCGCTATGGCTGGCGTATGACAAGGGACATGACCCTAAACAGTACATAGGGGTACACAACACAACCAAGAAGGCTTACCAGCTCAATTTGTACACACAGAGTGTGTGTGACTATAGCCGTACATGGACACCAAAACAGAGTAATTTAACATTGGATGAAGGTCACCAGCGACTTTTGAAAAAGGCTATTGGTTGATAGCCGAAACGTCAACTCCAGGTCGCATAACTATTGTGTACAGCACCAATAAAAAACATCACGAGTTTTCACTAGCAAAACAGCTTACTGAGAGTGCTTTTGTTCTATAAGACTGACTACTTCTCAAAGAAAGCTGTGCCTGCGGTGCACCAGCATGTTGCACACAACATCACCACTTCCTTGACAAACTCTGTGTGTGACAGGGTGCATTTCACCACAGACACCTGGACGAGTAAGCATGGACAGGGGCGTTACATGTCATTGACTGGGCACTTGGTGACTATGGTGACAGCAGGAGAAGGGGCTACTGTACAAGTCTTGCCATCCCCACGTCAAACCTCTGTATCTAGAAGTTCCTCCACTGCTTCTGCCTCCTCCACCTCTTCTAGGTCCTCCACCTGCGCCCAAAGCCTGTCTGGAATGTGACCCACTGTGCAGAACTGTGCAGAAGGAATCCAGCAAACCTCATTACTATGCTGGAAGCAGGGCTAAATGCCATGAGGCGTTGTTTATGTTAAAATGTCTGGGAAATGCGAGACGTTGTGGTCAGCTCTGGAGACTGAGTTTAATCAATGGTTGTCTCCACTGAACCTGAAGGCCGTGTGCAACAATGCTGCAAACCTGGGTACGGCCCTTTGCCGGGGCAAAGTGACATATGTGCCTTGTATGGCTCACGTCTTGAACCTGGTCGTCCAGCAATTTCTAACCCACTATCCCAGCCTAGATGCACTTCTGCAGAGGGTTCAGTCACTGTGTGCTCACTTCCGCCATTCGCATCCCGCACCTCAACGACTTGCATCACTACAGAAGTCATTCGGCCTGCTGGTTCAATGCCTGAAATGTGATATGCCAACACGATGGAATTCCACTCTGCACATGTTGCAGCGACTGTAGCAGCAGCAACGAGCTCTGGAACAATATGTAATGACGTATAGCCTGGGCCAACGCGATCCAGACGTGGGGCAAATCACGCTGCTGGAGTGGTCTCAGATCAAGGACTTCTGCACCCTTCTGCAGAGTTTTGAAATAGCTACTAAGATGTTTAGCACTGACGCCGCCATTATCAGCATGACTATTCTGGTTTTCCACATGCTGGAGCACACTTTAACCAGTATTCAGAGTCAGGTGGTGGGCCAAGAGGAAGGGGAGGAAGTACAGGAGGAGGCGTATGCGGAAGGGATAACAAGATCTCAAAGGTCCAGACGGTCGGCAGCACCAAGGCGGCTGGCATGGGAGGGTGGGGGAGAGGGAACAATGAGGGCGCATGGTAGCAGCCAAACTGTTGATGAAGGTGCAGGAGCCGAGGAAGAAATGGTGGATAAAGAGGCGATGGGCATGGAAGACTCAGCAGATGAGGGAGATCTTAATCACATTTCTGTTAAGCGAGGTTGGTGAGAAAGGACAGAGGAAGCAAGCGTGAATGTTACCCTGCTTCCACCAACACAACAATGACTTGGGACTCCTGGATGTGCAAGACACATGAGCACCTTCTTGCTGCACTACCTGCAACATGATCCTCAGATTGTTAGAGTTCGAAGTAATGCTGACTACTAGCTTGCCACACTGTTAGATCCCCGGTACAAGACTAAATGTGCCAAATGATACCTGCCCTGGAAAGAGACGCATGCATGCAGGAGTATCTACAGAAGCTTTTACACAATCTTAGTACTGTTTTGCCCCAAACCACCAGTGGTGCACATAGTGAATATCACAGTTCTAACTTTACAACCTGGGGAAAGTCGAGTCGTCATCACTCATACGTTAACAGTAACTGTCTAACTGGTAACAGCAATTTTGTAGAATCGTTTCACCATTTTTTTTTAGACCATTCTTTGCAACACCAGAAGAGAGAACCAAGTCTGACACGTAGTAAACGCCTAGAGAGGATGGTACAAGAGTATCTACAGCTCAATATCGATGCCATTACTGTGGAACTGGGCCCTTGTGCATTTTAAGCTTTGAAACTGGAAAAATGGCCTGAGCTCACCACTCAAAGGAGATTTTATCATGCCCCGCAGCCAGCGTTCTCTCTGAACGTGTCTTCAGCGCTGCTGGTAGTGTGCTGATGGATAAGTGCACGTGACTGTCAAGTGACAGTGTAGACAGATTAACGTTTATCAAGATGAACAAGTCATGGATCCGCAAGTACTTTTCCACCCCTGTGTCAGCCTGGGAGACTAAATGCTTGTGTCTTTTTCAATGTGCTGCATTAAACTCCCATTTCAATATTTCAACTCTGGGGCAATTGATGTCACTTAAGTGGTGGCTGTGCCTATTTTTTGTGAAAAATGGAGACTGTTGTTGGGGTTCCCTTGCTATGTGGTACATGATTTGAGAAGGGTGTGACATGCCTATACGTGTCTCATCCTCCTTTTACTCCTCCACCTCTTTTTACTTAATGTAGAAAACTACTGCCACTTTTCCCCTGTAACTCATCTATTTGTCAATTCACAGTCAGTTTCACTCACCTCTGAAATTTTAGGTGAATGTTAACCACCTTCTATTTTTAAGTGCTTTGGAAGAGTGTGCAGGCTGGCATAGACTGTGTCTCGTGCACCCACGCTACGCCATGAGACTACTTGTACTGTGGGGAGATTGTTGCCCCTTTTCCTGGTGTTTGTTGTCTATTATGAGTAGTTTGGCAGCTTTTGGACACTTTGAAGGTGTTTTCTATGTGTTTGCTGTAGCCTGCTGTAGCATTCCAATGGGGTTCGATGAACATTCGACGAATCGAATCGAATTCGACTACTCACCACTACAGAGTACCCTCCGAAAATTAGCCAATCAGTTTCAGGAACCAAATAAGGGAGGAGATCTGGCCACTATTGGGCAGTTATATGGAGGCAAAAGTGAAAAGCAGAGTTGCAATTTGACCCTTGACCATCAACAGTCTACCCAGATCGTCACATCTGGAGTCTATGAACTCCCAAGGCAGTGACCTGGATATACAGATACTGGTACCCCGAGATTTTGTATTCGGGGAGAAGCTATTGTAGACATCTGGGAACCAGTGGCTGGTTAATTTGAAGGGTTTGTCCATACAAATGTGTTTCCTGAAGAAAGGCAATCTGAATGGTCTATTTCTGAAGGAAATGTGTCAAAATTGACCTCTTACCAGTTCTGTGAAGGCCGTCAACATTTAAGGAACCGCAACAAATCTCGACTATGTTAGAGTCAGACATTCTCAAACAGTAGGTAAAAAACCTCAGTGCACGACCAACCCGAGTAGGGAAAAAGGATGGGATGGGGATCTGGGTTAATGTGGAGAAGGTGAAGTGGGGTAGTGAAGTTAGGAGGAGGGATAGGAGGATAGGTATAGGGGGAAGAGAAAAGCAAGAAAAGAGTCTAAGCCCTCAGACTACAAAGAGAGGCAAGAGTGAAAAGAAAGAGGTAAAGAGAAAAATGAGTAGTAAAGTAGAATAAAGATAGAATGTACAGAAAACACAATGAAAATAGATATCACAATATAAGTATAATAACAACTGAAGTATGTTGTCTCTCCCGATGACCACTAGGAGACAAGAAAGACTACGTCTTCTAAGGAACGTAGAAAGCCAAGAGGCGCATATCCCCAAGGCACAGCCGTAATATGAAAACAAATGTATATCACAGCCGATTCCCATACCCCCTAAACGGAGCCGAAAGGCCGTAAAGTCGCAGATCGAAGAGTGGAGAGGGGGGGGGGGGAGGGGCCGGCCAAGAGCACAAATTGCAAATTCACTTTATATAACTAACACACTAGATGAGAAAAGTGGTGTTCAGAACAGGTCAAATCAGGTATTACTGAACCATTCGGTGAATGCCGCTCACAGACAAGCAAGGATACAAGACCCAACAGAGAACATTATCGGGGCAGAGAGGAGAGCCATAGGACCCAATTACGAGGGGGGTGCGCCTCCAAGGTCCCTCTGCTGTCGGCCCCTTTGCCTGGGTGGCCGACGGTCCTGCTTCCTACTCCTTCCTCCCCGGGCAGGGGGGCGAGAGAGTCCCCATTGTAGCCAATTCAGAAGAGAAATGGAAGGCTCATCCAGAAATTCAAAAAGGGCCGGTAGCTCTTCTGGGACCCTTAAGTATAATTGAGTGTCATCCCTCCACACTATCAGGTGGAATGGGTGTCCCCACTGGCTCCGATTGTCCTATTGTAGTGAGAATGCTGATGAGGGAATGGCAGTTACGGGCAGGGTGACCAGGGACAACTAGTCTGACCCTAGACTAGGAACCCTGAATGGTCCTGTCCCCAAAGGTATCTCTGATGGTGACAAGGTTCGGGTCTCCAGCCTCTCCCTAAACTCCTTCACCAGCGCTATTCCCCCCTTACCTCCCTCCACAGAACCTGGATACAGCAACTCCAAAGAAAAGGACTTCAGCAACACAAACACACAGGTGTGCACAGCACGGCTTCCAATTAAGAGTGAAACTTTATCAGCAGCACCACCTGGTGGAATAAGGCTACTTATAGGCTAGGGGGAGGGGATTTCAGGTGAGTCACACTTCATCCACTCAACTAGCAGTTCTGGAGCACAACACAGGAGGCAAGACCTTCACACCAAAGCCTCATGCCGCCCTTAAAGGAAAACACATACAGCAGCATCCAGCGATGTCAGCGCAAACAAAGAGCGTGACGCCTATTTCTTTGATACATTGCATCAGTGGATACAACATTCTCCTCATAGCCATGGTACGGGCTGAGATATCAGGAAATAGTCTTATTTCTACATAATCCAGGGAAATTGCTAAGAGCAACTATGCTGCACAGAGGATGCTCTCCTTCTTGGTGAAATAGTGCAGACTGCACAGGACATCCCGAGGATTGGCAGGGTGAATTGCGCCCTGGTGAGAAATCCGGGTGGATTCCATCTACAGTATAAGGAGAGCCAAGCATTTTTTTAGAGACCATATTAAACACAGAGAAGACTTTTTGGGCAGGGCGTTTGCAAGGATAGATTCAGATATACCCTTCAGGCAAATGTTATTGCGCCTGCCCGTATTTTCTTGGTCATCCAATAATTTAAAAAAAATGGTCTGCATCTGTACTTGAGTATCATCTAGTTTTTGACCCAATCTAGAGACTTGTTCAGAAAGGGTAGCAACCTTGTCTGTTAGGGAAGAAGTGCGTGTATCAATTAGATCAAAGTCAGATCGTAGGGCAGTAAAGGAATTTTCATGGGAAGCTTCCAGGCTCTGATTATCTCATGCAGAGCCTGCAGGTCTGGATGTGTTGTGCCTGGGGCGTAAGCTCTGGAAGCGCTTCCACCCTTCCTAGACTCTGTGATGTAGCCTCCTCCTTCTTCCTATACCTCTCCCCCAGACCCGGCATCTCTCCTACCCGGTAACCGGAGAATCCTGCTTCATGCGGACCGTGGGCCGCAGCAGCAATAGCAGGGCAGTGGTCTCTTCATCCTCAGTGCCCGTCCATGCGCCTCCCATCTTCCTCTCAGGCGCTTTCTCCGGCGCCATTACTGGAAGGCCCCCGCCCTGGATTAGGCAGTCCAGGGCCGTGTCTGTTCTCCGTGGGATCTCCGGCGGGCTGTAGAAGGCCGAGCGCTTAGATTTCGGCATGTTGCAGGCTGCTATTGTCAGCTGGTTCATCACTGCTGGCTGTGTCTCGGGGAGCCCGCTCGCCACACATCTCTACGCCGCCATGGCTAAGCCACGCCCCCATTCTATCATCTTAATAAAATAAAACAAAGTTTGAAGTATGATACTGACATAAAGTAGACATGGGGAAATGTTATTTATTAACTACTTTGTGTGCTATGACTATTTGGTATAAAGATATAAACATTAAAAATTGCTAATTTAAAAAAAATTTGCATCAAATTTCAGATATTTTCATATAAAAAAAAAGGAAAAATATATCAATTTAAATTTACCACTAACAAAGTACAATGTCACAAAAAATATAAAAACAATTTAATAATTACTGGGATATGTAGAAGTATTCCTGAATTATTACTACATAAAATGACAGGTTTAATAAAGTATCACCACTGTTCGAGTGACATTCGAGTTACTCGCATGAGTCTCGGATCATTCACTTGGTATGGCCTCCCCCTCTCTGGATGGAAGCAGTGAAGCTACATAGAAAAACATACCACTGACAGTATCCCATCCAAAGAGGCAGGGGTCGTGCCAGGTGAATGATACGTGACTCGTGCGAGTAACTCGTATGTCACTTGGAAAGTGTGTTTCCAGCCTAAGGGGTCAAAAAGTAATCAGGTTGACATGAAAAAAAACAACCCTAAAAAAATACAGAATTATTAGATACTAGATGAGGGCCTGATTCTATCTTATTGGGAGGGCTATGATGTCACAATAGGGATGGGTTCTGTTGCGCTGGGCGTGGCGGCTGTCTCCCTCACATGCTCTCACCCTTTGAGCCGTCTTCCTTTGTATGTGGTCTCTCTACCCCCTGTGCTCTCTCCGCTCTTTTCTTTGAGTTGTCTCCCTCTGGGCGCTTTTATGCCCCACTGTGAGCTCATATCCCTGTGCTTTGTCTCTTGCCCTTGTGCTCTCTCCATCCTGTGGTGTCCAAAGATGGTGGTGTAAGTGCGCATCTGTGCACCGGGTCATGTCATTGCCATCTTTGTATACCCAGGTGTTCAAAGATGGCGGCCACTTGAGTAAGTGCGCATGAGCACCAGGTATACATATGCGGACTTACTCGGGGTGACGTGACAGTGGCAGCTGTGGTTGGCAGCAGTTGTGGCACCACTGTTAGTACTGCGCACTGTGCCACAGTACCGCCAGTAGGGGCCATATTTACACACCCATCACTTTGCCCCCCTGTGTACTCTCTCTGCCTCAGTTCCTCTATGCTGTGCGCTGTGTTCCGTGTCCCCTCTCAGCCTCCCTGTGTGCTCTCTGTGCCCTCTCTCTCTTCCCCCCGTGTATCACACTGCTGCCATCTTTAGACACCCATCCGGGTGTTCAAAGATGGCAGCGGCATGACTAACTGGGCCTGCGCGTGCCTAGCGCGCAAATGCGCAGTTAATGTTCAAAGGTGGCGGCAGTCTCCCTGCATCTGCGCCCTGGTAGGTGCATGCGCAGTTAGTCATTCGGGGATGTGCAGCAGTGATGTTGGGTGAAGTCTGCAGGCAGTGTGAGCGGCGGGTTTGAAGCAACGTGTTCCTGCCTTGAGTTTTGGGTGGTGTTGAGTCTGATTGTCGGCGGCACTGCTGGTGGTATTGTGCAAAGGCCACTACCACTAGCAGGTGCCATATTTGCACACCCATCACTTGGGTGTGCAAATATAGCTGCCACCAGCGCATGATACGGGGACAGTGGGATGGAAGTTGAATACATGTGGGACTTTGTGATTTTGTAAGTAGATTCATTAAAAATACCCATACAGTGATGAACAACATATATTTAGAAAACACTGAATTCCAGAAAAACAGGGCACCAAAAAAACTGACGGAGGCCCTAATCCAATAGCAGGCATAAAACACCAAGGGGAACTGAAAGGTCCGAAACTCTATGCCCAAGACACATACTGCCCAATGGCGAGGTTGGCACCCTAGAGGGTTAACGATAATGGCACCCCCACACCTCGAGTGTCCCTAGACCACCCTACTTGACCCTATTATAATGATAGTCCATGAAGGGCTGAGAAGGTATGTTGGACTTGTTATCCTGCTAATTATTGTTATCATTCTTCTGATGAACGTTTTGAGAAACTACGAGAGGCAATTTCAGGACATTGATAAGCATTATGCTATTTATTTGATTTACTCATTGAGTCTTTCTATGACAAAAAGGAAAAGAACGCGGTGTTAGGGTCGCCCACTTCAAGCTGGGGTTCCCAATGGGCTGATAAATTAAGACACCAGAAAGTTAATACTAAATAAAATGTTTATTACCTGCACTATGCATTCCAGGGGTGAATGATCCCCTTCTTCAGGTGCTACCTGCTGTCATGAATGACTTCCTGCCTGTGATGCCTAAGCTGTGTTGTTGGCAGAAACACAATTACTTATCGGTAATGTGTTTTTTCGAAGTCCATGACAGCACTCTAAACGAGAGATCTGCCCTCCAAGGATAGGGAACTATCAGGCTTTAAAGTTCCTCTCCCCACGTCAGTTGGTTACAGAGCCTGAAAAACGGACCTCTGGAATATAGTTAGTCCACCAAAACCCCGAACAACACGTATAAAACAAAACACCAAGAGAAGAAAAAAGTGATGGACCTTCAAAAATAAGAGGTAATATGAGGGTGTTGTCATGGACTCCGAAAAAGCACATTACCGGTAAGTAATTACGTGTTTATCGGTCATCCATGACAGCACCCTAAACGACAGAATTACAGAGAAGCGTAGAATTAGAGAGGGAACACAACCTGTAGAACCCTACACCAGAGATACGGTCTATAGTGGTTATAGAATGTAGAAGGTGAAGACCATGTTGTTGCTCTACAGAGTTGATCAATAGATATGCCTGACCTTTTTGCCCAGGTAGTAGCCATGGCCCTTGTGGAATAAACTCTGAGATTCTTCTCCACTTCTTTTTTTTTTTTGAACCATCATTTTTATTGTTTCAAAAATACAAACATAGCCACAGACAGAAAAGAATATCACAAGTAGTCAATATTATAACAGTTGATATCCGTGTACAGAAAAGTTCACTTTAAACAAAACTGTTGGGAAGATAACGACATCCCCTAATCCCACCCACCCCTTTCCCAAGATAACATCCTAGAGTTGCTCGCATTACTCCAACATCACATTAATCATAAAGATTGAGTGCCACCATTAGATTGGACATTTCAGTTTACCTAGAGCGCCCCTCAAGTCCTCCATGGCATACCAAGCTGAGGACCTATGAGGTATCATAAAAGCCGTAATCTCTGCATCAGTAAATTCTTTCTCAATGTATACTCTCCATTTATGGAAAAATTTTTGTGATAATTTGCTGGGGTTACTAAGTGTCTCCAGTGATTCGATTGCAAGAACATTCCTCAAGGAGGTCTTGACCTGAGATAGATCAGGAGGACTATCATTAAGCCAGAGTTGAAGAAGTCTTTTCGCTATAATTGCAATATAGTGAAATAGTACATGTGGCTGACCACCTTCCACCAAATCTCCACAGTAGTGGAAGAGCCAGAGCATCGGGTTCAGCCTCTCCAATCCCCCACATATTCCTCTCGCCCAGGTGTTGACCACCTTCCAATATCTCTGAGAAGCGGGACATGACCAAAGACAATGTTCCAGATCCGTCATAGGAGCCTTACATTTAGGGCAATTCACCCATCTTCCCAAGTTGGTCTGTGTCGGCGGTATATTAAAGCCTTGTATGGTCCCATGGATGATCCTAAATTGGGAATCTCTCCATCTTTCATTGTGAATGTAGCGTCTAACTGTCCCCCAACCCTCTAAGATCTTTTGAGTGAGGTCAGGGTCAGCCAAGTGTTTCCTCCATTTAGTGAAAAGAGCCCTCCCTCTTGTTGGTCTTAAAATTTGCTGCAGCTTAGCATAAAGAGAGGTAATAGACACGTCACCTTCGCTTATAGCTAGCAGGTCGGACCATAGGTTGTCCTCGACCTCCCCAGAGATATCCAGCAACCGAGAGAGAAGATGGTGATGCAACTGTCGGTATTGTATGACATGAAAAAGAGAGAGCATAAGTGGATAATACCTCTCTTTCTGTCATCCACCTCCTCTCTCCTACATTCATAAGGTCTCCCAGGGTCCTGATACCCCTCTCCCTCCAAGCCTCAAATAGAGAGTTTTCACGACCTAGTGGAAAGCCCGGGCATCTCCAAGGGTTGAGTAATTTTGAGACTTTCCAAGATAAATTTAATTTTCTCCTTATTCCTTTCAAAGTCATAATCGTGTCTCTATATATAACAGTACCCTTAAGGGCTGTAGGTAAGTATGGCAGCGGTGAATGTAGCAGAGCAGACAAATCCCAAGGTTTAGCAAATTCTCCTTCTAGGGCTACATCAGAGAACCTATTAGTGCCCTTAATCCAGTCAAGAACATTGCGTAAAATGCATGCTAAATTGTATCCTCGAACATCCGGGAGTTGGAGACCTCCCTCCTGTTTTGACTGCAACAAGACACCAAAGGCCTGCCTGGGCTTCTTCCCCCTCCATAAGAATTTTGAGAAGGCTTTGTTTAATTTAGCTATATCAGTATGTTTTAACAGCATGGGGATATTCTGAAGCGGGTATAACAATCTCGCAAAACTAATCATCTTAAGCAGATGGCATTTCCCAGTGTCAGAGAGAGTGGTAGTCCAGCCCATCCCGCCAGTTCTTTTTCTATTTTTGAAAGGATCGGGGCAAAATTAAGTCTATAGGTCTGGCCAGGATATCTAGCCAGTTGAATCCCCAGGTATTTTATACTATCTTTGGCGAATGGCAGATCGTAGCGGTGAGTGTATCGCGAGAATTTACTTCTCGGATTGATGAACAGAATCTCACATTGACCTTTATTTAGGCAGAAACCTGAGTGTTTACCCAATCTTTCAATATCCTCGAGGATGCGAGGGAGGTCCCTCTCGGGATTTCGGACATAGAGAATAATGTCATCAGCGAAAAGGGACAGCTTAACCTCCCTTGCCCCCACTCTGAATCCTTCATAAGTATTATTATTCTCAAGGTATAAGGCCAGAGGTTCTATTGCTAAATTAAAGAGGAGGGGGGATAACGGGCATCCTTGCCTTATTCCCTTCTGCAAAAAGAAGGAATCTGATAAGTATCCGGGGTGCTAATACAGGCTTTTGGTCTATGATACAAGGCCTGCAGGTATTGCCGAAATGGCCCCACAATTCCAATAGAATCCAGGACCCTACCCTTAATAAATCCCACCTGATGAGGGGGTATCAAGCCAGGCATTACCGTCGCCAGTCTATCGGCCATTATCTTTGAAAGAAGTTTTAGATCCTGATTTATTAGTGAAATTGGTCTGAAACTCGCCGGATCCGTTGGTATCTTACCAGGTTTGGGGATAAGTTTAATATAGGCCATGTTCATTCTTTCCGGTATAGGGGCCCCCTGTAATATTGTATTAAATAAATCACGTAGGATAGGAGAGACTTGTTCTTTTAAGGCTTTAAAGAATGCACCATTATATCCATCAGGGCCTGGCGCTTTGCCTGGGTTTATATTTTTTATAGCATTTTCTATTTCCTCCACAGTGACAGAACTGTTTAGAAATTGTTTGTCCTCTTCTGAGATACCTGGTAAACGAACTAGGTGCAACCAATCGTCTCCCTCAGGCATATCAGTGTCACTATCTGAGTAAAGAGAAGCATAAAATTTTCCAAGTGCCTGGGTTACATCTTTCAGGGTATTCCAGGTGTTGCCATGTTTGTCAATTATAGTTTGAATGTGGGAAGGAGGATATCTACCCCGTGATAAACGTGCCAATAATCGACCGGCTTTATCCCAAATTTATGTAAATTAAGTTCTAATCTGTTTTTATATAATCCATCCCTCCTTCCAACCCACATATCAAAATTTTTCTTGGCCTGTAACCAGGTCTCTCTATCAGGGTCTGCCATAGTGCTTTTATAGCGAGAGTACAAGTTCCTCACCTCCAGACTAGCCTTAACAAATTATTCTTTTATCTTTTTCTTTATCCCCATGCTGTAAGCCATCACGTGCCCTCTCATGACCGATTTCGCTGTTTCCCAAAACAAACCCGGGTCAGAGCGATGGGCTTCATTGTCATTTGAGTAAAGCATCCACCATTCTTTAAGGAGGGCGACAAAGTTTTCCTCTCTGGAAACGTGTCAGGGAAACGCCACAAATAGTCGGTGCCTCTCTCATAGGCATCTTTAGTTTCTAACACCAGTGGGCTATGGTCAGATATTACCATGTCTTCAATTTTAATTTCAATCACCCTTTGTAGTATATTGGGCGAGGTGAAAAACATGTCTATCCTCGACCAAGACCCATGGGAGTGGGAAAAGTGGGTGAATTCCCTATCCAGGGGGTGTACCGTCCTCCACACATCGCCCATATCTACATCTGCAAAGAGGGTTTCTAGAAAGCTCACTGATCCTATTTCCCCTGGGTCTCGAGCTGTCCTCGGTGGAGGTGTGGAGTGTCTCCTATCCTCTTCTGCCCGTAATACCAAGTTAAAATCACCTCCCACTATTCTGTTGTGGCCAGTGTCAGTTAAAAGTTTGGCTTGTATTTTTTGAAAGAAGGGTTTCTGTTTCTCATTTGGAGCATATACATTGTAAACAGAAAAGACATCTTTTTGTATTTGTATGGTCATTTGGATCAGTCTGCCCTCGTCATCTGTTTGTGTGGACAGGACCGTATGCGCCAGGGACTTATGAATTAACATCACAACTCCCGCTTTTTTGTCCACCGCCCCCGAGCCATAAATGTCTCCCACCCATAATTTCTTGAGACGGAAAAAGTCTTCAGAGGCCAGGTGGGTCTCCTGGAGCAAGGCTATATCCGTATGCAATCGTTTAAGATGACGTAAGACCATCATGCGCTTTGTTGGGGAGCGCAGGCCCTTTACATTCCAGGAGACCCTCCTAACCATCCGAACCCCCCCAGATCAGTATCATTGAAGAGTAATTCAACCCTAACCATCGGGGTATTGCCCCCCATAGCTTAGACCAAGATGCAGTGGCTGCTATACATAAAACGCAACGGAGCATGAATATCCTGCTAATGATGTCTCTAGGTTTTTCCCTTCCCCCCCATAACCCCCCCATTACCCCAACCACACCACTACTTTTCACCTGTCCTTGTTGCTGACTTCTCTTCTTCCCTCCAATACAACCCATGCACATACATCTCGTGCCCCGCCACAGCAACCCTCTAATGAGTAGTTTTTAATAGTTCTTTCTGTTACCCTTATTTCTCCCCTTCATCGGCAATATAAGTCAAGCATAGTAAGAATTCTCTCATCCCCTGCCCGTAAAATATATTCTCTAGTATCCTTTGTTTCAGGATTTTCAAAGCATTGTAGGCTTAATAAAAGTGCATTAGTAGATGACAAATGAAAACAATAAACAAGTAGACGTCACTATTACATTGTGATGTTACAATCAACCGTAACAGGTGACGTCTCATCACACTCCCTCCTTTCCCAAAATAAATTTATATAGGCATCACGGAGATCAAACAGCTCTAAATAGAGAGCTGGCTCACTCAGATTCTAGATCTGCAGCATGCCATTGGGTTCGATGATATAGCGGCCCATTTACTCCTTCAGTCCAAGACACCTAAAAGAGAAGAAAGGAAGAGAAAAGAAAAAAAAAAAAAAAAAAAAGAAAAAGGAGTGGGAACGAAAAAAGGGGGGGGGGGGGAGTGGGGGAAAGGAAAGAGGGGGAGGGGGAGGGAAAATAAAATAACAGTAGGAGGAAAGGAGGGGGGGTTCAGAGCCTTCAAATCATTAGCGCAACTATATCAAAAGTCCTCTTTTCTTTTCCTCAAGTTCAGAAGAAATCGATACCGCTGTCTCATTTCTTTTTATGCCAACGCGAGCCTGTCTGTCTCTGTTGCCTGGGTGTCCCGCCACCAGAAGCGCCTCCATTATTCATGGTGTCCGAACGCAGCCTGTAGGACCTCACAGAATCACGGTCTTCTTCAGCTCCCGGATCTGGATTGGACGATGCGTGCTGTGAATCAGTGTTTACAGTCGGAGGTGTTACAGCTCTTGGAGAGCGAGAATTGTCCAAAATCACAGATAATGCTTTCCCTGGATCCATGAAAGTCATCAGTGCGCCCTTTCTGGATTTAAACCGTAAAATAGCCAGGAAGTTTAATTGGAAACGAACATTTCTCTTATGTAGTAGTGAACACGCTTCACTAAAAGCTCTTCTTCGGCGGGAGACTTCTATTGAGTAGTCAGCGAAGATCAAAGCTCTATGACCATGTATCATTAAAGGATGTTTCCTGGCCTTATAAGCCCTAAGGATCTCCTCTTTATCCCTGTGATTTAGGAATTTAGCAATTGCGTGTCTCGGTTTGGTAGAGGTTCCAGGGTGAGGGGGGCTAGCGCTAGTCGTGGAAGCAGCTTCCAGAGGGTCTCTCGGAGGTCCAATTCTATGGGTGCGCTCCGTCTTACATCTGTGCATTAGCCCTAAGGCTTTGGGGAGGTCTACTTCTAAAAATCTCCTCTAATTGGTTTGACAGAATAGACTCTGGTAGACCTACAATTTTGAGATTACTTCTCCTCGCCCTGTTTTCAATATCTTCTAGTTTTGTAAAGGCATAGTCAGAGCGCTTTTGTAATGCTAGCACTTGGTCCTCTAGTTCCTGTATTCTATCCTCAGCAGCCCCAACTCGTGCTTCTGCTTCTTTAAGTTTCTGGTCATGGGTCTCTATTTTTTTACTGAGTTCTTTTGTAGTGGCAGCCACCATGTCAGCTATAGCCATTTTAAAGTCTTCAGCCATGTGTGTGGCCAATTCTTTGGCCAGTGCTTTATAATCCATATGTTGTGGGCCCTGTCCGCTTCCCAACTGCACACCCGGGTCCTCTCTCCTCCTCTCATCCCCTGCGTGTTCATGGACTCTGCGTCCCTGGGTCTGTGTCTGCTGTTCCTGCATGGGGGCCTCTGGCTGCAGTAATAGGGGGGCCTCCCGTTATCCCCACCTCAGCGGCTGCATTCATCCCTGCATTTGTATTCCCCGGTGGCACAATACCTCCCAGCACGGAGGTGTCATCCGGCTCTCCCTCCGTCTCAGCATCGCGGGCGCCATTGCTGTTAGCCACGTGTGCGGGGGGAGGCCGGCCGCTCTCCCCCTTACGGGTGACATACCGGTCCATCATCTTGCCTGTGCGATGGTCCGGTGTTTGGGGTGAGTGTCCTGCTGTGCCGATGGTCCAGGGGCTCAAGGGGAGACTGGATGGATCCGGATCGCCGCGGCGGGGCCCGGAGCGCTGCTAGATGCGGCTGCTCATGGAGGCGCCGGAACCGGAAGTCCTTCTCCACTTCTTTGCTGCTTGCAGAATAGGCCATACTAATAGCCTCCTTAACCCAACAAACTAACATGGCTTAGGAGGCCATATATCCCTTCAACTGTCCCTGAAAGCAAACTAAAAAGGGACCTATCCTTCCTACAAGAACTAGTGGACCCTAGGTACCTCTCTAGACAGTGTTTAACATCTAAGGAATGTAATTTTAGTTCCTTATCGTTGGTGGGGCTACTACAGAAAGTGGGCAGGACAATCTCCTGTGACCGGTGAAATGTAGAGACTACCTTAGGAGGTACGCCAGGTCAGGTCTCAAGATCACCTTATCATCTTGAAACAGGTTAAAAGTAGGGTCTGCTGAGAGGGCCTGAATGTCTCCTATCCGCCAGGCGCAGGCTACCAAGAGGACTGTCTTAAGGGAAAGAACTTTAATAGGAACATCCTGTAAAGGTTCAAAGGGGGGTTTCATTAATACAGAGAGTACCAGGTTAAGATCCCAAGGGGCTGAGCTAATGGACCGAACAGGTTTAGATCTGGCGCATGCTTTTATAAAACATGAAACCCAAGGGTCCCCTGCTAAGTTGAAGTCACAGAGATTTCCGAGGGCCGATACCTGGACTTTACGCGTGCTTACAAAGAGTCCCATCTCAATCCCCTTCTGTAAGAATTTCAGAACTAAGTTAATTGGGACTTAACCCTTTCGGATCTGCCCCGGACACTGACAGGATTTTTTTCTAGGTTCTGTGATAAATCCGGGAATTACTGGCTTTCTAGATTTGTGGAGAGTTGAAAATACCTCAGCAGAGAACCCCATAAAACTCAGAAGCTCCCTTTCTAATTCCAGGCAGTCAGGTGTAACCTGTCTACCTGTGGGTGGACTAACCCCTGGGAGAGGAGATCTAGAAGATCCGTAAGGGCACAGGGATCGGAGACTGACATCTGCAGGAGCAAGAAAAACCATGGCCTCCTCAGCCAGAAGGGGGCTATCAAGATTACCCGTGCCCTGTCTTCCCAAATTGTGCAGAGAACTGTCGGTATCAGAATTTGTAGGGAAATAGCATAAGCTAGCCTGATTAGTAGGGAATCCACTGCAAATGGATGATCCCTGTGATCCAAGGAGCAGACGTGATCCACTTTTCAGTTGGATCTGGTTGCAAATAGATCTATGGTGGGGACCCCCAATGCCTGCAATCTGGTGGAACTCTGCCTGATTCAAGACCCACTGCCCTGGTGAAGGTGTATTTGGATAAGGAAATCTGCTTTGCTGTTATTCTTCCCTCTTATATGTACTGCCGAGATGGAGGCTAAGTGTGTCTCGGTTAGAAGAATGATTAGTCCCGCTACATTCATCAGAATTTTGGACCGGGTCACTCCCTGGTGGTTTATATATGCTACCGACACCTAATTGTCAGACAGGATCTTGACATGATGGCCCTGTAATGCTGGCAGAAACCTCCTGGTATGCATGCTGTGAGAGACCCTAGGCATGACATGGCCCACCTCGGAGTCATAGTCGGTGATTCTATGGCCTTCAATACTAGGGTCTGGATCTTCGTCACTTTTTCTGGTGGAAGGCGGCACTCTTGTATTTTTTAATCCAATATAAGTCCTAGAAACATCTGAGATGTCGATGGAATCAGTCTTGATTTGTCCAGGTTGATTAGCCAAATCAAATTTTGCAACATCTTGAGGACCTGTTGCTCCTGGCCTGAACAATGTGGAGCAGACTTTCCGATTATCAGGAAATCGTCCAGATACGGCACGATCAGAATTCTATTTTCCTAAAGATGGACCGATATCTCCGAAATCACCTTGGTGAAAATTTTATGGGCGACTGCTATGCCAGACGGAAGGGCCTGATACTGATCTGTGAATCCACCGGATCTGCTACCTGGAGGAACTGCTGGGACTGGACACATATGGGAATATGATAGTATGCGTCCCAAGTCCAGGACTGCTATGTCGTATCCTGGAAAGAGCAATTTTGTTGAAGACCCAATTGACTCCATTTTGAAAGTCAGAACCTCCAGATAACTGTTAATCGATAAGGTACTTTAGGTTCAGGATAGCTCTGAAAAAAACATCTGGTTATACCAGGAAGAGGGGAGAGTAATACCCCTCCCCTCCTCCTGGGCCGGAACCCAGACGAGGACTGCTTTGTCCAGGAGACTTCAGACTTTGCTCCTCAGCGCCCGCTGTTCAACTTGAGATGCTCTGGTAGGAGTGATGAGAAACCTGGTTGGAGGAAGATTTGGAAACAACAGCTTTTATGAGGTCTAGAATCCAGTCGCACAAGGAAATACGTACCTGGCTGAGAAGAAGTGAGAGAGCTGACCTCCCACCTGGGGAAAAGCGTCACTTGGATGTCTTCTTGGAGTCACGGGAGGACCCTTTTAACATAAGGGACCATAAGCCTCCTCCGGGACCGGGAGCCAAAACCCTTGGTTTCTGAAGCCATGGGGCCTGATCCTGCCTACCCCACGCTAGCCATGGATGCTGCCGCCAGCCTCCAGCTGCCTTAGCCTGCAGGTATCTCCCCTTTACAGGTCTTCTGGAAGTCGTTCCTGAGGGTCCCCGTTCAAGGACAGGAAACCAACTGACGTAGGGAGAGGAACCGCCTCTTTTAAAGCCTGATGGTTACCTTTTCTTGGAGAAGCGGATCCCTCATTTAGGGTGCTGTCATGGACGACCGATAAAGTGATCATTTGTGCTATGTAGAGAGATACTTAAGCATCTTTCTGCATAACACACGTAATCGCATTGTGCAGTGCTGAGGCGCACTAAGGGGCCATGTAAAATAAAGAAATAGTTTAATATAATATAAAAAAAGTTATAAAGAATATGAAAAAAATGAATGAATAAAAGTTCAAATCACCCACCTTTTGCCCCATATAAAATCAATCAGATCTGTAAACTGCGTAATGGAAAAAAGTCAAAACAACAAAATTAAGTTTTTTGGTTGCTGCAATATTATAATAAAATACAATAATAGGTGATCAAAACAGCATGTCTACCCAAAAATTGTATGATTAGAAACGCCAGTTTAAGATACAAAAAAATAAGCTGTCACACAGTCCCAGATCCCGAAAAATGAGAATACTATGGGTTGCGGAAAATGGCACCAAAAGTGCATTTTTTGTTCTTTAAAAAATTCTGATTTTTTTTGCCAGTTAGATAAAAGTAAAAGTATACATTAGGTAACTGCGAACTCTTACCGACCAGAGGCATCATACTGACATGTCAGTTTTACCATATAGTGAAATTTCACCACACTTGGAAATTTTTCCCCCTTTGCCAATACACTATATGGTAAAATAAATGATGGCTCTTGGAAGAAGGGGAGGGAAAAAGTAAAGATGGAAAAATTGCCCAGGGATGAAGAGGTTATTCTGCCAGCCTATTGGAATCGCAGCTTGAAGTGTCCGGCGCTAACGGTGCTCTGTTCTTTTCCATTTAACTTGTAGTAATCTCGTCGTGCAATGTGATGAAAGGTGGTTGGAGCTGCAGCAAGCTGAAGGACAGGAATTACAAGGGTATTGAATCACGTGACATTGCCCCACTGTGCTTCAAGAAGTCTCTGCTCACTTAACACCCAGTCCATGGTGTCACTATTAGAGATGAGCGAGTACTAAAATGCTCGGGTGCTCGAAGCTCGGGCCGAGCATCCCAAGATACTCGTGTACTCGGCTAGAGCACCGAGCCCAATGAAAGTCAATTAGTGACAGGCTCCGCCCACAGACTTCCGGCTATAAAACGAGTGTTTCTGGGAAAGGGCGGGAGGGTGGGCTTTTTCAAATCCTCGCAATATAGAACACCTTGCTGTGGCCCCCAGAGGGACCCTAACAATCAATCTGCTCTCTGTGATGTGCCAGCTCACTGTGTGCACTAAAGGGAGCTGTGTATTTGTGTCAGATCGATAATTATTTGCAAGGAGTCCGAGCATCTCGGCAGTACTCGGTGCTCGCCGAGTACCGAGATATTCGTGCGAGTACCGAGTAGTGACAAGCATACTCACTCATCCCTAGTCACTATACATTGGAGCTGTGCTGAGTGCACAACATGGATGGGTGAGTGCAGCTCTTAAGGATCGCATTAATCTTTTACGGTCTCCCATCAATGTCTGAAAGGGCAGTATAGGGACAGCTTTTGATGAATGGGGTCATTATTATTGTTAACCCTCTAGGGTGACAACCTCCATTGTTAGGCAGTTTAAATGGGTACACCAGGGAGATAAAAAATTCTTCTACTAGTCCTGCAGTCAATGAGGGTCGCCACGCCCCCTGCTCTCAGAAAGAAGCAGATATTATCAGGCTGCTCGCTGTTACAGTATGAAGCAGGACATGCAACTTTCTGATTCATATACTGTCCAAGTAGAGAAGGGGAGCACCAAAGAGCAGCTCGAGCATCACAATGAATTACAGGTACCATGAGGATATGAAACAGCACTAACGATCTCATCTTTATAGTCAAAGAATTTTTTTTTATTTTCCCGGAGTACCCCTTTAAGTACCTAGGGCAGGGGTCTCAAACTCGGTTGGGTTGGTGGGCCGCGCATAGAAAAACATTTATTGCGGGGGGCCGCATCCCTTGTAGGACTAAGTGATATTTTTAGTGATACCAGAATTTTTTGTTCAATGTAGTAAAGTACAAATCCTGATCCCCTTCTTGTAGTAATGTCCCCATCCTGTAGTAATGTCCTTTTCTACTGATGTCCCCCATCCTGATCCCCTTTTCTAGAGATGTCCCCCATCCTGATCCCTTTTTCTACTGATGTCCCCCATCCTAATCCCCTTTTCCACTTATGTTCCCCATCCTGATCCCTTTTTCTAGTGATGTCCCCATCCTGATCCCTTTTTCTAGTGATGACCCCCCTTCCTGATCCCTTTTTCTAGTGATGTCCCCTATCCTGATCCCTTTTTCTAGTAATGTCCCCATCCTGATCCCATTTTTTATGTCCCCCATCCTTATCCCCTTTTGTAGTGATGTCCCCCATCCTGATCCCCTTTTGTAGTGATGCTTCCCATCCTGATCCCCTTTTATAGTGATGTCTCCCATCCTGATCCCCTTTTTTAGTGATGTCTTCATCCTGATCCCCTTTTGTAGTGATGCTTCCCATCCTGATCCCCTTTTATAGTGATGTCTCCCATCCTGATCCCCTTTTGTAGTGATGCTTCCCATCCTGATCCCCTTTTATAGTGATGTCTCCCATCCTGATCCCCTTTTTTAGTGATGTCTTCATCCTGATCCCCTTTTGTAGTGATGTTCCCCATCCTTGTCCCCTTTTGTAGTGATGTCCCCCATCCTGATCCCCTTTTGTAGTGATGTCCCCATCTCGATCCCCTTTAATAGTGATGTCCCCCATCCTGATCCCCTTTAGTAGTGATGTCCCTCATCCCGGTTCCCTTTTGTAGTGATGTCCACATCCTGATCCCCTTCTCTAGTGATATCCCCCATCCTGATCCCCTTTTCTAGTTTAGTAGTGATGTCCCCGAACCCGATCCCCCTTAGTAGTGATGTCCCCCAACCCGATCCCCCTTTTGTAGTGAGGTCCCGCATCCTGGTGCTCTTTTGTACTGATGTCCACCATCCTGATTCCCCTTTTCTCATCCTGATCTACTTTGAGTGATGCCCCCCATACTGTTTTACCTTCTTTTTACACACTCAGATACACACTCATTCACACACACACACACACACACACACATACTCTCACACAACCACACAT
Source organism: Allobates femoralis (assembly GCA_033576535.1). Taxonomy (NCBI): domain Eukaryota; kingdom Metazoa; phylum Chordata; class Amphibia; order Anura; family Aromobatidae; genus Allobates; species Allobates femoralis. The sequence goes on along the minus strand of JARQOC010000006.1, from coordinate 226,423,731 downwards.
TCTCATACACACACTCACACACTCTCATACACACACTGAATCTCACGCACACACACCTCATACACACTTTCTTATACACACATCCTCACTCACATACTCACACCCTCTCACATACACTCACACTTTTCTCACTTTAATGATGCATCGCTCCAGTTAAGGGGGCCGCTGTGCTGACTTCTGGCCTCCGCTGTGCTATGACTTCCTTCAGCTGCTGCTCAAACCAGCTCTGTTGCTCAGCAAGATCAATGCAATCTGCCAGCCAGAGGCTCACATATTCTGCCATCAGCTGCGGGCCTCTCATTGATTGGCAGCTTGCATTGATCTTGCTGAGTGACAGAGCTTGTTAGTGCCGCGGACGGAAGTCATCACACAGCGGGGACTGCAGCGGCTCCCTGCACTGGGGCGATGCATCATTAAGTTGTCCAAGGTGCCGAGGGCCGCATAGTGAAGCCCCAGGGGCCGCATGCGGCCCTCGGGCCGCGTGTTTGAGACCCCTGACCTAGGGCATAGTGTATAGGGCCTTTCAATGCCCCTTGGTGTTTTGTACCCAATATCAGATGAGGGCCTCCATCAATTTTTTGGATTTGTGTTTCATTATCACGAAATTCTGGGTTGTCTACCTACAGTGTTGGTCATAAGTATTGACACCCCTGCAATTCTGTCAGATAATACTCAGATTCTTCCTGAAAATGATTGCAATCACAAATTCTTTGGTATTATTATCTTCATTTAATTTGTCTTCAATGAAAAAACACAAAAGAGAATGAAGCAAAAAGCAAAACATTGATCATTTCACACAAAACTCCAAAAATGGGCCGGACAAAAGTATTGGCACCCTCAGCCTAATACTTGGTTGCACAACCTTTAACCAAAATAACTGCGATCAACCGCTTCCGGTAACCATCAATGAGTTTCTTACAATGCTCTGCTGGAATTGTAGACCATTCTTCTTTGGCAAACTGCTCCAGGTCCCTGATATTTGAAGGGTGCCTTCTCCAAACTGCCATTTTTAGATCTCTCCACAGGTGTTCTATGGGATTCAGGTCTGGACTCATTGCTGGCCCCCTTGAAGTCTCCGGTGCTTTCCCTCAAACCATTTTCTAGTGCTTTTTGAAGTGTGTTTTGGGTCATTGTCCTGCTGGAAGATCCATGACCTCTAAGGGAGACGCAGCTTTCTCACACTGGGCCCTACATTATGCTGCAAAATTTGTTGGTAGTCTTCAGACTTCATAATGCCATGCACACGGTCAAGCAGTCCAGGGCCAGAGGCAGCAAAGCAACCCCAAAACATCAGGGAACCTCCGCCATGTTTGACTGTAGGGACCGTGTTCTTTTCTTTGAATGCCTCTTTTTTTCTCCCTTAAACTCTATGTTGATGCCTTTGCTCAAAAAGAGAGAACATTCTTCCAAAATGTTTTAGGCTTTCTCAGGTAAGTTTTGGCAAACTCCAGCTTGGCTTTTTTATGTCTCGGGGTAAGAAGTGGAGCCTTCCTGGGTCTCTTACTATACAGTCCCTTTTCATTCAGACACTGACGGATAGTACGGGTTGACACTTTTGTACCCTCGCACTGCAGGGCAGCTTGAACTTGTTTGGATGTTAGTCGAGGTTCTTTATCCACCATCTGCACAATCTTGCGTTGAAATCTCTCGTCAATGTTTCTTTTCCGTCCACATCTAGGGAAGTTAGCCAGAGTGCTATGGGCTTTAAACGTCTTGATAACACTGCGCACGGTAGACACAGGAACATTCAGGTCTTTGGAGATGGACTTGTACCCTTGAGATTGCTCATGCTTCCTCGCAATTTGGTTTCTCAAGTCCTCAGACAGTTCTTTGGTCTTCTTTCTTTTCTCCATGCTCAATGTGGAACACACAAGGACACAGGACAGAGGTTGAGTCAAGTTTAATCCATGTCAACTGGCTGCAAGTGTGATTTAGTTATTGCCAACACCTGTTAGGTGCCACAGGTAAGTTACAGGTGCTGTTAATTACGCAAATTAGAGAAGCATCACATGATTTTTCTAAGGGTGCCAATACTTTTGTCCACCCCCTTTTTTATGTTTGGTGTGGAATTGTATCCAATTTGGCTTTAGGACAAATCTTTTTGTGTTTTTTTCATTGAAGACAAATTAAATGAAGATAATAATACCAAAGAATTTGTGATTGCAATCATTTTCAGGAAGAAACTGAGTATTATCTGACAGAATTGCAGGGGTGTCAATACTTTTGACCATGACTGTATATTGTTTGTCACTATATGGCTGTTTTTAATGTATATCTAATAAACTTGTATTTTAATAGGATTTTTTCAAGTCAGCCAAATAAAGTGACACTTCAAAATTTTTAAATAAGATGGGGCTTGGTAAATCACAGAGAACCTGTCACCGTGGAAAATGCTGTTACCTGGAGATAGATGTACCTGCAAGTAAACAACATTAGGCTATATTCACACATTGCTTTTTTTCTGCAGACAAATCCTCCTCTCTTGGCAGTAAAGAAGTTGCTAACAAAAAGGTTTTGCTGCATTTTTTGTGTGCAGAGTAATGGCCACTTTACACGTCCCGATATCGTCGTCCAACTTCGACAAAAAGTCACGTGGTTCGTGTGTTGGCGCCGATATCGTTCGTGCGTTGTGTGGTGTAAATGTGCAATTCGATGCAAGAACGATGCCAAAACGATATCGGGGGAGAAATGAGCAGGCTCTCCAACTGCCCGATACTGGATGGACGATCTGGCAGGATCATGCTGTGTGACAGCCCAACACTGACTTGGAGCACAACTTCCCCTATTCACTCCCAAGTTAAATGGTTGTTCCTGGGTCGCGCGTACAAGGGGGCGTAGACATCGCAGTTGTGTTGCCTGCCGATATCTCCCTGTGTGACAGCTCCTATGCGATCTTGGATTTCATCAAAAAAAGTGCGCGCTCCCGTGCCGTTGTATACAATATCGAAACGATGTTGGAACGTGTAAAGTGACCATAAGTTTCACCAAAATAGTATAGAAATTGCATAAAGAAGGCATAGCGTTTTGGTTTTTTTTTTGCAGTTGATTTGCACTTTTTCATTTCTTTCTATTGGGAAAAAACATTTATAAAATGCTGAAAGAACTGACAGGCTGCAGTTTTCAAAATAGTAGCAATTTTCTAATTTATTAAGAAAAAAAGCACTGGTTTGCATGAGATTTCTGTAATCTTACATCTTTTGGTGATACTATAAAAAGCAGCTTTTAATTTTCATAAAAAAACATAAAAAATGCTGCATAAATGTAGCGTGAACATATCCTAACAATGTGACCTGGTTACCTTACTGAAAGTGCAGCTACAAGGATAAAGTGAACTTTTATTTCTAGATTGTGAGGGCGGATAAAAGCACGCCTAGGGACCCAGCTCTGCAGTGAGAGTGCAGACCGACATGTCATTTCGACAAGATGTTGATCCAAGTCCTGGGTGTGCTTAAAGCCGCCACGCACAGAACAGAGAAATAAGTTCAATTTGCTACACTTCCAGTAAGGCTATGTTCACACGGTCAGTATTTGCAGCAGAAATGCCTGCGTTAAAATGCTGCAATTTGTCATATCAGCAAGGAGAACAAGATTCCTGAAATCTAATACAACATTTTGCTTATTATTTCCCTGCGAGTTTAAGGCAGTTTCAGATCTGCAGCACGTCAATTCTTTCAGTGGTTTTCACCAATTCAGAAGAGAAAAAATAATCAAAATAAAAGTGCGCATTATGTGCAGTTTTTCCTGCCAAGACACATTTTTAATGTTGAAATTTCAGCTGAAAATATTCAGCTAGTGCACATACCCTATGGTGGAGCAACACTGTAAACACATTATCTGCAGCTTAACCCTATATCTGCAGGTAAATTGTGTTTTCCAAGGTGACAGAATTGCCTCCGGCATAACTAAGGGTTACTCCCCTTCCATAATCTTTAATCAACTACAAGAGAGCTCTTTAGATCTAGGCATTTAGAGACCGGCATTAAGGGTGCGTTCACACGCTGCGTATTTGCTGCGTATTTTTACACAAGTGCTCTTGCAGTTTTTGTAGCCAAAACCAGGAGTGGCTAATTAAAACCAGCAGTGGGTCATTAAATCCAGACGTGGAGCACTTATTTCTATTAAACTTTTCCTCCGATTGTTCCACTCCTGGTTTTGGCTAGAAAAACTGCAACAGCACTCGCGTAAAAATATGCAGCAAATACACAGTGTGTGAACGCACCCTTGAGATAAAAATGCAGAAAGCAACACTTAAACATGGCCTTTCCCTCTCCATAGTCAACTATGCTGCCATTGGGAGTAGTTCAACGTGACAATGTGGCCCTCAGACCTTAAAATATTGTGCGTCCCAGCTGTAAACATTTACATCTTAGCTGGTGTACATTAATCTTAATACTTGGTCTTTTCTATATTGTAAATGAATGCAAAAAAGAGCCTGGTGAATCAAAAACGTTGAGCATTCTAGAGAAAAATTATTCAAGTTTTTGTTTGAAATTTTCAAAAAGCCTCTTCAGAGGAAGTGGACTTGAACCCTAGAACCACCTAAAGGATGTAACAGTCTTAAGAGTAAATATTGAACCTTTAATGAGCTTTGCCACGTCTTAAAACTAAACCAGTTGTAAGAGAGACAATTCATCAGCTCACCATTTGTCATCCGTACGAATATCCAACCTGGGTGCAGTGTATGGACACTAGATCTTGGGCTGATTCACAAGTTAAATTGGCAGGTAAAGTATTAAGTGATAGTCCAGCTTTCGCCACATGGATGATCAGGAGATGCAGGATGATTAAATCAAACTTTGCTTACGCTTTTCGATAAGGTAAAAAATGTTTGTGCCGTATTAGTCAGTGAATAGAACAATAACACGTCTTATCTATCTCTGATCTCTGATATTTACTGCCCCAGGTGTTTTCCTCTCCCTCCCAACACTGACCACTATATTCTGCTTCAGATCACCTGCCTCATGTTCTGCATTACCTAATCATCCACTTGTGTGTGTTCAGAATTTGTGTCATTATTAGCCTGATGAAAAAAGGCCTCAAGGCCACTTCACACACACAGATATCTAATGGTGGGTTTACACACACCAATCATTGTATCCAATATCTGAACCAATCTCTGGTTGCAGTGAAATCATGGACAGATTGCTCCATTTTGTGGCTGTGTACAACATGGAGCAATCTGTCCATGATTTCACTGCAACCAGAGATTGGTTCAGATATTGGATACAATGATTGGTGTGTGTAAACCCACCATGAGTCCAATATCTGAACAGATCTCTGGTTGCAGTGAAATCATGGATACATTGTTCCATTTTGTGGCTGTGTACAACATGGAGCAATGTATCCATGATTTCACTGCAACCAGAGATCTGTTCAGATATTGGACTCAGATATCTGTGTGTGTGAAGTGGCCTTTAGAGTATCGAAAGCTTACTATTTGATACCATACTTTCAGTTAGCCATTAAAAAGTATCAACCACTGGGGACTCTCAGATTTTAATATTTTTCTTACGCGTTTCAGGCAGACAGCCCTTACTCATAGCAATGTTACAATAAATGAACATGCAATATATGTAGATCTCCAAGGCTGTGGAGTCTAAAGGGTGGGTAGGGAGATAAATAAGAAAAATGGCGCAGATCTGAGTGCAGCATGTTTGGATCTATTATGCGGTGTAAATAAATCTTATTGCTCACCTTATAGATGTCTTGTCTCTTGCTTATCTGACCATGCCTGGTCTAATGATTATAGTACTGCGATTAAGGTGTGCAGCCCCGTCCCGGATCATTTGGATCACAATGCCAGTGTGACCGTAACAGAAGGGAGGATTTCAGGTAACATCCGGAAAGATGTAGGGCGCTCCCAAAGTGATGGAGTAATGCCTTCTTATTTTTCAAAGGTTTATTGAAAAAATAATTTAACAATAAAAGGTTTTGATGCATAAAAAAGGGGGTTCATACAACGCATTTCGGCTAAAATTTTGTACACACAGCCTACTCCATCACTTTGGGAGCGCCCTACATCTTTCCAGATGTTACCTGAAATCCTCCCCACAGTAAATGAACATATAATTGATTTGTTTACATCTCTGCTGAATCAAGAAGTGAATTATACTTACAATTAACAGACATTTCTTTGACAATACCGCAGATAACAGCCCCACAAACATGGAAGTTTCCTCCTTCTACAAAGCCGTGGAATATGATAACATGGCATCGTTCGTGGAACAATGTACAGTGGTGTCTTTGGAGCAAATGCAATTTGAATGCTGACTGGAATACCTACTGATTTTGTTTTATCAGACTTATATCAACGATGTGTTCCTAACTCATCATTCTATCTGATTCAATCCAGAGCAAAAATTATGGATGTGTTCCCTAAGGCTGCGAAAAATTACTTACCGTATATACTCGCGTATAAGCCGAGTTTTTCAGCCCAAAAATTGGGCTGAAAAGTCCTCCCCTCGGCTTATACGCGAGTCAGTGCCTGTGCTGGCTGGTGGGGGCCGAGATCGGGGGCTGGGGAGGCTGACAATAGAGCGGAGAGGTCACGTGGTGCCGTTCATATTATATTCATGATATGCACTGCATCCCCCGCCCATCAGCAGGGGGAGGGGAGGGCAGTGCATATACAGTACCATTATACAGGCCCCCCTCACAGTATGGCGCCCCCCCCCCTCACAGGATGGCCCACGCATGCAGCCCTACGCACATACATTACCTGGCTATCAGCTGTCACCCTCCGGCAGCGGATCGCTGCTCCTGGCTCCGGGCTGCATCTTCATCTGTGTCTTCCTGCTTGTGGCCGGGGCGAGGCTCCAAATACAGAGTATGCCAGGCACTTTAATTGGCGGATGTTAGGGATCTTTGATAGACGAGCTGTCCGAGAGTGCAAGCAGGGTTTTGCTAGCGGAGTGCGATGCTGGAGGGTCAACGGCTGGTGTCCCGCCCAAGCCCAGGGGACTCAGATCTCAGGTGCGGTTTGGGAGTCACGGGTAGCAGTGCTTGAGGCTGTGGGCCTGGAGGTCAACGAAAAATGTGGAAAAAGAAAATAATAAAAATGGCTATTTGTGACGCCACCTGTAGATTCCGTTGATGGCACCGGCGCTGCTGGGGCCTCCGGGGTGCTGGGAGGAAGCAAGATGGAGTAGCTCCCTACAGGAGTAGCGGTATCCCCGTGGCTAAGGGTTGTGATGGTGGAATAGGGCAGCACAGTCGTTTCTGCTGGAATTTTAGACCATTCTTCTTTGGCAAACTGCTCCATGTCCCTGATATTTGAAGAGTGCCTTCTCCAAACTGCCATTTTTAAATCTCTCCACAGGTGTTCTATGGGATTCAGGTCCTGCTGGAAGACCCATGACCTCTGAGTGAGACCCAGCTTTCTCACACTGGGCCCTACATTATGCTGCAAAATTTGTTGGTAGTCTTCAGACTTCATAATTCCATGCACACGGTCAAGCAGTCCAGTGCCAGAGGCAGCAAAGCAACCCCAAAATATAAGGGAACCTCCGCCATGTTTGACTGTAGGGGCCGTGTTCTTTTCTTTGAATGCCTCTTTTTTTCTCCTGTAAACTCTATGTTGATGCCTTTGCCCAAAAAGCTCTACTTTTGTCTCATCTGACCAGAGAGCATTCTTCCAAAACGTTGTAGGCTTTCTTAGGTTAGTTTTGGCAAACTCCAGCCTGGCTTTTTTATGTCTCGGGGTAAGAAGTGGGGTCTTACTGGGTATCCTACCATACAGTCCCTTTTCATTCAAACGCCGACGGATAGTACGGGTTGACACTGTTGTACCCTCGGACTGCAGGGCAGCTTGAACTTGTTTGGATGTTAGTCGAGGTTCTTTATCCACCATCCACACAATCTTGCGTTGGAATCTCTCGTCAATTTTTCTTTTCCATCCACATCTAGGGAGGTTATCCACAGTGCCATGGGCTTTAAACCTCTTGATGATACTGCGCACGGTAGACACAGGCACATTCAGGTCTTTGGAGATGGACTTGTAGCCTTGAGATTGCTCATGCTTCCTCACAATTTGGTTTCTCAAGTCCTCAGACAGTTCTTTGGTCTTCTTTCTTTTCTCCATGCTCAATGTGGTACACACAAGGACACAGGACAGAGGTTGAGTCAACTTTAATCCATGTCAACTGGCTGCAAGTGTGATTTAGTTATTGCCAACACCTGTTAGGTGCCAAAGGTAAGTTACAGGTGCTGTTAATTACACAAATTAGAGAAGCATCACATGATTTTTCTAACAGTGCCAATACTTTTGTCCACCCACCCCCTTTTTTATGTTTTGTGTGGAATTTTATCCAATTAGGCTTTAGGACAATTATTTTTGTGTTTTTTCATTGAAGGCAAATTAAATGAAGATAATAATACCAAAGAATTTGTGATTGCAATCATTTTCAGGAAGAAACTGAGTATTATCTAACAGAATTACAGGGATGTCAATACCTTTTCGCCACAACTGTACATGCTTACCTAAAACAATAGTCAATTGTATTTTATCAGCTGTGTTATTAAAAGGAATTTACCTTCATTGCAGCAAGATAGAAAACGCTCTAATATTCTTCAAAATGGAGTCCGATATGTAGCAAAAAGATCTAAATCCTTATCACACAGACTATCTACGAGTGTCTATAATAATTCCCAAACTTCTAAACATACCTGGTTGGGCACTGTGTTTTGTAATGAATGTGGTCGGCTAAGGGTGCTTTCACATAACGATTTTTTCCCTGTCCGTGGGATCCTATTTTTTGTAGGATCCCATGGACAGGAAAGGACACCACAGGGGGTGACCCATTCTGTGTCCGGGTCCGTGATTATCACGGATCCGGACACAGCGGGGCACTTTCACTTCTGCAATGTATAATATACATTGCAAAAGTGAAATATAAGAAAGTTAAAAATAATAAATCATTATGCTCACCTATCCTCGATCCACCGCTTCCTCCCACAGCAAGGTCCTTGTGCTTACAGGACCTGTGATGATGTCACAGAGCATCATCGGATCACATGCAGCAACTGCGGTCATGTGACACGATGATGCTCTGTGACATCATCACAGGTCCTGTAAGCACACGGACCTTGCTGTTGGAGGCAGCGGTGGATCGAGGATAGGTGAGCATAATGATTTTTTATCTTTAACTCTTTCTTTTACTTAATTACACTTCTGCAATGTATATTATACATTGCAGAAGTGTAATTAGAAGGTTAGTAGCAATTTTAGTGTACTGAGCAAGCTCAGTACACTAAAATCGGGTCCGAGAAATGATCAGCTGTTTCCTCGGACCCGCGCTCATAGGCCCCCATGTAGAAGGAATACAGATCGGATTTGGCCTATTTGCCATCCGATTTTGTGGGATCCGATTTTTTTCTGAGCCCAAAATCGGAGCAGTCTCCGATTTTGGGTTCAGCAAAAAATCGGACACAAATCGGATCCCACAAAATCGGATGGCAATAAGGCCAAATCCGATCCGATCCGACCCCCATAGGATAACCTAAAACGGACAGCCACGGATGCACAAAAATCGTTATGTGAAAGCACCCTAAGATGTGGCTTATGTAAATTTATCTTTATAATCTGCACATTCTGATAAGGTATACAATGTAAAAGCATTTAACTGCAAAAAGGAGATTTTTGTGTACTCACCGTAAAATCCTTTTCTCTTAGCCTCTAATTGGGGGACACAGACCGTGGGTGTTATGCTGCTGTCCACTAGGAGGCGACACTAGGCAAATCTGCAAAAGAGTTCAGAAACTCCTCCTCTGTAGCATATACACCCTGGAGCAGGAAGTGATTCTCCAGTTTTGTGCTAAAGCAGTAGGAGAGTCAACAAATAACAGTGACACAGGAAGTACACACAGTCAACCCGTGTAAACAATATAGTTAACAAGGTAATAATCGTGGAACACGGCTTGAAACCGAACAGGCACGTGTGTAAATAGTGAATAATTAGCAGAGTATATTAGTACCACAGGGCCTGTAGCTAAGCAGGCGCATGTGGAAAATAGTGAAGAGTGAACGAAGCATATGATCGTATAACAAGACCTGAAATTAAACAGGCTCATAGTACTACAAGGCCTGAGCTAAACAGGCACAAGTTTAAACAGCCAACAACTAACAGAGAGATAATAGGCAAACACGGTAAACGTGTTAACCATGAAATGTGAGAACTGAAGAAAAGGCCCATAAGAGCCATAGGGTGGGTGCTGTGTCCCCCAATTAGAGGCTAAGAGAAAAGGATTTTACGGTGAGTACACAAAAATCTCCTTTTCTCCTTCGCCTCATTGGGGGACACAGACCGTGGGACGTCCCAAAGCAGTCCCTGGGCGGGAAAGAACAAAGGAACTAGATATACTGAGCAAGGTCAGAGAAGAACCATGCCCCAGGAACTAGTGACACTGAGCATGATCAGTGAAGAAGAATGAGCCAACAGGCGAGTTGCCGCCTGGAGGACACGTGTACCCAGACCTGCGTTCGTTGCGGACTGAGTGCAAGCGCTATAGCGGCTTGGGTATGGGTGTAGGCTGGCCTATTGGCTGCCTATACACCTGTTGCGCCAATGACTGTTACCGAACTGTCCAGGAGGCCTTCCTGGCCGAGTAGAATGTACCATGACCCTCTGGAAGGGATGATTCATCGATGGAATAAGCGTCCTGGAAGGGTAGAGGAGCCTTAGAGGCTGACGTATTCTTAGTTCTGCCCATGACGTGTTCTTAGTTCTGCCCATTGGAAGAATGAGAAAAGAGAATCCGACCTCTCAGGAGGGCACTGACATCTAGATGCGTAGGGCCCAGACCAGGTCCCGCACATGTAAGTCCCTCGCGACCGGACGGACTGAAGTCGGGCGTAGCGATGGCAGAGAGACGTCGTCATGTAGGTGGAAAGAGTAAACCTATCCTGAAAGAAAAAAAGGAAACAGCCATAGGAAAGTCTTGTTCCGATGAAAGGCGCTATGTGAATGAGGATGCTATAGGTAGTATTCCATCATGGCTGAAAACGGGATTCTTGGCGGCCGCGAGTATCAAGGTCAGTTCCCCACGGATCTAGTCTTGTTGTATGGGGACCAGAAATAGCAGACCCTTCGAGGAAAGGTTTCATAGAAGTCTGGTGGCAAGACGTGTTTGTAAGAGGGTGAAAAACCTGGTGTGTGAGAGACCCAAGGATAGCCCTGAGTCGAGGTCTGGGTGGAAGACGGAGAGTCCCTAGGACGAAGTAGGGCCAAGGGGAATAACTGCTAAAGGAGTCCCAGCAAAAAAACCAAAATGAGTACACGTGTGTGATGGGATATCGCTGATAAGGCTGGTGTCCTCCTCTGTGACTACGCTCATTACAATATCCTGGGAAAAAAACCTCTTGGGTTAAATTCTAGGTCTGAACGGCTACGGTATCAACCTCAGATGAGAAGAGTTCTGAGGAAGAACTGGCCGTGAGCGAACAGGTCTGAACTGACCGTTAGAGGTCCTGGTACTGCGCTATAAATTGGACAAGCGTGCGCGCCAAGGGCGAGTGGATCAGTCTGAGACCAGAAAGAAGCCCCGGCGACATTCTCGTTGTGATAATCCCGACTATTAGAGGGGAAGAAATGTAGGAGAGGCGGGTACCGGTCCAGGCTTGGACTAGTGAGTCTGTCCCACTGACTGCGGATCCTGAGACCAGGCCAGGAAGGCCGGGACCGAGGCATTGAGGTGTGACTCCGCCAGCTCCATATCTGTGGGTACCTGGCGTCGGCGTTTCGACGGAGGACGTGTAGGGGAAGGGGCTGGTCACCCTGAGTCCATGCCTTGGCGAATTAGGAAAAAAGAAAACGCCACCCAGAAGAATACACCTGGTATGAGAACAGCTGGCAGTACCGTGTTGTAGGATTCCACCTAGTGAAGAATGTGGCGAACTTGTCAACGCTTAGAGACTGCGGGTTCCACACTGGTGGTTGACCTATGCCACGGCTGTGGCATTGTCTGACTGCATTCTGACTTGTCTGAATGCCAGAAGGTGACTGAACGATTACAGTCCTAGAGATACTACTGTAGATTTAGGGGTATGTTCGAGACAGAGCAAGACCACTGCCCTGAGCATTGTGAGGGGGGTACATCGCCCCCATGCAGTATGCGTGCAACGCCTGAGCATGGATAATTGCAAAGGCCGGCGATTCCGCTGAGGCCATGGAACTGGCTGCTATGCTGACCAGGACTCTTATATCCGCTGTGAAGGATTGAGGAAATCCCTGCCAGAAGCTGCGGAGTCCAAGATGAAGAATCTGTGCTTTGTCTGGGAAACTGACTAGAGCTGTAAATGCGTTGCAACTAACGGCAGCCATGATCATGCGATGCTGTGCGTCCCATATGGCTGAGACTCTATACGTGACGCTGCAGCATGGGGCGTCAAGGGCACGCAGCGGAGCTGGGGCTCCTGGATATATGTGCTGTGTTGCAGCACGCGCCTTGGAGTTTGGGTAGACCTGGAGAAGGTCGATCCCAATGAGTCTGTTTAACGAGCACGGTGCAAATGTCACTGTGTTCGCAGTCTCTGAAAATCATGGATTGATAAAAGAGCCATCCGGAGACGGAAGACTGCTGAAAAGCAGTATATACGTTGCCATTTTCAGGCGGGGGAAAAAAAACTATGTAATCTTTTCGCTTCAGTCCCTTCAGCGTCGCCCCACCCCGAGCTGAAGGTTCGGGAGCTCCGACGGCAGGTGGAGGGCGGGCAGAAGGCGGGCTGAGAACGGGCGGGAAGCCAGAGATGTCACGGCTAGGCCGAAGCCGGGCCCTGCTAAAAGACGCGGGGCTCGGGAACCGCAGAGGCCCGTCGCGGAGGTCCGGAGAAAACCGGAAGACAAGAGCAGTGCTGGCAGAAAAAGAACCGGAGGCTGTGATCACGACCGTTCGGTCGCTGGTGTCCTGTGCTGCACACCGCGAGCACTATCCCACTGGAGACTCCTGAATCGAGAAGGGACAGAGTGGTGGAAGAAGGCTCGGGCCATGGTCTTACGGGGGCAAGAAGGGCCCATTCATTGGATCATGCGGTCAGGGGGCCGTAAGGTCCCGTCTCGAGGCAGGCTGTGCAGAGTACTCGCACGTGTCATCTTAAGCCAAATATCCATATAGGTCTAGTGAGGAGAATGGCAACAGAATTCGTATACCACGTAGTGCTACCTCGAGTTACGTCTTTGTAGTCAGGTGACGAAGGCCGGCCAGGCCTCATGCCTTCGCAGCTTCAACCCGAATCCCCAGTGGAGAGTCGAGGAAGAAGCTTGGCATATAACAATATCGGCTACAACCCAGCGCCTCCGACAGTGGGGAGCTGAGGAGGAAGTATGTTATGGGTCTTCGGTTCCAGAGACCCAAGCTAAACCACTCGAGCAGGGCTGATCATGGAGTTCATCCTGTGTTTTGACGGACTTGACCGTCATCCCTGCAAACCGGAACTCTAGCTGTGGGATTGGAAAAAATTGGTAACAGTCCTAGGACCATTGCAGTTGTCAGATAATTGTAGGTTACGTCAACTTCAACTGGACTCTCCGACAATGGAGGACCCAGGAAGAAACCTGTGAGTTCGACTCGCCGTAATTCCACCGCAACCTAGTTCTCTCAACTGTGTAGGGGCCTGGGAAGGGATGAATGAGTATTTTATGTCTGAATATCAACAGGGTTCCCAACGTTGAGGGGAACCGAGGAGGAGGGCATGTCGGTATATCACTTAAACGTAGCTACCCTCCCCGGGTAGGGCTATCAGATCGGGAAGGTGTACCACAGGAACCTGCCTCTGGCACGGTGGTAGGAACAATTATAATTGGTCCGTGTGCTGGACAGAGGGACTCTGGCTGTACCGCTCTGTGAATTAGCAGTATTCCTAGTAACGTGATGTTACTGTGTCACAGAGTACAGGGGTAGCATTACTGTCACACGCTTGGTGTACAGGGAGGGGGGGGGGGGGGGAGTACAAGTTGAGGCAGGCTGTACTATGGTACTATGGTGGCTGCCAGTGGCGTAACATCAGGCCCCGGGACCCCGATGCGAATGCTCCAATGGGCCCCCAATTATTGCAAATGTTTAACAGTATGTCTTTTTCTATATGACAAAGCACTTTTTTGGGGCCCCCTAGGCTGCAGGGCCCGGGTGCGATTGCAACTTCTGCACCTGGTGCAGGTACGCCACTGCTGACTGCCCGTCAGTAACTATCGGAGACTGGCGCACCGCGAAGCCGTGTTAGTTGTTGTTGGGTCCCTGCATACCCCGTACAGCTGATGCTGTGAGACTTGCTGTAATGTGGCACAAGAGTCGGAGCTGATCTGTGTATCCCTATTATCTCCACCTGGGAGGATAGGGACCAAGGGATGCCTCAGCAGAGGCAAGCATGAGCCTGCTGCCATCTGCCCCATTAGTGGGTGCCCCTGCAGGGATTCTGCCCAGAGCAGAGTCCTAGGTGCAACCCCAGTGGTTGTAGTGGCTTATTGAAAACATCTGACCTCCAGCCACAGATGGCCTGGTCAGCCTGAGCCTGCTGCCATCTGTCCCATTAGTGGGTGCCCCTGCAAGGTCTCTGCCCAGAGCAGAGACCTATGCGCAACCCCAGTGGTCATGTTATCCGACCATCTGACCTCCAGCCACAGATGGCCTGGTCAGCCTGAGTCCCCTGATGCCCCAAGCGCTGTTCGCCGCTGTTATACAGCGGCGACAGCGCCGGGGCTGCAATGGCGGCGGTGCCAGGAAGAAGGGGGCGGAGCCAGCGCGAGAGCGCGCAGAGAGGCCGAATGGCGCCCTTTTCAGCCTGTCCCGCCCCCGTGCTGACGCTGAAAAGGCTCCCGTCCAATGGGGCGAGCCGGTGGGCGGGACGGTGACGTGCGGCTAGGCCGAAGCCGGGGCCTCGCGTAAAACGCGGGCCCGGGAATGGCGGGGGGCTGGCGCGGAGGTCCGGGGCCGGAACTGGGAACCCGGCGCCTGGCACCGGAGGCTGCGACCACGGTGGGGCAGCGCCCCATCGGCGCCCAGGGCCCGCTATGAGCCGCCGCTGCTGTGCTCCCTTCCAGGGTAGCAGGCACAGCATGAATAGTAAGGAGGAGGGGGGACCCGAGGTGGGAGAGCCTGCTCTCAGAGACCCTCACAGTAGGGCTTGTAGTTCTGCAGCTTACAGACGCTGCAGCTGGTCGGCTCAGGGGGGAAAAGGAAAGAAAACATGCAGGGTCCCAGGAGAGCCCTGATTACCTGAGTAGGCTCCTCAACCCAGACCCTGGCAGGGAATGGGGAGGGCATCTTGGGCTTGCTCGACCCATAACCCAGAAGGGAGATGGGGAAGTCTGTGCCTGGCGTCCTGATGTGCCCCGCAGGATCAGCTCTTTTCTGCTGTGAATTCTCTTGCAAACCTGCAGAAGTCACCCTGAGGTTCCCAGTGGGGACAGGGGAATGTGAAAGCGCCGGCCATGGGAGAAAGACAAGGAGATCGGAACGCAATGGAACCGTCGCCTTGCTCCCTATCCATCGTGGCAGGAGGGGATACGTGGAGGTAACACCCCGCGTTCCCGCCTGTTGCTGGTTTTGGGAGATCGGTATGCGGAGATACCGTCGCCCTCTCATATCCTTGGTAAAAAAGAATAAAAAATCTAAGTAAAAAATATCTAACTATGTAATTTGGAGTGGTCCTATGGACCATGTCTACCTCCTATCGACACTAAGCAAAAACTGGAGAATCACTTCCTGCTCCAGGGTGTATATGCTACAGAGGAGGAGTTTCTGAACTCTTTTGCAGATTTGCCTAGTGTCGCCTCCTAGTGGACAGCAGCATAACACCCACGGTCTGTGTCCCCCAATGAGGCGAAGGAGAAAGTAGGTTGTTTACCTGATTTCTTGTACTTGTTGCAACCCCCAATATGTTGGTTGCATATCAAGGACGGAAGTTGAAGATTCATATATCTGACCATGTCTCTAGCGCTCTTTCTGACTCTGACTAACAAGCATCCTCTGTCAGGCGCATCACATTTTCTTGAGGTACATAAGGGAGATCTGTCTGTTATGTGGGTATGTGGCATTGAAAAAGCGAATCGACCATATTGCGGGGGACTGGTTCACTCTACTGCGAGCCTGTGAGGCTTTTTAGATCTAACAGCTATAGTCTACTTTTCCTACAAATCTTAATTATAAACCAGACTAACTGTATTACTAAAACATTTTCATGTATGTTTTCTTTTTTACCAACTCTGGTTGAAGGGTGTGTATTATCTGTACTTGTATTATTTTTGTAACTGCTTTGTTCTAAATGAAACTTTTGTTTTTCCGCAGGCCTTAATTGCCGTATTTTTCGAATTATAAGACGAACCTGATCATAAGACGCGCCCCAAATTTGGTGAAGGAAAAAGAGAAAAAAATAATTTTCTGTTAAATGGGGTCTTTCTTATAATGCCAGTGTCTGTGTTACCATCAGTATATATGTCCCTCATCCTGGTATACATGTCCTCATCCTGGTATGTATATTGCTCACCCTGGTATATATGTCCCCATCCTGTATGTATGCCCCAATCCTGGCATATATGTCCCTCATCCTGGTATTCATGTCCCCATCCTGTATATATGCCCCCATCCTGGTATATGTCCCCATCCTGCATCCTGTATATATTCTCCCATCGTGGTATATATATATATCCCTCATCATGGCACACATGTCCCCCCCCATCCTATATATATGGCCCCCATCCTGTATGTATACCCCCATCCTGGTATATACATTCCCCCATCCTGTATATATGCCCCCCATCCTGTATATATATTTCCCCTATTCTGTATATATGCCCACCAACCTGTATATATGTCCCCATCCCCAACCCTTTGTGTATATGGCCCCCATCTTCCCCCCGGACCCCATGGCTTACCTAGGGGGAAGGGTGCGGTTGATGGGCAAGGGTGCCAGAGGCAGGTTCCGGTGGCTGATGGGCACAGATGCAGGATCGAAGCAGCGGGGGAGTAACAGTGGCAGCCGCCATGTTTTTTGTGGCCGGTTGCATTTACTAACTGTGCAGCCAGTTGGTAGAGACTTCAACAAAATGGCCACAGACATAATGGAGACCCGGGGCCATTTTGAAGTCTTTACTTCTACCGTCCAGCTTTACACTGCTAGTGAATGCAGCCAAGCACAGATAACATGGCGGCGCCCAGCGCTGCTCCTCTGCCCCCGGTAATATTTAAATTTTCATTTTGTCTTTTGCATTCGCATTTTAAGACACAACCCTGTTTTCCCCTCCCCCCCCAGTTTGGGGAAAAAATAGTGCGTCTTAAAATCCGAAAAATACAGTATACATGAGAGGTGTGGTATTATTAAAAATGTATGGTATATTTTATATTTCTTCTTTGATAGCTATTCATTATTTGTGATGTATAATTAAAACATGGCTAATTTTACTTGTTCATGCATACATTTTCATGAAACGAAAGAATCACAGATAAAGGGGAGTATGTATTATTGACATATATTTTGTTGATTATGTACATAATTCTCCCTATTATTAATATGACTAGCATAAATTTAAAATAAACACCTCAGCAATACTATAGACTGTGTACCAAAACACAATGAAGTACTATACTCCAAATTCTTTATAAAATATGCAACTTTATAGATAAAAAAATCCTCCAAAAATGGGTTGGGGTATGACAGTCATTATATAAAAGATGCAGTTAGGTGGAGGCCCAAGAATGCCTAGCCAGAGGTGATAAAGCCAAAGCATTGGGACCCAGACCAACATATATTTTGCGGTTCCTTTTTCAAGGGGTATGAATGTGCATCAGGCTAGATTGGGCACCATCACTTTAGTCTGATTTAGACTGAATCTCCTGTTGATACAGTACTTGTACATATAGGAAAGATATATAGTGTATGGTATTGGTGTTTTTTTTTTTTCCATTTAGCACGTGCACTTTATACAATGCCTAAGTAATATAGTATCATTGTTGCACCTATTTATGGTTATTGTTCTCCTGGTACTTTTGTCACTGAGAAGACCGTTTTGTCATCTGTCGGTCACAGAAATCGCAAGCCAGACAGAGGCCGCTCATTGGTGCCTGCCAGAGGCGGGCACCAATGAACGCAGACTATGCAAATTGGAGCATGAATTCAAAGTTCGAATTGCTGCTAATTTGCAGCCCGGGACAGTGGCGTGTTAGCGCCACTGTCGCTGAAGCCCGACAAAAGGCGCTAACGCGCTGCTGTTGCCGGGATACACAGGGAACCCGCCGCCCCCACCTCGCCTCTCCCCCCACGCCCCCACCTCGCTGTTCTCACCCGTCTGTACACAGGGCGGGCTGATGTGACATCATACAGCCCGCTCTGTCACATGACCGCTGCTGAAGACGGGTGAGAACAGAGGGGGGCGAGGGGGATACTGCCCCCCACCTCCATCCTGCCCCCCACCCCACCCGCATCCATACTGCCCCCCCTCGCCTCCCACTGTTCTCACCAGTCTTCTCCGTCTGTACACACTGCGGTCATGTGACAGGGCGGGCTGATGTGACATCACACAGCCCGCCCTGCCACATGACCACTGCAGAAGACGGGTGAGAAGAGAGGAGTGCGAGGGGGATCCTGCCCCCCACCGCATCCATCGTGCTCCCCCCCCCACATCCATCCTGTCCCCCCGGCTCCATGCTGCCCCCCTGGCTCCATCTTGCCCCCCCCGGCTCCATCCTGCCCCCTCGGCTCCATCCTGCCCCCCTCGGTTCCATTCTACCCCCCACGGCTCCATCCTGCCCCCCCAGCTCCATCCTGCCCCTCCCCGGCCCCATCCTGCCCTCCCATCTGGCTCCATCCTGCCCCCCCGACTCCATCCTGCCTCGTTCGCTCCATCCTGCCCTGCTTGCTCCATCCTGCCCTGCTCGCTCCATCCTGCCCACCCCCCCAGCTCTATCCTTCCCCGCTTGCTCCATCCTGCCCCGCTCGCTCCATCCTGCTCTGCCGGCTTCATCCTGTCTTGCTCGCTCCATACTGCCCCCCCGCCATCATCCTGCCCCCCCTCCTCCGCCACCATCCTGCTCTTCCGACTCCATCCTGCCCCGCTCTCTCCCTCCTGCCCTGCTCGCTCCATCCTGCCCCGCTCGCTCCAACCTGCCCCGCTCACTCCAACCTGCCCCGCCGGCTCCATCCTGCCCTGCTCGCTCCATACTGCCCCCCCCACCATCATCCTGCTCCTCCGGCTTCATTCTTCCCCCCCCCGCTCCATTTCTGCCCCGCTCGCTCCATTCTGCCCCCCCCGCCACCATCCTGCCCCGCTCGCCACCATCCTGCCCCCCCGTCACCGTCCTGCCCCCCCGGCTCCATCTTGCCCCCCCAGCTCCATCCTGCCCCCCTGGCTCTAACCTGACCCCCCCCTCGGCTCCATCCTGCCCCCCCTCGGCTCCATCCTGCCTCGCTCGCTCCATCCTGCCCCCCGGCTCCATCCTGCCTTGCTTGCTCCATCCTGCCCCCCTGGCTCCATCCTGCACCACTCGCTCCATCCTGCCCCGTTCGCTCCATCCTGCCCCGCTCGCTCCATTCTGCCTCCCGCCACCATCCTGCTACCCCTGCCACGCTCGCTCCATCCTGCCCCCTTGGCTCCATCCTGCCCCCCCCCCCCCGCCACCATCCTGCTCCTCCGGCTCCATCCTGCCCCCCTAGCACCATCCTACCCCGCTCGCTCCATCCTAACCCGCTCGCCACCATCCTGCCCCTCCGGCTACATCCTGCCCCCCTAGCACCATCCTGCCCCGCTCGCTCCATCCTGCCCCCCGCCACCATCCTACCACGCTTGCTCCATCCTGCCTCCCCGCCACCATCCTGCCCCGCTCGCTCCATTCTGCCCCGCGTGCCTCCATTCTGCCCCGCGTGCCACCATCCTGCCCCGCGCACCACACATCCTTCCCCCCCCCCCCGCCGCCATCCTGCTCCACCCTGCCACCATCCTGCTCCTCAGGCTCCAACCTGCCTCACTCGCGCCATCCTGCCCCCTAGCCACCATCCAGCCTCCCCCCCCCCATCCTGTTCCTCCGGCTCCATCCTGCCCCGCTCGCTCCATCCTGCCCCTCCCGCTGTTCTTGCTTCCCTGCCTCCATCCTGCCCCCCCTCCGCCTCCATCCTGCCAGCCCGCTTCAATCCTGCTCCTTCGGCTCCATCCTGCCCCGCTCGCTCCATCCTGCCCCACTCGCTCCATCCTGCCCCGCTCCCTCCATCCTGCTCCCCGCTGTTCTTGCTCCCCCTCTGCCTCCATCCTGCCCCCCCACCGGCTCCATCCTGCCCCGCTCGCTCCATTCTGCCCCTCCGCCCCCTCCATCCTGCCCTCCCGCCACAATCCTGCCCCCCTTTCCCCCCCCCATCACCATCCTGCCCCCCTGGCAGTTAGCGGTCATGTGACTGATCAGCTGATCGGTTTCCCAGGCAACAACAGGTCCTAAAGGCCTGTAGGATCTAGAAGATGGAGGTGGAGCGAGCCGGCGGACAGGTGAGTATCCTCACTGAGAATTTTTTTACTTTTACTGTGGAGCGGGGGTCCGCGGGGAGCGGAGTATCGCCATACACCATAGTGCTGCTACACATGTACTGTAATGCACCGCCATATACTATAGTGCTGCTATACATGTGCTATAAAATACCACCATTTACTATAGTGCAGCTGTACATATACTGTAATATACTGCCATATACTATAGTGCTGCTATACATGTGCTATACTGTACCGCCATATACTATAGTGGTACTTTACATGTACTGTAATGTACCGCCATATACCATAGTGCTGCTATACATGTGCTGTAATGTATGGCCATATACCATAGTGCTGCTATACATGTGCTGTAATGTACCGCTATATACTATTGCGCTGCTATACATGTAATGTAATATAACACCATATACCATAGCGCTGCTATATATGTACTGTAATGTACCCCATATACCATAGCGCTGCTATACATTTACTATAATGTACCTCCATATACTATAGTGCTGCTATACATGTGCTGTAATGTACCACCATATACCATAGCGCTGTTATACATGTTGTCATGCTTCCGGGGGAAGGCGCCCTAGAGTGGACCCACTGGGCCGTGGTACTGAACTCCCCTGGGTGAGCTGATCCTAGTTTACCCAACCGCTATACAGGGATTGTCAGAGACAAGCCCAGGGGTCTAAGTACCACAGCAGCTAGTACCAGGGGGGTGGCTCGTAAGGTTAGCCTATACTAAAGCACAGTTAAGGATTCCGGGATAACAGGGTACAAAGCTAGGAGAACGGAGCTACCGGAGCAAAGCACAGCAAGGGTTCCAGGAAACAGTACAAGGCTGGAGGACAGGAATGGTGCTTCTGGGGAAGAGCACAGCAAGGGTTCCAGGACACAGAGCACAAGGAAGACCTGACCAACAGTCAAGCAAAGCAAAAGCAAACTGACTTAATAATCAGGCACCTCCCATCAGAGGAGGTGGCCTGATATACCATGGGAAGAGCAGCTATTGGTCAAGGGGAGCGTCAGGTTGGACCTTGCTGGCCTCTAGAGTCACTGGGAAGGAGTGCACCTAGCGCGCCGCTGAGTAGGCTCATGAAAATGACCACAGTAATGTGCTCATGTGCGAACCCGGCAGTCAGCTGACAGGAAGGCAACATGGCGACGGCTCCGAGACACAGCACGCCTGGATGCCGGACACCCGGTCGGCAGAGGAGCAGGAGATGCCAACCCGGGAGAGGTGAGCTGGGAAGTGGTGCCAGGGGGCCTAACACATTAACTGTAATGTACCGCCATATACTATAGTGCTGCTATACATTTACTATAATGTACCGCCATATACTATAGTGCTGCTATACATGTGCTATAATGTACCACCATATACCATAGCGCTGCTATATATATATATATATATGTAGTTCACTCACGTTGACTTAACAAGTTCTGTCAGTCACAGTATGTCAACTACATACATATTCTAGAATACCCGATGCGTTAGAATCGGGCCACCATCTAGTTATAGTATAACTGTGATGCATATGTAACGTTTCATTACAATCTTTTTGAGGTGTAGCCTTTGCACAAGGGATCATCTCCTGGATTTTTTCCTCTGTTTACCTCTTGGTTGTACCCAAACTGTTTTTCGGGGAATTTTTGTTTGTGTCTGTAAAATTGCATATGTGATAAAAATTTGAATTTTTGAGAATATAGTAATCCATTGTGTTTTGTTACACAGATATATTTTTATGAGCCTGTTTTATATATACCGTATTTTTCGCTTTATAGGATGCACCCCCAAATTTGGTGAAGGAAAAAGATATTTTTTTATGTTAAATGGGGACTGTCTTATAATGCCAGTGTCCATCTAAGGCTGGTATCACACTGTCCGTGTGATATACAACTAAGTCGGACAAGTCACACAAGATTAACTTGGAATGGCCTCCCCCCTGTCAGAACAGGAGTGTGGAGCTGCTTAGAAACACAAGCAGCTGACGCTCCTATCCAGATGGCCAGAGAGGGGGAGGCAATTCCAGTTTTATCATCCATGACACATCTGACTTAGGGCCACGTCACACACACAGATATCTGTGCAGATATTGTTCGCAGATCTCTGGTTGCAGTGAAATCATGGACACATTGTTACATTTGTACACAGCCACAAAATGGAATAATGTGTCCATGATTTCTCTGCAACCAGAGATCTGCGAACAATATCTGCACAATTATCTGTGTGTGTGACATGGCCCTAAGTAGTATATCACACAGACTAGTGAATAGGCAGAGCTGGGAGAGCAGTGCACTCTGCACTGTGCTGTAGTGTGATGTCCTGTTATATAGAGGCAGAACTGGGGGAGCAGTGCACTCTGCTGTAGTGTGATGTCCTGTACTATAGAGGCAGAGCTGGGGGAGCAGTGCACTCTGCACTGTGCTGTAGTTGTAGTATGATATCCTGTAATATAGAGGCAGAGCTGGGGGAGCAGTGCACTCTGCTGTAGTGTGATGTCCTGTACTATAGAGGCAGAGCTGGGGGAGCAGTGCACTCTGCATTGTGCTGTAGTGTGATGTCCTGTAATGAATAGACACGAGCTGGGGGAGCAGTGCACTCTGCACTGTGCTGTAGTTGTAGTGTGATGTCCTGTACTATAGAGGCAGAGCTGGGGGAGCAGTGTACTCTGCACTGTGCTGTAGTGTGATGTTCTGTTATGAATAGACAGAGCTGGGGAGCAGTGCACTCTGCTGTAGTGTGATGTCCTGTACTATAGAGGCAGAGCTGGGGAGCAGTGGACTCTGCATTGTGCTGTAGTGTGATATCCTGTAATATAGAGGCAGAGCTGGGGGAGCTGTGCACTCTGCTGTAGTGTGATGTCCTGTACTATAGAGGCAGAGCTGGGGGAGCAGTGCACTCTGCACTGTGCTGTAGTGTGATGTTCTGTAATGAATTGACAGAGCTCGGGAGCAGTGCACTCTGCTGTAGTGTGATGTCCTGTACTATAGAGGCAGAGCTGGGGGAGCAGTGGACTCTGCATTGTGCTGTAGTGTGATATCCTGTAATATAGAGGCAGAGCTGGGGGAGCAGTGTACTCTGCACTGTGCTGTAGTGTGATGTTCTGTTATGAATAGACAGAGCTGGGGGAGCAGTGCACTCTGCTGTAGTGTGATGTCCTGTACTATAGAGGCAGAGCTGGGGGAGCAGTGGACTCTGCATTGTGCTGTAGTGTGATATCCTGTAATATAGAGGCAGAGCTGGGGGAGCTGTGCACTCTGCTGTAGTGTGATGTCCTGTACTATAGAGGCAGAGCTGGGGGAGCAGTGCACTCTGCTGTAGTGTGATGTCCTGTAATGAATAGACACGAGCTGGGGGAGCAGTGCACTCTGCACTGTGCTGTAGTTGTAGTGTGATGTCCTGTACTATAGAGGCAGAGCTGGGGGAGCAGTGTACTCTGCACTTTGCTGTAGTGTGATGTTCTGTTATGAATAGACAGAGCTGGGGGAGCAGTGCACTCTGCTGTAGTGTGATGTCCTGTACTATAGAGGCAGAGCTGGGGGAGCAGTGCACTCTGCACTGTGCTGTAGTGTGATGTTCTGTAATGAATTGACAGAGCTCGGGAGCAGTGCACTCTGCTGTAGTGTGATGTCCTGTACTATAGAGGCAGAGCTGGGGGAGCAGTGGACTCTGCATTGTGCTGTAGTGTGATATCCTGTAATATAGAGGCAGAGCTGGGGGAGCTGTGCACTCTGCAGTGTGCTGTAGTGTGATGATGCTCCGCCTCCAGCCCTGCCAGCTTCAGATCGAGTACAGTGTGAATGAAGATCGGCCACTTCCTGTTTTTTTCTGCAACTATAAATTTGACCTTCTGCATTAGTATCTAAAAATTATATATTTTATTATTGAATGTCTAGCTGAGTGTTCAATTACTGGCAACCTACAGTTGAAAGATGTATACCTTTGACATCTGTATTTTTTCTAACCGCAATGAATTTCTCTTGTACACATTCCCCATGAGGCTTTCATTATTGGTTTGTCTTACCTTGGATTAATGCTGTTCTGTGACTGGTGTTTTTGTGTATGCTTTTTTTTTTCTAAATC
This sequence comes from Allobates femoralis, assembly GCA_033576535.1. Lineage (NCBI taxonomy): Eukaryota > Metazoa > Chordata > Amphibia > Anura > Aromobatidae > Allobates > Allobates femoralis. The sequence continues at coordinate 226,399,191 of JARQOC010000006.1, read as the reverse complement.
ATAAGTTCATTCATTGTAACATCGCTATAAGTAAGGGCTGCCTGCCCCAAATGCGCATATATTATGTATAATATACTGTATATATACATATTTAACAAGGACCTGTCACCTTCCCTCCATGGATGTGAATCTAAGCCCAGCAATGAATGCAGCATGTTTACTGCATTCAGGCAAGGGGTCCCCCATGGCTCTGTGGGGCTGCTACCGAGATATATAGGCTTATAAAAACTTACAGTAATTTTCCATGGAGGCGGCCCCTGTGCTGCAGCCGGCGCCTCTGTACCGCCTATGTCCTCGTACCAGTCATGAAATCCAAGGTATTGCTTATCACTGCCCCGGGTGGCTGTCCCGCCTCCTGCTCTGTCGTCAGAGCCTTTCCCCACCCTCCTCTATAGCATAACATGGAGGAGGGTGGGGAAAGGCTCTCCCTGCCCTCCTCCATAGCATAACATGGAGGAGAGTGGGGAAAGGCTCTGACATCAGAGCAGGAGGCGGCCACCCGGGGCGGTGATAGGCAATACCTCATGATTTAATGACTGCCACAAGAACATAGGCAATACAGAGGCGCAGGCTGCAGCACAAGGGCCGCCTCCATGGAAAATTACTGTAAGTTTTTATAAGCCTATATATCGGGGTAGCAGCCCCACAGAGCCATGGGGACGACCCCTTGTCGCAATGCAGCAGACATGCTGCATTCAGTGCTGGGCTCAGATTCACATCCATGGGGGAAGGGGTGACAGGTCCTCTTTAATATACAATAATAAAGTAATGTTTTAATTGTCCAGCATCTCATGATCCTCCATGCAATGGAAGCTGGACTATTCCTTAAGCCAAACCAGACATTTCATTTGTAGACAAGTGTGTAGATGTATGTAATCAGTAACGTAAGATCCATAGGAGACATGATTATGTACTCCTGAACAAGCTATTTAAGCAACTAAGTGTTGTTGCACCTTCATTTTCAATTTAGTCAAAGACAGGCGAAAACACACAGAAGTTATGTGCAAAAAGTATACAAAATGTTATAAAGTACAAATCAAGTGATTAAAAACTTAATGGCCACTTTACACGCGGCTACATTTCTAGCTTATCCACAAGTAACTTACTGGCTGCAGTGAAATCATGGAGACATTTGTACACAGCAACAAGATAGAACCAGGTCTCCATGATTTCACTGCAGCCAGTAAGTTACCTGTGGATAAGCTAGAAATGTAGCCGCGTGTAAAGTGGCCATAAGGGACAAGGGTAACCAGAGTGGATATCCATTTAGCGTCGCATCTGGCTAATAATTTCTTCAGATTTCTCCCTCTGATTACTGACTGTATACAGTCAATGCATCTTACTTGCAGACCCCGCAGATCACAGCCATGGCATTTTTTTTAAATGGCGGGGGAGGGTCTTGAGTAAAATGACATCATCTACTCCTTCCACCGCAACAATCCCCCTGATGTGTTCTTGTACCCTCACTCTCAGTTCCCTAGATGTCAAGCCCACATAAATTAATGGGCAACTACAGGTGGCAAAATATACCACATATGTGGTACTACAGGAAATATACTTTCTGATGGCATAAGATCTCTTGCCATCACTGGAGTGGAATGACGAGACACGAAGGATATTGCAGCAGGCGGAGCAGTGACCATATGGGTAGCAGCCCATCCTATGTTTTTTTGTTTTTTACCTTTGGGTGTCCTTCAGATCCTCTTTTCATATGATATCTGCACCATGACCCATTGTCCTATATGTACATTTGTCTTGTGATCCCCATGTTTTCTGAAATTTGTCTGCAATAATTTTTTCAGAGTTTTTAATCACTTGTACTTAATAAAATTTTGTATACTTTTTGCACATGTGTCTTTTCGCCTGTCTTTGACTAAGTGTGTAGATGTGTTTGACCCTCATCTGTGTAAAATAGGAGATCCGATTTGGCTAGGTGAGAAGCCTCTGACAGGAAGTCTAAGATGGAAAGTTTCTCCTCGTGGATAGTGCCAGGCCAGCATACAGAAACGCAAGTGTGAAACAGATCTATGATACAATGTTCTTCTGGGAAATTAAATAGGCAAATAGCCTCTGTAAGGAGAAAAAGGACTTGATCTCTAGCGCCACCTATTGGTTTTAGCCATCTTAAAAGTCCATATTGACCCTTTAATGAGACTTCTCACATGACATTACCATTATCCGATGCTATCAGTTTTTAACAATACGTTTGCATATTTAGATTGATATTGCTACAACTGCCCCTTTTAGCAATGCTGACAAAAATAATTGTGAAATATCTGTACAGTGGCTAAATCACATCCAACTATTTTCAAAAATGTTCAATTTACCAATTTAGAGATGAAGCTTAACAACAACATGAAATTGAACACTGTAATGTCCAGGCCAAACTGCAGGACTTTTAACCCAAGAGCCAGCCTTCATATATCTGAGTTAGTTCAGGATAGGAGACTCGCCATTGGGCCAGGAATTTTAACATGGACCAGAAAAAGTTCTAAAATTTAACTTTTAAACTGGCAGCCGCATTACAGTGGTCTGTGACTACATACTTTTAAGAGGAAAACCTCATTATTACCAGCAAAATTATGCAGCCATTGAATTTGGGTGGGTTTACATTTCGATTAATATGCTGCAGCATGGAAGCCAGCCCTAGTACACTTCATGATGTTGTATTGCTACAGAAGATACTTCATTATTTTCTACCCACTTATCTGAACTGGTCCTTAGCATAATAAAATGTAGCAGCTCACATATTCTGGTGAAAAATGTAATATCCGAAAATATAGCATTATATTTAAAGACTTTTAAATATGCATATATTGTTTTCAGTACAAAGAAACATGATCTTCTGTATAACCATTTGGATGTATGACAACAATGGGGTTTGACCCACCTTCGGATAAAGAGCTAGGATTGTCTTCTACATGAGTTTTCTGATGGATAAGAAGCTGGGATTTACTGATAAAAGACTTCCTACACTCTGAACAGGAATAAGGTTTCTCTCCTGTGTGGACTCTCTTATGAACTGAAAGATTTGATTTAAGAGTAAAGGCCCTGCCACATTCCAAGCATGAATATGGCTTTTCTCCCGTGTGAATTCTCAAGTGCCGAATAAGATCCGAGTTCCGCTTAAAACTCTTCCCACATTCTGAGCATGGATACGGTCGATCTACCACGTGAATTTTGTGATGCCGGATAAGATCGGATTTGGTAATAAAACACTTTCCACATTCTGTACAAGAAAACGGCTTTTCTCCTGTATGAATTCTCTGGTGTTCAATAAGATGGGAATTGCTTATAAAACTCTTCCCACACTGTGAGCAACAAAATGGTTTGTCTCCACTGTGAAACCTTATGTGGCTTAAGAGATTTCGTTTTAGGGAGAATGCCTTCCCACACAGAAAGCACATGTATGGTTTCTCCCCTGTGTGGCATCTCTGATGAGAAAGGAGTTCTGAAAAACATCTAAAATATTTTCCACACGTTATGCACAAATGTGGTTTCTCCTTCACTTGATGTTCCTCTATTGGATCAGGAAACTGTTCACTGTGAAAAGCCTGAGATGGGTGAACTCCACATAAACCCATGCCTTCCTTCATATTTATAGGCGACAATTGTTTTTTAGGATCTGTAGGGTTAAGAATGTTCTTGACTGTAAGATTTCCTCTATCCAAACACAGAGTGCCTTTCTTCATGTATAAAGACGTGTATGGTGTCTGAACAATAATTGGAGAGATAGAAGAGTTTGTGATATCTTTTTTCGCCCAGAGGGCTGGCAACTTTGTACAAGATGCCAAGAGTTGTTTATTCGTTTTAACTAAGCAAGGTTCTAAGGAATGTGCCTCTTGTAAAGGGTCCTTATTAATAGGAGTAGTTGGGTTTTGTGTACTGTCCAAGGCTGTACTAAAATTAGAGAGTTTGACCTTTTCTTCATCAAACGGCAGAGGTTCTTCTTTAATGATGGCAATTTGACAGGGCTCTGCATAATTTGTATATTTTTTTTTTTCTGATGATGGACTGGTTACTCTTTGAGGCGGATTCACAGACTCTGCTGATCCTGTTGGGAGAAACAAAAGCACAATACTTTAAAATCTTATAAAACATACTAACATGAAAAAGTGGCTGAAGATCCTACACAGCTGCTGGGCTTTATTCATTCAGCAGTCAGCAACTCCGCTCAATTTCCCCATAAACATGGAAGCTCGACTCTTGTCAAATATATGTGTTTTTTGTATGGAACGAGCCACTGCCAAATACTTTTTGCAGCAGCTCATTTTCCACATAAGAACAAAGGATCTGGCATCTTAAAAATTCAAGAGTCCTAGTCCTACCTCCTAATGTATTCTGTAAAGGGATAGATGGGACACCCACATCCATGGTTGGCCAGACTGACAGAGAAAAAAAAAAAAAAAACTTCACATAATTCCTGCCATTTCTTAACAACCTAATCTGACAATATTTAATGACCCTGCATATGCATACTAGAGAATAATAATAGTCTGTTTCAAATCAGTAGCCATATTACAGCAAGGCAAACACAGGAATCTGAGGAGAAAAGACCCTGCTCGCGAGGGCTCACAGTCAACAAGGGATGGTTGAGGATACACTCAGAGCTGTTCGTGTGGCAGTTTGGTGGACTTAGGCTCATTGCAGGTTGTAGGCGTATTGGAAGAGGTGGGTCTTCAGGTTCCTTTTGGAGGTTTCCACAGTAGGCGAGAGTCTGATATGTTGGGCAGAAATTTCCAGAGTATGGGGGATGCACAGGAGAAATCTTGTATGCGATTGTGTGAACAAGAGATAAGAAGGTAGCAGAGAAGGGTATTTTGAGAGGATTGAAGGTCGCTTGAAGGTAAGTATTGGGAGACCATGTCATAGATGTATGGAGGAGACAGGTTGTGGATGGCTTTGTATGTCATAGTTAGGCTTTTGAGCTGGAGCCTCTGGGCAGTGGGGAGCCAGTGAAGAGATTGGCAGAGAGGAAAGACCAGTAAATAGCAAGGAGACAGGTGGGTTAGTTGAATGTTCAATGACCAGCACTCAACTTAAGGTGGGATAAGAGTAGAATTACGGCACTCGCACAAGGTGATTACTTTGCTTCAAGGAGAGTTTATTTTACAAAAAAGTAGTGGAAGACACGACAGGCTCAACGTTTCAGCCTGATAGGGCCTTGTTAACAACGTTGCTAGAAACAGAGAATAAAAAATAAAATATAAATATTTAACAAAATGTACAGTGAGTGTTTATATACAGTATATACAGAGGAAACCAGTCTACAGACATATAGTTTTCTGAGTTGAGAAGAAAATAGCTGGTAATCATTATGTGTAGGCATCATGGAAGTACATCATAGTAAAGAGAGGGAGTAGGGAGAGAAGTAATTTGAGGAGAGCTAGAAGTGGCTGACTTAGAAATTACCTGCTGTTATTATAACAGCAGGGTTTCTTAAGTAGAGGTGGAACCCAAATAGATGATAAATGGATATCTGAATAGGTTGGGCAGTGGGGTATGGAAAAGTTATGATTAGATGCTAGTGTTATACACCCGATGAGTTTGTGTATAAATATACTCGTGTTACAGAGGACTAGTTACCTGGAAGGTAATAGCCAGAGTATATAGTGATATAGGTAGAGGTCTAAGGGTTCTTTGTACTAGAGATGTTTGTATGTAACTCCCATTAGAGATTGAAGGTATGTCTGTTGTAAATCAAAGAACTCCTTTAGTCCCTACTCTCCTTCAGTGTCTTGTATGCCCATATTCCAGTGTATGTCCTAGGATTGTGAGTATTTAGTACACAAACAAAGAAGGATTAGTCCTGTTTGCCCCTTTCAGGTTGTATATATAGTGAAGTCTGAGTTTATTCACCTTAGCAAGGTCCCTGGAACCATAAGAATCCCTAGAATGATTCAGCCAGTAGTCTCTGACTTGTTCTGTGACCAGAAGTGACGTCTCGCGTTTACATTCCGGTTGTTCATGGGAGAATTCAGTTGATTCAGCCCCTTGTTGTGACGTTGTATGTAGCTCAAATAGGAGGAGGGCGGACCCAGAGTGTAATACAGGCCAGGGAATAACAATAGTGCTAGTTTAGTGATGCAGGCTGGCAGAATGAGAGGAAGAGGAGGCAGAAAGATAGTATTTGGTAGGAGATAAGCCTATTGTTAGATATGATAAGACAAAATAGTTGTGGATTGGTGAGGAATATTATATACTAGCTGTGAGCCCGATGCAAATGCATCGGGATTCTAGAACGTACATTAATTTGATTATAGTAGTTATAGCTGTTAGCCTGATGCAAATGCATCGGGTATCTAAAATATGTTTATTGTTTTTTTAAACATTTTTAAATAATAATCGCATCATCAATAGCAATAATATAAGCCATAGCATTATTATTAGCATTAATAGCAGTATTAATAGCATTATTAGCAGTATTATGAGCATTAATAACAGTATTAATAGCATTAATAGCATTATTATTAGCATTAATAGCATTATTAATAGCATTATTAGCATTAACAATAGCATTAATAACATTATTAATAGCATTAATAGCATTATTATTAGCATTAATAGCATTAATAATAGCATTATTAGCATTAATAATAACATTAATAACATTATTAATAGCATTAATAGCATTATTATTAGCATTAATAGCATTAATAATAACATTATTAGCATTAATAATAGCATTAATAACATTATTAATAGCATTAATAGCATTATTATTAGCATTAATAGCAAAATTAATAGCATTAATAGGATAAATATTAGCATTAATAGCATTAATAGCATAATTAATAGCATTAATAGCATTATTAATAGCATTAATAGCATTATTATTAGCATTAATAGCATTAATAATAGCATTAATAATAGCATTAATAACATTATTAATAGCATTAATAGCATTATTATTAGCATTAATAGCATTATTATTAGCATTAAATAGCATAAAAATGCCATTAATAGGTATAAATATGTAGCAATTAGATAGCATTAATAGCAATAATTATATAGCATTAATAGCATTAATAGCATTAATAGCATTATTAGCATTATTATAATAACATTATTAGCATTATTAATAGCATTAATAGCATTAATTATTAGCATTAATAGCATTATTATATAGCATTAATATGCAATATTAATAGCATTAATAGGATAAATATTAGCATTTTAATAGCATTAATTATTTGCATAATTATAGCATTAATAGCATTAATATTAATAGCATTAATAGCATTATTATTAGCATTTAATAGCATTAATAATAGCATTAATACATTATTAATAGCATTAATAGCATTATTATTAGCATTAATAGCATTATTATTAGCATTAAATAGCATAAATAATAGCCATTAATAGGATAAATATTAGCATTGAATAGCATTAATAGCATAATTAATAGCATTAATAGCATTATTAATAGCATTAATAGCATTATTATTAGCATTAATAGCATTAATAAGTGCATTAATAATTAGCATTAATAGCATTATTAATAGCATTATTATGCATTAATTAGCATTATAATAGCATTATTAGCATTAATAGCATTAATAATTCCATTAATAGGATAAAATAGCTTAGCATTAATAGCATTAATAGCATAATAATAGCATTAATAGCATTATTATAGTACATTAATAGCATTAATAGATAAATATAGCATTATATGCATAGCATTAATACAATATATCACTATTATATAGCATAATAAATATTAGCATTAATAGCATTATAGCATAATTAATGATAATAGATTATGCATTAATAATAGCATTAATAGCATTATTAGCATTAATAGCATTAATATAGCATTATATTAGCATTAATAGCAAACATTATTAATAGCATTAATAGCATTAAAGCATAATATTAGCATTAATAGCATTATATAGCATTAATAGATAAATTTAGCATTAATAGCATTAATAGCATATAATAGCATTAATAGCATTATTATTAAGCATTAATAGCATTAATATAGCATTAATAGCATATATAGCATTAATAACATTATTAATAGATATCATTTAATAGCATTAATTATTAGCATATAGATTATAGCATTATATATTAGCATTAAATAGCATTAAATAATCATTAATAGATAAACTATTAGCATTAATAGCATTAATAGCATTAATTTAATAGCATTATATAGCATTAATAGCATTATATATAGCATTAAATTAGCATTAATAGCTTATATCATAATAATTAGCATTATTATAGCATTAATAGCATTATTATTAATAGCATTAATAGCATTATTATTAGCATTAATAGCATTAATAATATTAATAGCATTAATAGCATAATATATTAGCATTAATAGCATTAATAGCATAATATAGCATTAATAGCATTATATAATAGCATTAATTAGCATTATTAATTAGCATTAATAATTAGCATTAAATAATTAGATATAATATTATCATTAATAGCATTAATAGCATTATTATTAGCATTAATAGCATTATTATATAGCATTAAATAGCATAAATAAAATGCCATTAATAGCATATAATAATTAGCATTAATAGCATTAATAGCATAATTAATAGCATTAATAGCATTATTAATTAGCATTAATAGCATTATTATTAGCATTAATAGCATTAATAGGATACAATATTAGCATTATATAGCATTATATAGCATTATTATAGCATTAATAGCATTAATAATAGCATTAATTAGCATTATAATTAGCATAATACATTAATAGATAATATTAGCATTAATAGCATATTAGCATAATTAATAGCATTAATAGCATTATATTAATAATAGCATTAATTAGCATTAATAGATAAATATTAGCATTAATAGCATTAATAATACATTAATAATAATTAATTAGCATTAATAGCATTATTAGCATTAATTAATAGCATTAATAGCATTATTAATAGCATTAATAGCATTATTATTAGCATTAATAGCATTAATTATAAGCATTATTAGCATTAATAATAGCATTAATAAGCATTATTAATAGCATTAATTATTAGCATTAATAGCATTATTATTAGCATTAATAGATTAATAATACATTAATAGGATAAATATTAGCATTAATTAGCATTAATAGCATAATTAATAGCATTAATTACATTATTAATAGCATTAATAGCATTATTATTAGCATAAATAGCATTAATAAAGCATTATATAGCATTATATAGCATTAATAACATTTTATAGCATTAATAGCATTATTATTAGCATTAATAGCATTATATATTATTAATAGCATTAATATATTATTAATAGCATAAAACTTAGTTATAATTAATAGATTAAATAGCATTATTATAATTAGCATATAATATTAGATTAATAGCATAAATAGCATTATATAGATTAATTAGCATATAGCATTATAATATTATTAGCTATTAATAGCATTATTAATAGCATTATATAGCATTAATAGATAAATATTAGCATTATTAATTATACATAATTATTAGCATTAATACATTATTATTCATTATAGCATTATATAGCATTAATAGATAATAATTGCATTATTATTAATAATTAGCTTTATAATCATTTTATTAAATTATATTATGCATTATTTTTTATTAATTTATTATTAATTTATTATTAATTATGCTTATATACCATTAATAGGATAAATCATTCAGTCGTGGAAGGCTGATTAATTAGCATATATTAATTTTTTTATTGATTATTTTATGAATTTATTATATTTTTATATTATATTCATTTTTAAATATTTTTTAGCATTTATATTATTATAATTATTAAATAGCTTATAGATTATAGCATAACCCAGTTCATCATAGTCCTGATAGCTATCTAGATTAGCATATATTTAATTTTATTACATTATTATTTATTGAATTATTTATTATTACTTTTATTAATTTTATATTATGTTATTAATTTAATAATTATATTTTTTAATGCATTAATATTATTATTAGCTGTAGCCAGTTATCATTAGGTCCGCTGAATGGCTGATCTAATTAGCATATTAATTAATTTTTTAATTATTATTTTGATTGAATTATTTAGTATTTTTTAGTCATTTTTTTTTAAATTATTTTTTAATTATTTTTTTTATTATTAAATTTATTATTTAGGCTGAGACCCAGTTCTCATTCAGGTCCGCTGGAAGGGCTGATCTAATTAGCATATATTTAATTTTTTTATTATTATTTTTATTGAATTATTTATTATTTTTTATTTATTTTTTTATTATTTTTTAATTATTTTTTTTATTATTAAATTTATTATTTAGGGTGAGACCCAGTTCTCATTCAGGTCCGCTGGAAGGGCTGATCTAATTAGCATATATTTATTTTTTTTATTATTTTTATTGAATTATTTATTATTTTTTATTTATTTTTTTATTATTTTTAATTATTTTTTAATTATTTTTTTATTATTAAATTTATTATTTAGGCTGAGACACAGTTCTCATTCAGGTCCGCTGAAATTTTATTATTTTTTAATTATTTTTTAATTATTTTTTTTATTATTAAATTTATTATTTAGGCTGAGACACAGTTCTCATTCAGGTCCGCTGAAATTTTATTATTTTTTAATTATTTTTTAATTATTTTTTTTATTATTAAATTTATTATTTAGGCTGAGACAAAGTTCTCATTCAGGTCTGCTGAAATTTTATTAATTTTTAATTATTTTTTAATTATTTTTTTTATTATTAAATTTATTATTTAGGCTAAGACACAGTTCTCATTCAGGTCCGCTGAAATTTTATTATTTTTTAATTATTTTTTTTATTATTAAATTTATTTGTTCCCATTGAAATACATTAGCGGTGTGTCCGGGATTTTATGGCCGCCGACCTGGTTCTATTTGTCGGCCCTAAAATCGCGGAGACACCGCTAATGCATGTCTATGGGCAGTGAGCTCGAATTCTGATTGGTCAGCGACCAATCCGAAATCGGGCTCACTGCCCATAGAGATGCATTAGCGGTGTGTCGGCGATTTTAGGGCCGACAAATAGAACCAGGTGGCCGGCCATAAAATCCCGGACACACCGCTAATGTATTTGAATGGGAAAGGAGGGGCTCTTCTGATTGGCTGAGGGCAGTAGAGAGCGACCAATCAGAAGAGCCCCTCAGATCTCATTAAGATAGAATGGCGGATTTGTCGTCCATTCTATGTTAATGATAACTGAAGAGGACGTCGGAGCTGGAAGTTGGCGGAAAGAAGACAGAAGATCCCCGGGGCCCGGACGAAGAGGCGGAGATGGCGGAAAGAAGAGAGAAGACCCCCGGTGCCGGATGAAGAGGACGCCTGGCCGGACGGAGGACTTGTGGATGGGACGGACGATCAGATGATTAAGAAGGCATGTAAGTGATCGACGGGGACGTTAGGTTAGGGGACGGCGGGGGCTTCAGGTGTAGGGCTTTAGGTGTTAGCGAAAGCAGCGGGGGAAAGCGGCGGGAGCTTAGGAGTCGGCGGGGCTTAGGGGGTAGGGGCATAGGTGCGGCGGGTCGGGGCTTAGGGTGTAGGGGTGCGGCGGACTTAGGGGGTAGGGGCATAGGTGCGGCGGGTCGGGGCTTAGGGTGTAGGGGTTTAGCGGACTTAGGGGGTAGGGGCTTAGGTGTGCAGCGGGTCGGGGCTTAGGGTGTAGGGGTGCGGCGGACTTAGGGGGTAGGGGCATAGGTGCGGCGGGTCGGGCGGGGGAAAGCGGCGGGAGGTTAGGAGGCGGCGGGGCTTAGGGGGTAGGGGCATAGGTGCGGCGGGTCGGGGCTTAGGGTGTAGGGGTGCGGCAGCGGGGCTTAGGGGGTAGGGGCATAGGTGCGGCGGGTCGGGGCTTAGGGTGTAGGGGTGCAGCGGACTTAGGGGGTAGGGGCATAGGTGCGGCGGGTCGGGGCTTAGGGTGTAGGGGTTTGGCGGACTTAGGGGGTAGGGGCTTAGGTGTGCGGCGGGTCGGGGCTTAGGGTGTAGGGGTGCGGCGGAGGGCTTAGGGGGTAGGGGCATAGGTGCGGCGGGTCGGGGCTTAGGGTGTAGGGGTGCGGCGGACTTAGGGGGTAGGGGCATAGGTGCGGCGGGTCGGGGCTTAGGGTGTAGGGGTTTGGCGGACTTAGGGGGTAGGGGCTTAGGTGTGCGGCGGGTCGGGGCTTAGGGTGTAGGGGTGCGGCGGACTTAGGGTATAGGGGCTTAGGTGTGCGGCGGGTCGGGGCTTAGGGTGTAGGGGTGCGGCGGACTTAGGGGGTAGGGGCATAGGTGCGGCAGGTCGGGGCTTAGGGTGTAGGGGTGCGGCAGCGGGGCTTAGGGGGTAGGGGCATAGGTGCGGCTGGTCGGGGCTTAGGGTGTAGGGGTGCGGCGGACTTAGGGGGTAGGGGCATAGGTGCGGCGTGTCGGGGCTTAGGGTGTAGGGGTTTGGCGGACTTAGGGGGTAGGGGCTTAGGTGTGCGGCGGGTCGGGGCTTAGGGTGTAGGGGTGCGGCGGACTTAGGGGGTAGGGGCATAGGTGCGGGGGAAAGCGGCGGGGGAAAGCGGCGGGAGCTTAGGAGGTGGTGGGGCTTAGGGGGTAGGGGCATAGGTGCGGCGGGTCGGGGCTTAGGGTGTAGGGGTGCGGCACTTAGGGGGTAGGGGCGGCGCACTGAGGGGGTGGCTAAGAGCATGTGGCTGTAGTGTACAGCGCTATGGTATACTACAGTCCCATGGCCATACGCCTGTCAGGCCTGAAGCGTATGGGTATGGGACTGTAGTATACCATAGCGGTGTACACTACAGCGCTATGCGAGTCCCTGGTAGCTGTGGCTTTGTTAGCGACTCGCAATGCCCGCTTCGCGGGCATTGCTTCGCAAATCTGCAACGACTCGCAATGCCCGCTTTGCGGGCATTGCTTCGCGTGTCGCCGTGGCCGCGTAGCCTGGACTCGCTAACAAAGCCACCGGAAGTTGCGCCGCTCCGACGGAAGTCGCTACGACAATTATATAATAGATAGTGGATACAATATATACAACTATCTTTAGATCATTTTGTTACCTATGGCAACGTTTCAGGCCCCCACGCCCTTATTCCTGCCTAAAAAGATAGGAGCAGCAAAGTAATGCTGGATATCCTGGGTGCAAAGCGACACCCACAGTCCTCAATGTGTCTCTATATACATACAAAATGTCGTTGCACTCCTCTGGCGATGTTTGTAGGTGTTTTACTCCAGCTTGCAAAGGTACAATGGCAACGTTTCAGGCTCCCACGCCCTTATTCCTGCAGGAATAAGGCAGGAATAAGGGCGTGGGGGCCTGAAACGTTGCCATTGTACCTTTGCAAGCTGGAATAAAACACCTACAAACATCGCCAGAGGAGTGCTGCGACATTTTGTGTATATATATATATATATATATATATATATATACACATATATATATATATATATACATATATATATATATATATATATATACATATATATATATATATACTAGATGGCAGCCCGATTCTAAAGAATCGGGTAGTCTAGAATCCATATATAGTTTATTTAGTAATAGTTAGGGGAGTGCGGTGAAATTAATTGTGTGTATAGAGGTGGCTCAGTGGGTAGCACTGCGCGGTGGCTCAGTGGTTAGCACTGCGCGGTGGCTCAGTGGTTAGCAGTGAGTGCGCTGGCTCAGTGGTTAGCAGTGAGTGCGCTGGCTCAGTGGTTAGCAGTGAGTGCGCTGGCTCAGTGGGCAGAGTGGTAAGTGCAGCGCCGTGGGCAGTGGTCAGCGCAGCGCCGTGGGCAGAGTGGGCAGCGCAGCGCCGTGGGCAGAGTGGTAAGCACACACATACACTCCGCTATACTTACCACCGACCCTGCGTCTTCCCCGCCGCCTGGATCCTGAGTCGACATGTCGCCGCCCCCGGACGACTGGATCCAATATGTTGTCCGGATAGTTTTTCAAGACATCTTGGACGCTATATTGGATCCAGTAGTTTGGGGGCAGCGACATGTCGACTGAGGATCCAGGCAGCGGACGCAGGGCCGGTGGTAAGTATAGCGGAGTGTGTGTGTATGTGTGTGTGTGTACAAAGTTGAGGGAAGTGTGGACAAAGTGACGAAAGTGCGTACATACACACATATACACACAGTGTACATTGCATATGGAGGGGTGCGGAGGCTGGAGGGCAGAGGACAGGGAGAGGAGAGCGGAGGCTGGAGGGCAGAGGAGGGCGGAGGCTGGAGGGCAGAGGACAGGGAGAGTAGAGCGGAGGCTGGAGGGCAGAGGACAGGGAGAAGCGAGTGGAGGCTGGAGGGCGGAGGAGAGGGAGAGGAGAGCGGAAGGTGGAGGGTAGAGGAGAGGGAGAGGAGAGCGGAAGGTGGAGGGTAGAGGAGAGGGAGAGGAGAGCGGAAGCTGGAGGGCAGAGGACAGGGAGAGGAGAGCGGAGGCTGTAGGGCAGAGGAGAGCAGAGGCTGGAGGGCAGAGGACAGGGAGAGGAGAGCGGAGGCTGGAGGGCAGAGAAGAGCGGAGGCTGGAGGGTGGAGGCTGGAGGGCAGAGGACAGGGAGAAGAGAGTGGAGGCTGGAGGGCAGAGGAGAGCAGAGGCTGGAGGGCAGAGGACAGGGAGAGGAGTGCGGAGGCTGGAGGGCAGAGGAGGGCGGATGCTGGAGGGCAGAGGACAGGAAGAGGAGAGCAGAGGCTGGAGGGCAGAGGATAGGGAGAGGAGAGCGGAGGCTGGAGGGCAGAGGACAGGGAGAGGAGAGCGAAGGCTGGAAGGCAGAGGACAGGGAGAGGGGAGCGGAGGCTGGAGGGCAGAGGACAGGGAGAGCAGAGCGGAGGCTGGAGGGCAGAGGACAGGGAGAGGAGAGTGGAGGCTGGAGGGCAGAGGAGAGCGGAGGCTGGAGGGCAGAGGACAGGGAGAGGAGAGCGGAGGCTGGAGGACAGGGAGAGGAGAGCAGAGTCTGGAGGTCAGAGGAGAGCGGAGGCTGGAGGGCAGAGGACAGGGAGAGCAGAGCGGAGGCTGGAGGGCAGAGGAGGGCGGAGGCTGGAGGGCGGAGGCTGGAGGGCAGAGGACAGGGAGAGGAGAGCGGAGGGTGGAGGGCAGAGGACAGGGAGAGGAGAGCGGAGGCTGGAGGTCAGAGGAGAGCGGAGGCTGGAGGGCAGAGGACAGGGAGAGAGTGGAGGTCGGAGGCAGGAGGGCGGAGGCTGGAGGGCAAAGGACAGGGAGAGGAGAGCGGAGGCTGGAGGGCAGAGGAGAGCGGAGGCTGGAGGGCAGAGGACAGGGAGAGCAGAGCGGAGGCTGGAGGGCAGAGGAGGGCGGAGGCTGGAGGGCGGAGGCTGGAGGGCAGAGGCCAGGGCAGAGGAGGCTGGAGGGCAGAGGCCAGGGCAGAGGAGGCTGGAGGGCAGAGGCCAGGGCAGAGGAGGCTGGAGGGCAGAGGCCAGGGCAGAGGAGGCTGGAGGGCAGAGGCCAGGGCAGAGGAGGCTGGAGGGCAGAGGCCAGGGCAGAGGAGGCTGGAGGGCAGAGGAGGCTGGAGGGCAGAGGAGGCTGGAGGGCAGAGGAGGCTGGAGGGCAGAGGACAGGGCAGAGGAGGCTGGAGGGCAGAGGCCAGGGCAGAGGAGGCTGGAGTGCAGAGGAGGCTGGAGGGCAGAGGAGGCTGGAGGGCAGAGGCCAGGGCAGAGGAGGCTGGAGGGCAGAGGCCAGGGCAGAGGAGGCTGGAGGGCAGAGGCCAGGGCAGAGGAGGCTGGAGGGCAGAGGCCAGGGCAGAGGAGGCTGGAGGGCAGAGGCCAGGGCAGAGGAGGCTGGAGGGCAGAGGCCAGGGCAGAGGAGGCTGGAGGGCAGAGGCCAGGGCAGAGGAGGCTGGAGGGCAGAGGAGGCTGGAGGGCAGAGGCCAGGGCAGAGGAGGCTGGAGGGCAGGGCCAGCAGAGGGCTGAGGCAGAGGCCAGCAGAGGAGGCTGGAGGGCAGAGGAGGCTGTAGGGCAGAGGCCAGGGCAGAGGAGGCTGGAGGGCAGAGGCCAGGGCAGAGGAGACTGGAGGGCAGAGGCCAGGGCAGAGGAGGCTGGAGGGCAGAGGCCAGGGCAGAGGAGGCTGGAGGGCAGAGGCAGCTGGAGCCGGTAGGGCAGAGGCTGCTGGAGCCGGCAGGGCAGACTCACCACGGGCCGGGAATCAGGTGTACTGTAGCAGGAGAGGAGGGGCGGGCAGAGCTGCAGGAGAGGAAGTCCCGCCCTCCCTCCTCTGTAGGCAGACAGCAGGGAGCACGGGTATCCCCAGGTGTGTGTGGGCCCCCGAGGTGGCGGGCAATGGCCCCCCCCTGCCCCCCGGTATGTAGCTACTGGCTGGAGGGCAGAGGGTGGAGGGGAGTGGCTGGAGGGCACACGGAACTTCCGAGATCGGAACGTTCCGTGTGCCGGTGCCTGTAGCCGGGGGGCAGCCCAGCTACAGTGCACTGGATGAGCCTGGGCGAAGACCATCACGGAAGTGGGCGTGGCCTTTTCCGGAAGTGGCCTTCGGGTTTTATATATAAGATATATATAGTCGCTAAGGTGCAGCCCCAACATTAGATACTCGCCACGCCCCCGAACACACACACACACACACACACACACACACCACAAGGAGACACACACAACACAGAGACACACACACCACACAGACCCCACCACAGGGACACACACACACATACCCTATAGGGACACATGCACTCACCCCACAGGCACACAAACACACACACCATAGGGAGACACACACAGCACAGGGACACAGACACACACACACCCCACAGTGATAAACACACACCACAGGGACACCCCTCCCCCCCACAAGAACACACACCACAGGGACACACACGCACACACCCCAGGGACACACACACCACATAGACAGACACAGATGTTCACAAATCGCCTCACACAACTCGCCTCATACGTGTGCTATCTTTAATTTCCAAAAATAAACGTCTGATTAAAAACAGCCAATTTGCAACACATGTGCCATATAGGGAATTAAGGCAGATGTCAGTCACATGAGCTGTCTATTATGTGTATGTGTGAGGTAATATAAACTGCCCGGCCGGGGGGAGGGTTTACTATTGGCTGGAGATTTATCAGGCTGCCTATAGCAACCAATCACAGCCCAGCTTCTATTTTCCTACAGGTCATTAATATGACATATTCAAATTCTATTTTGTTATAGCTAACATCAGTTATTTATTAACCAGGGCGTATCCGGGTAGTACAGCTAGTATAAGATAATTCTCGACTCAAAACACCCCATAGTGATAGACTGTCCCATATATGACCTTATAAGTCCACATTATGTCTGATATATAGGAAATATCCAAACTAAGGCAGAAATAGTTACAGGTACATGATATAAACGAGGACTCAGAGTGGGAGAAACATCCACTTTCCTGAGCAAACCGTTAGTTTAAGGGTAGATAACACTGTGTATAACTGATATTACTCTATTAACTTGTACATGTAGCCGTAAAAGCGCTATTTTACATTATTTTATGTTCCTTTCAAGGTAATCGGGTTCATGTGTAAAGGGAAATGTTATCAAATAATCCCTGGTGGTAGAATATGGCCTTAAGACAAGAGGATCCATCAATGAGTGTTGTGATACAATTCTGGGTATCCAGATGGGGAACTGAGGTGAAGCAGGTAGGAAAGGCCCGAGGACGCGGATAGTGCGATCCTATATACCTCCTGATATACCCAGAATTGCTCATACCGCATGAATTTAAAGCCAGAGATCAAGTCAAAGCGGGATTTGAATCATTTATCTCACCCCTAGTGGCCAGAAGTAAGAATATAGACTGGATCAATTACATCTATTATGATTAACAGAGATTTGTCAATTACACTGGAGACGCTCTTCAAGGTTTAGCAGACCAACTAGGCCCTACATCGATAATGGCATTCCAAAATACAATGGACCTGGACATGTTATTAGCCAAGTAAGGAGGTGTTTGCAAAATTGTACGTATATTCCAGATAATACAAGTCCCACAAGGAAGGTTACAGCAGCCATACAGAAACTGAATTCTCTACAATAATAATTAAAAAGGAATCCAGTTGTAGAAGATCCCCGGGGCCAATACTTTCTGTAGATGAAGGGATGGCAGAAATGGCTGGTTTAGATAGGCACTGTTATCCTTGTCGTCATAATTATTGCAGGAATTTTTGTTTGTTGTGTCCTTCCCTGTGTAAGGAAGATGATTGGGAAAGGAGTAGAAACATCAGTTCTCACTTTCCTAGCTCAAGAGGTTAGTTATTCTGTAGACATAGAACAGCTAGGTCCTCTTCAGTCTTTTATAGTCTCCAACTAGGTGGTCCCCCATTCCCTAAGTTATGATAGGTAGGGTAGACACATCAAATAGTTCATATATGTGAGGTCTGTATCAAAGGGGGTTAAATGGTTCATAATTGTGAAGTCTGTATCAAGGGGGATCTAATGGTAGTAGGGACAGGTTAATAAAATATTTAGGGAGGACTGTTGAGGACAGCCATAGGATCAAATACTTAATTAACCGTAAGACATAAGGGCATGGGAGAAACGATTCATAGAGTCTAATATTTTACATTGCATAACCTTAATTGTGACTGAAACATGGCTGCTATTTCCTGTTTCATCACACCATGCCATGGTGGGCAAGATGGAGCCTGGACCTATGACTACATCATGTTTACACTAAGGAGTTCCTGGAGGAAGCTGAATTCCATAGAAGGACTGACCAATCACAGAATGGACACATCATCTGGACATACTCGATCAAGATCACACCCCTGATGACCTCATGGATCCGCCCATGGACTAACCCACTGACCAATGAATACATCTGAGTAGGGCAGGCCGAGCCCCTTACTCAGGAAAACCTCATGCCTCTTAAAAATAAAGGTCACTTGGAGCCACACTTGGGGCCGACCAAGAAAGAGTGTACATCTGACTCTGTGTGTCTGGTGTTATACTTTTCACTCTCTTACTTGGTCTATATCATTTTGGTCAGGAGCAGGCAACTTAGTAATATTATGAAATATTAACCATAACAGTTACTACTGACTGATCTTTATGGCCCACTGAAGGGTCGAGGAGGAATGAGCCGTCTGAACTGGATCCCAAAAGGAAACAATGCCAGAGTGCCCAGAAGGTCCTATATGAACACGCTACCAGATGACTGAATCACTGCCTCTTTGAACTTATCATGAAGTTGTTTCATAGATGGGGAGGTGACTGTGGCAGGTCTGTGGAGTCAGGAGTCGTGGAGTCTGAGTCGGCGCCCATTTTGGTGGAGTCAGAGTCGATTGAAATTGGTCCGACTCCGGCTTCTAAAATATATAATAAATTGGGTACAGTAGTTCAATGCAGGATATGCTGAATTATTATGTTCTATCTAAATATCTTGATTATTGTATCATTATAATGAATAAAGTCTGATGTTAACATTGTATATAGTGTTTACACAATGAGAATAGGAGGTGATGGGTTGAGTTTATGAATTATTTTTAATTTTTTTTTCTCCAGACAGGGCAAGCTCAGAGTGAGCCACCGGTTAGTGGGGGCACCATAAATTAGAGTGCGAAAAATCTCCACTGGTAGGCAGGAGTAAGGCATAGGGTCTTGATAGGATTCTTTGCGGTGGTCCATCATTTGTGTTCGTACTTGTGGGTGTGTTGTGTTTTTCACTGTCTGTGACATTTTGTAGGTTACTTTGACCTTTTTAATTCTTTGTAATAATGAGTTTGTTTCTCATAACAAAGTTGGTAATTCAAAACAACTGATGTTATCATTGCCCTTCAATGCATTTATCACTTAAAAATGAGCCATGTATGAAGGAGTCAGAGTCAAAGTTAGAGTAGGAGTCAGAGCCAGGGAATTTCAGGAGTCGGAGTTGGAGTTGGTGTTGGTGGTTTGGCTTACCGACTCCACAGCCCTGCTTTCTGGGAAAGGATGGAACCCATATCCCTCCAGCCCACATGACCAACAGGGGGATCCTTGTCATGGCTGCCCTCCTCACTATTTACCCACCATCGCTGTAGACCAGAGACAGATAATAAACAGTGCAAGAATACAGGTGGTCTTTTTCTGTCTTGTGGGGGATGATATGGGTCGTAGACAGGAGGCACTACCTTGCCACTCCAGGAACTCTGGTGATGGGGATACTCTCACCCGTAGTGTGCCTCCTGCTCATCCCTGTCTTTTTCCACACACAGGTATACTGTCTTGATCTGGGTGTCTACCGGTGACATGTCTGTTGGTTTTGGATGTCTATTTCTGTTTACCTAGGTGTCCTTTTTGCTAGTAATTAATTAAAAGTAGTACCTCCCCCTGGTTCTCGAGCAAAAATAAAAAGAACTAAAAATACTTTGATACAACTACATTGGCCTGTGGTCTACGGGGCCTTGTCCTCTTGCATTTGATGTTTCCTGAAACCTTCCCCTCTTGCTTCTGAGTCTTTGACCCCGGTTAGGTTCTTCCTTTCTTCTACTCTTCTTTGACTACATCATCCCTCTTTTTCTTTATCCTAGCTTTCTCCATCTCTCTTTACCTTCCTCTCTTTCATCCTAAGTGTGCCTCACTCCCCTCCTCCCGCTTCCCCTACCTGCCCCTCCAAATGTCACACCCAGGGCAGACACTACTACGTATAGGATCGCTTAAAGGGAACTTGTCAGGTCATTTATGCCCCTAAAGCTATCACGACCTGTCCCTGCAGCTTCCTACTACATCCATAAGCATCCCTGTCTCACTCCGTAGTATCACGCCCCGGAGGGAGTGATCATTAATGCAGAAGGGCGGCCCCGATTTCAAATCCACAGGCTTTTCCCTCCAGATATGACACCATGGTCGCGTCATTTCCGGTTCGGTGCATTGTAGGGGATTATCTGGTGCACAGGCCAGCTTCAGATTGGGCACTGCACATGCTCCAGAGCCGATCAGTATAACCAATACACCCCCACACTGTGCAGGAGAGGAAATGACGCACAGTGGTGTCATACCCTGAAGGAACTGCCCACTGAATTTCAAACTCGGGACAGCGCATTTGCAATAATGATCACGCCCACCGGGGCATGATACCACGGAGTGATAGGGAAGACTGGATCCAGAGAGACAGCCCACACATCTAGAAAAGCTCTCAGAATGGGGTAAAATGTAAGTTATTTCATGAGTTTTCTCAATGATTACAGGACACATTTAGCTCAGACAGGGATTCTTAGGGATGTAGTAGGAAGCTGCAGGGACAGGTAGTGATAGGTTCAGAGGTATAATTGACCTCACAGGTTCCCTTTAATATAAAAGGGCTACATAGCCAAGGTAAAAGATCTGTTTTACTTAATCGTCTGAAGGCACTTAAGGTTTAAGTTGCATTTATTCAGGAGACACACCTATGTGCTGAAAAACCTTTCAAACTTCTCCAAAATGTTGCCCTCCATAATTAATCTGGACCAGGTGGGCTTTGTCAAGGGCCAAGAGGCGCAGGACAACATCATTAGATCCCTTCTAGCCCTATCAATTATAAGGATGTGGAAGTCCTAGCAGAAAAGGCCTTTGACAGAGTCCACTGGGGCTTCTTACGAGAAGCTCTTGAGCATATTGGGTCAAAAATTCTTGGGTAGAGTCATGTCCTTATATTCGAATCCGTCGGCCAGGGTGAGGATCAACGGGACTTTGTCCGACCCGTTCCTTATTCGGAATGGGACAAGACTGGGGTGTCTGTTGTCCCCTTTGTTGTATGTTATCGTTATAGAACATTTGGCCAAAGCCATAAGAGACAAAGAAAACATTAAGGGGATACGGATAGGCGACACCCATC
The DNA here is from genome assembly GCA_033576535.1 of Allobates femoralis. NCBI lineage: Eukaryota > Metazoa > Chordata > Amphibia > Anura > Aromobatidae > Allobates > Allobates femoralis. The sequence goes on along the minus strand of JARQOC010000006.1, from coordinate 226,377,436 downwards.
AAAAAACGGCGCTGTTTTCAGACGATGTGCTCCTAAAGGTCTCTCAACCCGTCACTACCTTCCTGTTATACTGAAGGAATTTGACACTTTTGGGGCATTAAGTAACTATAAGGTAAACTATACCAAAACGGAAGCATTGAAAATCTCTTTACTCCCATCAGAAGTAGCCTCCCTAACGAGTAACTTTCCCTTTCGGTGGAAGCAGGGTCATATCTCCTATTGCGGTGTGAACCTCCCTGATGATTTGACACAAATTTTCAATCTAAATCACCAAGTCATTTTAGATAAGGTGGGGTCCCTGTTGGAGTCTTACAGGCCACTAAAACTCTCCTGGCTCGGTAGGATTCATGCCATAAAGATGGACATATTGTCGAGATTCCTGTACATATTCCAGGCGGTTCCTATCTGGCCACAAGGGAGCTTTTTTTTCAAAATCGGTTCTCTGATCTCCAGATTTCTTTGGAAGGGAGCTAAGCCAAGGGTGGGATATAGGATCCTTCCAACACCTCATAAGAACGGGGGAGCAGGACTTCCAAATCTAACAAAATATTGTCAAGCGGCAATATTGGTTAGACTCCTAGAATGGAAATACAAAGTGGCGTCTAAGAAATGGGTTCATATTGAACAAGAGGGGTTGGATATTCCCCTTCAGTACCTCCAATGGACCTCCCTACATACCAGTCGAAACCTTGATAACCTTACTTTTCTTACTACAGAAACACTAAGGACATGGCGAGCTACAATCAATAGGAAACCGGATACGCAGTTGGTGAGCCCTTTGACTCCTATCTTTCGAAATCCGGCTTTCCCCCCTGGTATGAAGAGTCAGTCCTTCCTGGGGTGGAAATACAGGGACGATGTTCGTATTAGAAACATATTACACAATGGTGAGCTCCCCACTTTTACCGTCCTACAAAATAACTCCCCAGCAGTGAAACTGAAATGGTGGGAATATTTACAAATACGGTCTTTCCTACAGACCATAACACTTTCTGGGGGCCGTAGTCTTCTATTATCTCCTATGGAGACTATATTTTTATGTGAGTATCCACCATCCCGGGGGATTTCTGCCCTGTTTCAGATTATTTCAATGGCAGAGAGCAGTGTTTACAGGTTGCTTGGGACAGGGAACTGGGGAAGACCATATCTAGTGAGGATTGGGAAAGATGCTTCCCAATGTCTGATAAGTTGTCTGGTTCCTGCGATGCTCAAGAAAAATGCTATAAACTGCAATTTAGATGGTATCTTACCCCAGACAGGTTGCATAGGTTTTCTCCTACTGCTTCCAAGAACTGCTGGAGATGTGGGTCCGAAGAGGGTACGCTGCTCCATACTTGGTGGGACTGCTCCCTGATCAGGGGTTTCTTGGTGAAGGTGTTCCGAAACTACAGGTTGATAACAGGTAAACAAGTAGATGGTAACCCTGAGATGGTGTGAATTTCGATGCTGCCTGGTTCGGTTAAAGCCCACAAGAGAGACATTCTAAGATTCTGCCTTTCTGGGGGCGTGGCTTGACGCAGCCAGAGAATGGCCGCTTGATCCGGGAGCTCCGGAGCACACAGGATTATAAGCGGCTCAAACAGTGCTCAATACCCCGGCACACAGCTGAAAACCGGCCCGGCAGGTACAGGAAGACTTGGAGCCCAAATGGGGAAGACCCGGAGCGGGAAGCTTAATTCCCCGCAGCGTGTGACCGCGTACTTCACAAGCACTAAGCCCACCAGCAGCTCACCCAAGATGGCGCCGACTTCACCGCGCGCACCCCGCTCCTCTTCCTCCAGACAGAGCTCAGTGGCCTCATCAGTGTCTACCAGGGGAGGGAGGACTCTCCGGTCACACACAACAGCATGAAGGAGATGCTTTCCTCCATGCTCTCCTCCCTCAGAGCTTCATTACAAGACAACATCAAAGGTATGATGGCGGATATGAGAGGGGAGCTGGCTGAGGTGGGAGGCCGGACAGACAGACTTGAAAGAAAGATGGTGGAGCTTGTTAAGTCACATAATGATTTAATAGATGCACAAGAAGTACTTAAAACAGATATGGCCAGAGTGCAGGCAAAACAACTAGATCTTGAAGACAGGCATAGAAGAAATAACATACGTATAAGGGGGATACCGGAAACTGTACAGCCCAAAGACCTTCGCCCACTATTACAGGATTTCATAATGGCGGCTATGCCCAAGGTGCAGCGGAAGGATATAATAATTGACAGGATATACAGGGTGCCAAAGCCGTCGCATATCAATCCTTCTCTACCCAGAGATACAATTGCGAGGATCCACTTTTATGAACTAAAGGAGGACTTTCTTTACAGTCTGAGAGGCAAACCTGCCCTGCCAGAACAATTTGCATCCCTTGTAGTCTTCTCTGATTTATCCCCTGGCACTCTGGCACTGCGGAGGGCATTCCAGCCACACACCTCTGTCCTCAGAAAGGAGAACATTCCATATATGTGGGGCTTTCCAACTAAACTCCTCATACGAAGAAACGACACCACTCACATCTGCGTTCTTCCAAACCAAGCAGCCAGGCTCTTGTCCCAGTGGGGGCTGGGATCACCGACTAAAAAAGGAGACTCTTCTTCTCCACCAGCTTCACACAAAAAGCACGTTGATCCTGAATGGAACACAGTCTGAGCACATTAACTAGAACCTGTGGACCTCTGAACTTCTTCCTTCCGGAATTGGCCAAGGACTGCGGTTCTTTAAGATCCAGGGATCTGAACTCCTGGACGTTAACCCACAGAGTGTTTTTCTTGTCACTCACTGGTTCTTCACTGGAGAGTATGTACTTCTCTCCATTCTTGCCGCTTTTTTGGCTTGTTCTTTTTTCTACTTTTTTTTACTTCAGTCTCTGCAGGATGGGACGTCGGTCTCCTGCATTACTGGGGTTTTTTCAGGTTTATTGTTGTATTCCCCCAACCCTTCCCCTACTTCCCTGTCTCCCCTTCCCACCCTGGATAGGATTGTATGAGCATGGAAGTATCATACAAAAGGTTTGCTGGATCTGTTTGTGCCACAGGATTTTATATAAGCCTCTGTTAATATTCCACTATGAGCATCAATATATTATCTATTAATGTTAACGGGTTATATTCCCCAGCAAAAAGATCCATAACATGGCGGCACCTGCGCAAATCAAATTGTGAGGTCATCTTTGTTCAGGAGACGCACCTGCTGGCTGTAGAAAATTACAGAATGCAATCACACACATATCCTCACCAATTTTATGCTAATATCACAGCAAAGAAAGCGGTAGTGGGAATCTTTATAAAACATTCTGTCTCATTCCAGCTTAAAGCAGAAATACCTGATCCTGAGGGGCGTTATCTCATCCTTTTATGTACCATTAATAATTGCCATTACACATTGGTCTCGACATACACCCCTAACACCGGTCAAATTAAATTTATACGGTCTCTCCTGGATAAGGTTCAACTTCATGCACAGGGCCACAGACTGGTATGTGGGGATTTTAATATGCCGATGTGTAAGAGGTTGGATTGCTCTGGACCCTCGCACACACGAGGCGAAATGGGACCAGTGGCCTCAGAGAATGGTCTGCATGATGTGTGGCGATACCAACATAGTGGCGAACGTGATTACACTTTTTTTTCAAATAGATACCACACTTACAGCCGCATAGATGCCATACTAGTAGATGATGCTTTATTACATAAATGCCAACAAACGAGTATAGGCAATATCACATGGTCCGACCACGCACCGATTACACTAAAGATCTCTGACTCCTCGGCTGTTACACCACCACACATATGGAAACTAAACACATACCTACTAACAAATCCAGACATTGTAAAGGACATAACTAGTCAGATCAAAGATTACTTTCATATTAACGACAATGGAGAAATACAAGATGAGGTGTCATGGCCATCACATAAGGCAGTAGTTAGGGGCCTTTTTATTAAAATAGCTGCTCACATGAAAAAGTTATACATGGCGGACCTGATACCCTGACCAAAATTAGAACTATGGAAAGGCAGCACAAGGAGACCACTTGCCCACGAATATTAAAGACTTTAATAGAAGCCAGGAATCATTTAAGATCCCTCTTACTGCAAAAAAACGAAAAAAATCTTAAAAAATTAAGAGCACGATACTATAATATGGGAGACAGGGCGGGGGCACTGCTGGCCTGACGAGTTAAAAAGAGAATAGCACGATTTAAGATACCTTTCCTCATATCACGCACAGGAGCTCAAATACGCAATCCTATCTCTATAACGGAAGAATTCCGTGCTTACTACAAATCGCTATATAACTTAAAAAATGATAGCAATACGACACAACCAAATGAGACTACGATTTCGGCTTTTTTAGATAGCATAGATCTGCCCAAATTAACACCATCTCAATTGAGCATATTGAACGCCCCAATTACAGAAGCAGAATTACATCACGTACTCAAGACCACTAAGAGGAGTACGGTGCCCGGTCCGGACGGCTTTTCCTTTTCATATTATACGCAATTTTTTCCCATTCTCTCCCCCTATTGAGATTGTTTGCATACTGACGGTCCAGGGGGGAAATCAGACGAGAGGGTCTGGAGGCTATCATTACTACCCTCCCTAAGCCGGGGAAGACACCCACAGATCCGGGTAACTTTCGCCCGATTGCACTGCTCAATTGCGACACTAAATTATATGCGAAGGTTTGGGCCACCAGATTGATGGAAGTTCTCCCGTCTCTTGTGGACCCAAACCAGGTTGGGTTTGTGCCGGGTCGTCAGGCGCGAGACGGAACCAGACGCCTTATAAACATTCTTAAACTGATGGAGAAAACCGACTCCCCCGGTGTGATCCTGTCTCTCGATTCACGAAAAAGCTTTTGACAGAGTACACTGGGGGTATGTTGAAGCTGTGCTAAAAAAATTTGGTATTATCGGCCCAATCATGTCGGCTCTAATGGCGTTATATTCCTCTCCTAATGCTTCCGTCTGCGCCTCTGGCTTTACATCAAGCTCCCTTAGCATCTCTAATGTCACACGCCAGGGATGCCCTCTTTCACCTCTAATATTCGCATTAGTAATGGAGCCCTTGGCAGCTCATATCAGGCGAAACCCCCGGATCAGGGGAATTACCGTTGGAGGTATAGAAAACAAGGTTGGCCTCTATGCGGACGACGTTATCCTGACATTCTCTGATGTCATACCCACACTACAAGAAATAATGAATGTTCTTGGAGACTTCTCAGCAGCGTCTTACTATCGACTAAATGCCTCTAAGTCCGTGATATATCCAATAAATTTGACTAAGCAAATTCAGGAAGAAATTAAAAATCGTTTTTCCTTTACATGGTCACCAGATGGTTTTAAATATCTAGGAATTTATATAACATCTATGCACAAAATAGTCAAAACAAATGTGGACCTAATAGCCAGAGATATTGGAGTGGACCTAGACAAGATTGCTTCGGTGGGTCTCTCCTGGGTCGCCAGAATCCAATCAGTAAAAATGCTTATCCTCCCTAAACTAATATATTTGTTCAGGTGCGTGCCCCTCACCTTCCCGCGAACATGCTTGACTAGACTTCAGCGTATCCTCAACAAATTCATATGGGCTGGGAAACCTCACCGGGTGGCTCACAATGTCATGATTTTGCCATACAACAAGGGGGGCCTGGGGTTCCTGATATCCTCATCTATCATAGAGCGGCTATCATGGAACCAGCGCAGTTATGGTGGTCGGGAGACACAACTTCATTGGGCTGGTTACAAATAGAGGCCTGTATGACCCCCTCTAAGTCCCTTAGACTTCTGCTGGAGGCAGGGTTATTGAACCCCCAGACGAGCGGTGAACATCTCTCCACCATGAATGCTTTACTGGGGACATGGCACCACTTAGGTCGAACTCATCTCCAATTTCTATTTAGACATATTTCTCTCAAAGCACTGGAGGTCCTGATTCCCGACTTATCTCTAAAACGATGGAGGGAGGGCGGCGCCTTTAACCTAGACGACCTTCTTGACCCGGATGGGGTAAGACCTTTTCAGGATATAGCAAATAAATTTGAACTTCCTAATAACTTATTTTACCAATATCTACAAGTCCGCCACTTAATAAATAGGTGTGAATTGCCCACTATTGACTTAGCCCAAACTAACAATCAACTGCAGAGATATCTCAAATCCTCTTCTAACCAACACGGAGTCTCCATATTCTATCAGGCTCTCATATCCCCTACTGGAGAAACTAAACTTCCCTATATGGAAATCTGGGAACGGAGACTGGTCTTCACATCACCCTTGGAGTCATGGTATGCCACTGCCTCACACACCTCTAAATACACGTCCTGTTTAAAACACCTCGAACAGGCAAAAAAATTACAACTAAATTGGTACCTAACCCCTTTGAAAATACACAAATTTCAACCATCTAAATCTAAAATGTGCTGGAAAGGTTGTTTGGAGGAGGGTACGATGGAGCATATGTGGTGGCACTGCTCAGGAGTGCGGAAATTTTGGAAGACAACAGAACAAATTCTGGGTGAGGTCACGGGGCTGCCCATCACCTTGGAAGCTCCTCTGGCCCTCCTAGGTATAGACATAGACGAATTCCCTCCTCTCCTCAAGCCTATTATCACTAATATATTAATAGCTGCTAGGTTATGTGTGGCAAGACACTAGAAGGATAGGTCCTCCCCATCTAGAGAAGAACTCATATCTCTAATTAATCTACATAAGCAACATGAAACTATCCTATCGCATGAACACACAGCTAAAACAAAAAAACTGGGCTGGTGGGATCCATGGGTCTCGTCGCAGTATATGCTTGCACCCCCATAGAAGGGACTTTGATTTGTTTTGTAATCTGGCAACTCATCCTTTACAGGTTTGGACTGAACTTGTCGAACCAGACTGTTTTAATAAGAATAATAATCCTCTCCACTCATCTTTTCCCTTACTCCCATACCTCAAATACCCATTTATCTGTTACCCAATATAATTTGTATTTCATTCTGCGAACTGTATTATCTTGAAAATTACTATACTATGTACTGTTATTCTTTCTTTATAACTCAATAAAAACCAAATGTTTCAAAAAAGATTCTGCCTTTCTGCGGCTAGAGCGGTGATTCCTCGCCACTAGAACAGAATTCGCCAACTATATTGGAATGGTACTCAGAGATGGAGTCACTATACATAATGGTGGAGGTCTTGGCTGGTCTCCTAAATACACTGAATGCCTTTACCATTACCTGGTCAGAGTGGATACTCTAAGACCTATAGTAGCGGGCATAGGAGGGGTTAATGAGAAACTTTCAGAACAGCTTGATATCATGCTTCAACCAGTGCTGTGTGACTCTATAGGAGCTATTAGAGATTCAAAACAACTACTCAGCGAAGTACGAAATATGAGATGGATGAGGGGATACACATAACTTGTGATGTTGTGTCCCTTTATTCCTGCATTCCGCATAATGGTGCTATAGAGTCACTATCACATATTTTACAGGAGTCAACTTTGTATTCCCAGGACGTTAAGAACTATATCATCATGTGTATGGTATACCTGTTAAAGACAAATTATTTCCAGTTTGATACCCAATTTTTTATGCAAACGTGTGGTTGCCCAATGGGGGCCAATTTTTCCCCATCTTTGGCAAACCTGTACATGATGCATTGGGAGAGGAAGTATATATATTGTCTCTAAAATCCATTTTTGGATTGGGTGATGTAGTGGGGAAGGTACATCAATGACGTCATCATTATTTGGTCTGGCGTCGTCTGTGTGACTCCCCACTATTCTAATGACCTTGCACAATTCATGGAATATCTTAACAATAACCCGTACAATATCCGCTTCACACATGAGGTGCATGGTGATACCGCTCCATACTTGGATGTTATATTACAGGGCTGTAGCGAATCTTGTCATATTAATACCACACTATATCGTAATCCAATCAGCGGTAATGCTCTTTGCATGCGGGACGTTGCCATCTCCGTAATGCGGTTAATAACTTACCTGTAGGTGAATTTATTAAGGCGAAAAGAGCTTGTTCTACAACAGACACTTTTAGATCAGAATCGGTCCATATAAGAAAACGCCTGCTAAACCGGGGGTATTTAGTGAGATGTATTGATACAGCTTTCTCGAAGGTGCAATCACAGTCCTGAAATTCTTTCTTGGATTTTTTTTTTTGTAAATGTATGTTTATTAAACATTTTTCAATTAAAGGGTATACATTACAGTACACTTAAACATAAAGAACAGTGTGATTCCAGAAGAGAATAATATAGAGAAAATCAATGAACCACAGGTCTAACAATTCAAGTCCAAATATTTGTGGTCACGAAAAGACTCTATAGAATACATGGAGGGAATTCCTCCCCTCCAAAAAGAGAACCAAATTTTGGCTCCGTCAATTGCCATAGAAAACATAGAAAATAAAGAACATATATACAAGGTCACACGCAACTTGTTTATGACCAGAGTCAGTCCAACAGGGGGAAAGAAGAGTAGGCAATAGAGAATTTGTTCAAGATAACTAATAGAGAGGACAAGAAAGAAAATAGGGAAAAATTAGTATGAGGGGGGGGGGGGAATAGCTAAAAGAGTGAATTATAAGAGAAGGAGGAGAAAAAGAGTAGACAGAGATATGGGATGTGTTATTAAATGTAGAATGATGAGTGGCAGCAGATAGAAAACAGTACAGGTACTCCACCACTCATGTAAAGAGGTCACCAAAGTTGGGGGCATCTCTGAATAAGATCCATTCTGTCCAGGTACTCACATACACTGCTTGGGTTTGGGAAAAGTCAGCTGAGATCCCATCGAAACGTCGGAGAGATTCCATCTCGCAGTACCATTCTAGAATAGAAGGGGGCATCTGCTCCCTCCAATGTCGGGGGATCACATTGCGCGCTGCACATAGGCAGAACCAGAGGATATCCTTCCTCTGTCTCTTCTAAGATCCAGGGAGCAAAGAGAGCAGGGCTACCTCAGGGGAAACCTCCGCATGCCCACCCGTAACCAGATTGTAGTTACGGAATACCTTCGACCAAAAGTCACTGATCAAGGGGCAGCTCCACCAGACATGAATCATTGTGCCAGTCTCGAGACCACATCTCCAGCACAGGGGGGAAACGGCAGGAGAAAACCGATGCAGCCTATCTGGAGTGAGATACCATCTAAGGCGTATCTTGTAACACTTTTCTAGTGCTTCACAAGAACCTGAGGTTTTTCGAGACATCATAAAACACCTCTCCCATTCCTGGGCATCCAACACCCTCCCAAGTCGGCCTCCCATGCCCGTTGATAACCGTGGGCTCTTGACATACCTGCTCTAGAGAGGATGGAATAAATGACTGAGATACCCCTAGTAGGCCCCTGGTTGGAATCAAATATCGCCTCAAGTGGAGATAATGTAACGTCCGGGTCTCGTCGAAGGGGTAGAGAACGCACAAAAGAACGGAGTTGGAGGTACTCCCACCACTTCAGTCTCGCGGCTGGAGAAGATGCCTGCAATTCGGCAAACGAAGGGACCTCACCATGACGAAGAATCTGGCCCACACAAGTATCATCCTCTGCTCGCTACAGAAGAAAATATTGGTGGGTCATTCCCGGGGGGAAAGCGGGATTATGAAAGATCGGGGTCAAGGAGCTGGCCACTTTTTTTCCGTTCGAGTCTCCCCATGCCACTTGCCATGCTTTCAGCAGTTCAGCAGTCAGATATGTCAATTGGCAAGATGGAGTGAGGGCCTCCATTGGGATCCACTGTAGATGGCAAAGAGGAATTGAACTACCGGACCCCTCAATCTGAATCCATTTTCACGTCTGCCTTGAAATGCCAATCAAGCAGTCGCACAAGAATGGCGGCTAAGCAATAACGTTGCAAGTCCGGCAATCCAACACCTCCCGTTTCCTTCAGGGAAGACAGAACCTCAAAGCCCACCCGTGGCTTCGCACCGTTCCAGACGAATCTAGAGATCAATCCGCGAACGGCGCGAAAGTACACCCCACTTGGCCAAATAGGCACCGCCTGGAATACATATAAAAATCTTGGGAGGATATCTTTGTCATGACATGGATTCTCCCCAGCCAAGATATCCTCAAGGGCCTATAAGACTCCAGCAAGGTACCCACACGGTCCAAGAGCGCCTTGTGGTTCAAGTGGAAGTCATCGTGCACGTCAGCAGGCAAATTGATACCCAAATATGAGATGTGACCGGGTCTCCAACGAAAGGAGAATCCCTTAGAAAGGGAGGACACCTCAGAGGCAGACAATGAGACGTTCAACGCCTCGGACTTGGAGTAATTCACCTTAAAATTGCTAAGGTCTCCAAACCTGTTAAATTCTTGCAACAAGGCAGGGAAGGTCTCTGGAGGGCGAATGACGTACAAAAGCACGTCATCAGCAAATAAGGCTGTCTTATGTTGGGTGTCACCCACTGAAATGCTGTGGATACCTCCATTATCCCTAATGGCTTTCGCCAAGTGCTCCATGACAATGACATAGAGCAGGGGAGAGAGTGGGCAACCCTGTCTCGTCCCGTTTCTTACATAGAAGGGACCAGACAGGCTACCATTGACGCGTACCCTGGTAGAGGGCCAGGAGTACAATGAAGAAACCCCATTTATGAATTTACTACCCAAGCCGACGTGCTTCAGTGCCTCCCACAAGAAGCCCCAATGGACCCTATCAAAGGCCTTTTCTGCGTCTATGGAAAGCAGACAAAGAGGGGACTTCCACATCTTAGCCTTCTCAATCAGGAGAAAGGATCTAATGATGTTGTCCCGTGCCTCTCGGCCTTTAACAAAGCCCACCTGGTCAAGATGGACGATCGAGGGGAGCTTCAGAGATAATCTGTCAGCCAATATCTTGGCGAACAACTTGACATCTATGTTTAACAGAGATATCGGTCGGTAACTTGCCGCCTCAGTAAGATCCTTGTTTGGTTTGGGGAGCACACAAATGTGTGCCTCTAAGGCTTGCGGCGGGAGGTTGCCCCCTTCAAAGAGTGCTTTAAATGCTGAAAGCATGTGAGGCAGCAAGTCCTCAATTAGGGTCTTATAAAAAATGGGAGTATAACCGTCCGGGCCAGAGCATCTAGACGTCGGAGATGACTTGACTACGTTCGTCACCTCCTCCTCTGTGATGTCACTCTCCAAAGAAAGCATGTCGTCAGATAAGGATGGGACTTTCACCTCTGAAATGTATGCCTGGATTTTAGCTCGTAGGGCGTCAGGATGCATGTCTACAAACTTCCCCTTCAGGTTATAGAGATCAGCGTAAAAGGTTTGGAAAACCTCTGCTATATCTTTCGTGCTATGAACCATCTTGCCATGTGGCGTTTTTATGGAGGGGATGAACGCAGGGCCCCCCCGGGGATGTAATAGCCTAGCTAGGGGTCGTCCACAACTATTGGCTTTCTTGTAGAAAAACGCCCTTGATCTCTCCTTGTATCTGTCGTATTTGCTGTCTAAGAGGGTCTTTAACTCTGATCTCTTAGATGTCAGTTCAACCAACACCCCTTGATTTCTAGAAGTCTTATGCGCCACCTCCAGTCGGCCGATCTGGGAAAGCAATTCACTCATCCGTTCAGATTGTTGTTTCTTTATCCTCGCTCCGTGTTTAATTAGCGTTCCCCTGAGGACACATTTAAGGGCTTCCCACTTAATGGTAGGAGAGGACACATCAGACGCATGAGTCTGAGTGAAAGTCCCGATGTCAGATTTTAATTCCTCCAGACAGATTGCATCGGTTAGGACAGTGATGGCGAACTCCAGGCCTCGAGTGCCACCAACAGTGCAGGTTTTCAGGATTTCCTCAGCATTGCACAGAGGTTGGAATCATCACCAGTGCAGGTGATTATATTATCACCTGTGCAATGTAAGGAAATCCTGAAAACATGCACTGTTGGTGGCACTCGAGGCCTGGAGTTCGCCATCACTGGGTTAGGAGGTGACTGTTTAATCTCCACGACCACTCTTTCCTAGCCAGACCGGGAACCTCAATGGACAAGAAAATGGGGCTGTGGTCCGAATGGACAATATTGCCTATAGAGGCTTCGGGTTCTCACGAGAGAATCCCATGGCTGACCAGGAACAGATCAATACGGCTATAAGAGCCGTGTACACCTGAGTAAAAAGTGTACTCCCTAACAGAAGGGTTAAGTACCCTCCAGACATCGACCAGCTGGAGTCTGCATAAAAGTCTCCGGAGTGCCACCACACGCCTACGTGGATCCGCCCCTCGACCAGAAGTGGAGTCCATGGAAGGGTCAAGAACAAAATTGAAATCACCCCCGATGATAACCCGCCCCTCAGCAAAGTCTGCCAGCCTCATCAGAAGGGTCTTACATACCCTAGTCTGCTCCCTATTAGGAAGGTACCAGTTGACTAAAGTCAACGGAGTTCCAGAAACCAACAATTTGAGAAATATGTAACGACCTCCTTTATCAATCACCGAATCCCTTTCTTGGATTTTGAACAGGATAATGTTACAGGTGACCATATACAATCTCCAAATTTAGATGGTTTAGATACCAACACAAATCGTCCACAGGAAACAATGTTAAGTCGGCGGAGGAAACGTGACAAAAGTGTTCCAACGTTCTCTACTAGTTATAGTCAAGATTACTATAACATTGTTAAAACAATACACAAATTCATTCCCATACAAGATCAGGATCCCATCTTCCAAAAGATCTTATCAGATGGTTACAGATGTGTACCGAAAAAAATCTCTCTATCTTGGTAATATCTTATCGCCATCTTACTTTAGCAGCAATCAAAATGTGCCAACTTGGTTGGCTACAAAGGGCAATTTTAGATGTGGTGGTAGCAGGTGTAAATTGTGCCAATACATGCAGGTTACTAAACCGTTCAATAACAGGATTGTGAACCACATGTTTGACATAAACGGATATATTAATTGTAACACTACACACATAGTGTATATGGCCTCATGCACTAAGTGTTGCAAAGACTATGTTGGCTGCACCACCAGAACACTAAAAAAGCGCCTAAGTGAGCATATTACTGCATCAAATCTGGAATCAAACACTTATCAAAGAAATTTGTCCGGATTGTCAAAACATTTTAGAGATGTTCATAGGGGCAACATGAGGAGCCTCCAAGTAAAAGGCATTGAAAGAGTATGGAAAAATAAAAGAGGAGGAGACTGGGAACGCACTGTCCAATGCCGAGAATTTTATTGGATAATGGAACTGGATGTGCGGTTTCCAGATGGATTGAATTTTAGATTAGATCTGACGTATTTTTACTGAGTAGAGTTATACATTTGACACCAGCAAGTAACCAAGGTTCAATTTTATGATACATGTAATACTACTGGGAATGGGATTTTATATTGAACAGGTTGAATTTATGATGAATAATGGTTCAAAATGAATATTCTGTACAAACTGATAACATGTTAAAAATACAGGTAGCAGCTTTCATGTAACAGGCTTTCTTCAACCTGAGAGTCAAAGGGTTATTCTAAGTCACATTTAATTACACCATATGTGTTTCATGGGCGGGGGTTTTAGAGTTTGTATATATACAACTAGGGGAATGTTTTTTTTAACATGCTCTAGATAAAGGATGTAAGTCCAAAACGCGTTCAGCTTGGACTGCGTTCCCTCTACTACATGCTTTTTATGCCTATGGAACACTAAATAAAAGCATAACAGAAATGAAGATTTATATCTGGTGCCGGATTTTTTCCTGATTGACTATTTAAAGATGCCATGAATTATAACGAGTTATTTTCCTAATTTGAGAAGGGGTGTGATCTCCCGACCGTCCATGTCTGTCCTTTGAACTACGACTCTCTTGTTATTATTAGTCAATTCAAAGAACCCTGGTACTTACACTGCTATTCCTCTCTTTCCCTCACTACCCTTATACCATATTCCCCTGTACGACTGATGACATAGATAAAGATCAGGAACGACCTTTTGTAGGTATAAATGGATAAAAACGTTATTATATTAGGTTTCTCCTCCTGAAGAGGATATTTCGTTATATGAATATATCGATATAAGATTGATTGCTCATTTTTCAAAAATTGTCTCGTTTTAAAGACAAAATCAAAGAATAGCATACATAAATCCATTTGGCTGATTTAAAGCTGAATCGGTGGAGCACCGATTATCAGCACAGCGATTAAACAACATTTTTAACAAGAGAACGAGTGGAGGCAAAAATTGCTTTGTAGTGATTATAAATTTTATTAAAAGACAAAAGATTAATAAGGTGACTTGGTTTTAAAATTTGCAAGGCTAACAATAAGGTATAAAGTAGGTAAAGTGGGTAAAGTTACAATCTTGTAAAACCGTAGTTACATCGGTATCAGGCGGATAATTTTACATTAACTGGCTGTGGTAAAGTTAAGGGCAATGTAATAATATCACCACATAGAATCTACGGTATATAATTTTGTACCACCCAAACGCCGCAGCCAGGTTAGGTTATTACCGCAGGGTTAAAACATACTATGCAAACAGTTTAAAATTAAATACAATGAATAGCATCCTTCATACCAGATAAAGTGCCTGTGCTTGGAACAAGGAGACCCCCCCTCTGGGCCAGACTCCAACGTACGTTTTGTTGTATATTTACAGTTGGTGCTTCATCATCGGGAGTACCAGAACACTGGTACTTACACTACTATTCCTCTTTTTCCCTCACTACCCTTATACTGTATTCCCCTGGACGACTGAGGACACAGATAAAGGTCAGGAATGACCCTTTGTAAGTATAAATGGATAAAAACGTTATTATATTAGATTTCTCCTCCTGAAGAGGATATTTCGTTATATGCAGGCTGTGGAGTCGGTAAGCCACAGTTGCGACTCCGACTCCTGGATTTTTATCAGGTTCCGACTCCGGTTCAGACTCCGACTCCTTCATAAATGGCCAATTCGTAACAATAAATTTACTGTTGTAAAATATTAACATCGTGCTTATTCAGTTTCTCACCAACATATAAGTAATGAGACCACTTAGAGCAAAAACTATATTTATTAGAATACAATTAGAATATAGCAAATAACTTTTATAAACTTTTCTAAACTGTAAGTAAATATGCAATAAACAGTGTTATGCAGTTAAGAAGAAATCTATAAATTTGTCCTCAGAAAAAGTATTGCCTTTGTCAGATCCTCCTTCA
Source organism: Allobates femoralis (assembly GCA_033576535.1). NCBI lineage: Eukaryota > Metazoa > Chordata > Amphibia > Anura > Aromobatidae > Allobates > Allobates femoralis. The sequence continues at coordinate 226,362,287 of JARQOC010000006.1, read as the reverse complement.
TGGATGCCCTCAAATCTGATCAAATTATTTTGAGAGCAGAGAACAACCTCTCTACACTAACTTGGGTTGGTGGCAAAGCAGTAACCACTCGGGCAACATTTCTGACAATGTCAGGATACAGAGGAATCGCTTGTTGCACTGTTACTTTTGATGAACGGTCAAATTTCTCAATTTCTTTTAGTGTACATGAAAAATTCTGCTGAAGTGTACTGGCTGTGTTCTTTGATGTGGATGACTTCTTCCATGTGGGAACGCTTTGCACGGTCCTTGTGATCCAAATATTTTTCGAAATTAAATTCTTCATCAGTTGATGATGAGGGTGTAAATGTGGCAGGACGACCAAATTCTTCTTACTGCTATTTCAAACAGAGCTTCTTTTCCTTTAGTTAGCTGTTGATCATCTAGAATAATCTGATGCATTGGGTCTACATAAACAGCTGCCAAAAGAATGTTATTTTGTAATAGTAGCTCCTCTCTCCGTTTCATTGATGTAGCAATGCCACCTGCAAATAACCCTCCTCTTTGGGACAGGCGAAACATCAGGTTCTTCCACTCCTTTAAGAAAATACCTGGAGTTAAGTCCTCTGCTTGTAATTTTTTAGTCACTGTAAATGGGTGCTCTAGAAATTTTTCCAGCTCAGTCACCTGATTCCACTGACTTTCATTTAGCGTCAGTTAAGGGTTAGCCATGTCTACAAGAAAGGTTTTCAGTTCAACCAAGCGCTGAATCATTAGTAAGTACTGCCCCATCATGTGGCTTGATCAATAATTGCCCCTTTTCCAGCACGTCTCTTCAAAATGCAGTCAACTTTAGGGGTTCTGGCAACAGTAGCCAATTTTCTCACCTTGCCAATCAGTGCAACAGCATGTCCTTCTTGCAGACTGTCTCTTATAGCCAGCTGTAGCGTATGCACAACACAGGGCATGTGATGAATGAAAGAACATATTGACACATTTTCAACAAGATCATCTAAACTATCATGTAGCTGTTCATCTGAAGCAACTTCAGTTTGCTCCTCAGTTACAATACTGTGTTCCTCTATTTCAAACATTTCTGTGTCTGTGGACCCAGAATGTTCTTCTAGCTGCTGGTCACCATCATTACTCTCATTCATTAGCTTAATAGTACTTATCATATTTGAAGCATTGTCAGTTACAACAGAAAGAACTTGCTCTTTTTTAAGTTCATAGTCTTGCAGAACCTTTTCCACCAAGACCTGGAGAAACTCACTGGTGTGATGAGCTTTGGTGTCTTTTACTGCCAATGTCTTGGTAACTATTTCATTTTTGTCACAAACAAATCGGACATTGATGGCAAAATAGTTCACTCTGTGACGTGTGCAGGCATTCATTTTAAGAAACAGAAAGCGTCCCTTGAGAGTTTTTTAAGTTCTTCCTTTTGTTTATAAGCTTCTTCGATTACTAATTTTCTAATACTCTCTCCATAGAAACACCAAGCTTGCGGGCCATTTCCCCATTCCGACACATAAAAGCCAGTCGTGAAAATAATGAAATAGGCACACTATCCTTTACAACAATCTCTATGATCTGTTAAATGTATCTACTGTCATTGTCACAGTAACTTTGTCACTAACAAAATATCTTGCAACTGATGGCTGCAAAGTTCTCTGCTCCTTTGTTTGGCTGGAAGAGCTGAGCACTGGTTCATTTGTTTGGATGCAGTCTTTCTCATCCACTGCTTTCAGTACTTCTGGATGAAAGCACTGTAAATGTCTCTTTAGATTAGAAGCTCTGGTAGGAGCATTTTTATCTTCGCCTGAATATGCACTCATCTTGGCTTCACAGCATTTGTTTTCGTCTGGATCATTTGTCATACACTGACAGACATAATGTTTTCTATCTTGAGTGATGGTGAAATGTTCAAATACAGCAGATTTAATGTGACGCTTCTTTGACATTCTCAGGTTTTTAATTCTGCATTCACAATCCAAATGACAATTGTTTTTCCTAAAAACAATTGTACAAAATGATTGCCAGGTCGTACAACTGATATAGTGGTCAGTAATACTGTTATTATTCCTCATGTACTCACAGTTAACTGATGCAAAGTTTGTGGAAAGGATAATACTTCTTACAGTCTTCCTCTTCTGAGTAGCAGGCAGCTGTGAGATGCTTGGAAGACACACACCTAGTATGATCTAGTCTAGACGAGGAGGAGCTTTACTATTAAGAATTTGCAACACATTTTCACTTTCAGTTTCATACATTGTAAGTAGGGGGTTTGGGGCAGCATGAGGTTAAACAAGTATAAGATTAGATAAGGGCAGTGGAGAACAGTGACACACAAGAAGCAAGAAATATCTCTATCTCCAGCAGAACTGCTTATCACTGTTGTTCATAGTTTGATAGAACATATATATTTGAGTAACATTTATAAAATTTATATGAAAGTTCTATTATGAAATATTGATAAATTTTTTTAAAGCTGGAGTCGGAGTCGGTACATTTCTACCGACTCCGACTCCAACCAAAACTAACTCCGACTCCACGACTCAGACTCCACAGCCCTGGTTATATGAATATATCGATACTAGATGGTGGCCCGATTCTAACGCATCAGGGATTCTAGAATATGTATGTAGTTTATTTATGAAGATTTAAAAATAATGCAATGAATACACAACATCTATCATCTACCTATGTATCTTTCGTCTATGTATGCTATATTTATTTATCATCTCTCTATACATGTTTTATCTATGTATCTATCTACAAAGAAAAAAAAGCTAAAGAGCTCTCAAGGCATAGTCTGAACTGGTGCAAGCTGCAATACTGAACAATACACAGAAAAAATTCACGGCAGCACACAGTCACTGCTAATCATGTGTGAATACGGACATACAGATAGAAGTAAAAGCACCCATGCATTTGAGAAAAAATATAAAAACCTGCTTTTTTTTTTAAAACAACTCAATTTTTTGATTTTTTGCCTTTTTTGACAGGAGTGAAGTTCGTCACACTGACTGACAGCCTTATAGACAGGTGTAAAGTTTGTGACACTGACAGTCTTATAGACAGAAGTAAAATTCGTGACACTTAACAGGCTTGTTGACAGGAATGAGGTTCCTCACACTGACTGACAGCCTTGTAGACAGGGGATTGAACTGCGTCACAGTAACCGACAGGTTTGTAAACAGGAGTGAACTGCGTCACACTATTAGCGGCAGTTCAAATTGCCTGCAAAAATACCAGGCCGCGTCTCTCATTGGTCTCCATAGTGACCAATGAGAGACGCGGAATTCAAACTGCACGCCAAGCCGCGCTACTTCTCTGATTGGTCGCCGCATTGGTCTGCTGCACAGAGGTCAGCAGCTCATGAGCCGGGAGATGACTCCCGGCTGGCGATCCGCGGCTGAGCTCCGGTCAGTGGCTGGCTCGCGCACGCTGCGGCCATCGTCGGCCGGATCTGTGTATCCCAGCGAAATCAGCGCTAACGCACCTGTCACGTCCTACTGACGGGCCCCACACGTGGACCCACTGGACCGCGTAGTGCGAATGCTGATATCAGGATGATAGAGAGACGGACCAGTACAGTAGAGTCAACAGGTTTATTGAACAACACAAGAACCCACGCCCCAGGGGAGGGCCACACGGCCACAGCACCGGAACACCACCGAAGGAGGCCCCGGAGCGCTTGATCCCTATACAGGGATACCGCCGGTACCAATCTCGGAAGGACCAATGAAGCGGACACGGGTGTTAAACCAACCCAAGGCAACGTGGAAACAACACAGCAACTGGGTATAAGCTAGGACACGGAGAACCGGAAACACTGAGAATCCGGAGCAGGACCTGAATCAGCAATTTCAGCTTGGAAGAGATCCAGGTGGAAGGCCCAGAACACGGGAGTCAGCAAGGAGCCGGCAGGGCGGAGATCTGCAGGAAGTAACACACAGAAATCAGATAACAAGCAAAATAAGGAACAACCTGACCAGACCAGGAATAGCAACTCCACTAGGTAGAAGTTGCCCTGGCAAAGACTGACAGGAAACAGGAGGTTTATATTACAGCAGGGCACTCCTGATTGGCAGGACACAGAGGCTTGGTGATTGGCTGAGGGGAGGAGCATGATCCCTGCAGCCTCTCCAGCATTCACTGATTTGGAGATGGAGTTTCATGCGCTCAAGCAGTAGCCCCGGAAGTGAGGAGACGAGCAGCGCTATTCCAGCAGAGGGCACTGGAACCCTTCGGCAGACCTCCGAGGGGTTACAGTACCCCCACTCTATGCCCCCCCCCAGACGGAAACCGGCCAGGAACCTGCGCAGAAGGCTCGGGGCATTGAGGTCCGCCTCCATGGTCCCGAGGGCTCCGGCAAGGGCAGAAGGGGCCCGAGGGCAGTTGCTTGGGCGTCTTGCATGGAGCACAGGAGGAACAGGTGGAGACATAGTTGGAGACGTCCTGACGGATCCGCGGCCACCAGTAGTACCGACCAATCAAGTGTATGGTCTTCGCCACCCCCGCATGGCCTGCGAGACTGGATGAATGGCCCCAGCGAAGGACATACCTCCGATCAGCCTCGGGTACCAGCGTCTTACCTGGTAGGAACCGACGGAGGGGTGCCGCCATGCAGGTGTTGGACGGATCGATGATGGAGCGTGGCTCCTCCTCTTGACATTCGGACATTGCTTGAGTTTCGGCAGGGTTCAATGTGTAGACACGGCTCTTCGGGAGTGGAGTCCCCGGCACAAGATCAACGGGATAGACATAGGGTCCGTGCGGAGGTAACGTCTCGGCCTCCTTCTGGTCGAGGACGTCGGCATACGACCGATAGGCCGAGGGCTGCCCGGGCAGCGCTGCCAGGGAAGGTGGCAGCCGGAGGGAAGAAACGGGAAGAAGGCATCGGCTATGGCACGCCTGCCCCCACTGCAGGACCTCACCTGTTCGCCATTCCAGTACTGGTTCATGAATGCGGAGCCATGGAAGACCGAGCAGAAACGGAGGAGACAGGACCGGCAGGACATAGAAGGTGAGACGCTCAGTGTGACGAGGACCAACTTGTATCTCCACCTCTCCGGTGACACCCGTCACAGCGTCTTGTAAGGGCCTCCCATCGACCGAGGTGATGACGCGGGGATGCTGCAGGGGGCATATGGGAATACCATAGCGTTGCGCAGTCTCCAGCTGCACAAAGTTACCTGCGGACCCGGAATCCAAGCAAGCCAGCTCTGAATGGCGTTCGTCTCCAACCGTAACCTGGATGGCAATAGTGAGAGGTGGAGAGGACTTGCTCTCTGTTAAGTGGGCCTCTCTTACCTGCCCTAGATGGAGGTTCTCTGGCCGCTTGGGACACTGGCGGCGAAAGTGGCCAGATCCTCCGCAATAAAGGCACAGGCCCCGGGTGATCCTCTCCTCCCTCCTCTGGAGCCGGACACGATCCACCTCCATGGCCTCGAGACCTGCCGGAGGTGCCGCAGGTTCCGGAAGGAAGGGTCCACTCCTATGCGTCCTCTCCTGGAACCGCTCCTGAAGACGACGGTCAATTCGGACAGCGAGGGTGATGTACTCCTCCAGGGAGCTGGGTAGGTCCTGAACCGTCAGTTCGTCCTTGATATGGCTTGACAACCCCCGGCGGAAGACACCAACCAAGGGCTCATCCGCCCAGCGGAGCTCGGCAGCCAGAGTACGGAACTGGATGGCATACTGCCCAACAGACTGATTACCTTGTCGCAGGTTGAAGAGCGCCTCGGTGGCGGAGGCCACACGTCCTGGCTCATCAAAGGCCTTATGAAAGGTGTCCAGAAACGCCCACAGGTTGGACACGATGGGATCCTCTCTCTCTAACAATGGGTTGAACCATGCCAGTGCCTCTCAGAGACCTCGAGGTGCGAAGCCAGAAACGCCACTTTCGCCTCATCCGTTGGGTATTGGTGAGGTAATAACCGGAAGTGGAGCTGGCACTGGTTAATAAACGCTCGACATGCTTTAGAATCCCCGGTGTACCTGGTGGGCTGGCACAGTCGTGGAGAAGACACAGCTCCCGCCGGAGCTCCAGTTGAAAGCACGGGGACGGAACCTGGGCTTCCTGTTGTGCTCAGTAGGCTGGTAAGCCGGTCATCCAAGGAGGACACATGGGATAACATCCGAGTCTGTCTCTCTCTCAGATGGTCCAATTCCTGGTGGAGACTTAGCACCTGGGAAGAGAGAGTGGGATCAGTGGTAGAGGACACCCCCAAGCGGGCCTCTAGAGACTGGATAAACGCCACAACCTGGTCGTGACTCTGGCGGAGTGCGGCCAGCTCTCTTTGGGCATCAAACCTGGCATCATCGGGGTCCATGGCCAGGGCAAAATCTGTCACGTCCTACTGACGGACCCCACACGTGGACCCACTGGACCGCGTAGTGCAGATGCTGATACCAGGATGATAGAGAGACGGACCAGTACAGTAGAGTCAACAGGTTTATTGAACAACACAAGAACCCACGCCCCAGGGGAGGGCCACACGGCCACAGCACCGGAACACCACCGAAGGAGGCCCCGGAGCGCTTGATCCCTATACAGGGATACCGCCGGTACCAACCTCGGAAGGACCAATGAAGCGGACACGGGTGTTAAACCGACCCAAGGCAACGTGGAAACAACACAGCAACCGGGTATAAGATAGGACGCTGAGAACCGGAAACACGGAGAATCCGGAGCAGGACCTGAATCAGCAATTTCAGCTTGGAAGAGATCCAGGTGGAAGGCCCAGAACACGGGAGTCAGCAAGGAGCCGGCAGGGCGGAGATCTGCAGGAAGTAACACACAGAAATCAGATAACAAGCAAAATAAGGAACAACCTGACCAGACCAGGAATAGCAACTCCACTAGGTAGAAGTTGCCCTGGCAAAGACTGACAGGAAACAGGAGGTTTATATTACAGCAGGGCACTCCTGATTGGCAGGACACAGAGGCTTGGTGATTGGCTGAGGGGAGGAGCATGATCCCTGCAGCCTCTCCAGCATTCACTGATTTGGAGATGGAGTTTCATGCGCTCAAGCAGTAGCCCCGGAAGTGAGGAGACGAGCAGCGCTATTCCAGCAGAGGGCGCTGGAACCCTGCGGCAGACTCCCGAGGGGTTACAGCGCCGCTGTTGCCGGGCTGCACATTGGTGCGAAATTCGAACTTTGAATTTGCGCGCTTATTTGCATAGTCTGCGCTCATTGGTGGCCGCCTCCGGCGGTCACCAATGAGCGGCCTCTGTCTGGCGCGCGATTTCCGTGACAGACAGAGAACATGAGACGATTATATAGTAGATAAGTTTTATTGCTCATTTTTCAAAAATTGTCTCGTTTTAAAGACAAAATAAAAAAATAGTAGGATATTGCTACAATAACTAAGAATGTGTTACGCAATATCAAGAATATGATGTAATCAATATGGAAACAGAAACATGTCTGTATTGTTTGTACATTTTCTTTGTTTAATAAACACAAATTTAACAAAAAAAAAAAAACCTTTCAAACTTTCTTCTAATCTATGGTTTCCTTCAACCTACCATAGTTTCTCTAAAGATACAAGATCGCATAGAACGAGCATCCTGTTTTCCAGAGGGCTACTGTGGGAGTTTGTGGATTCTCGAGGTGATGGAGTGGGGAGGATGCTTGTGCTTAAGGGTTAGATAGCCTCGCAGCTATATACTTTTGCTTTGCTGTATCTCCCAAATACAGGACAGATTTCAGCTCTGATAGAGGTCCTCGACAGCATAGATGACTTTGCAGAGGGGACACTGATCCTTGGAGATCTCAATGTAGCCTTGGATCTCTCTTTAGATACTTCAGCAAGCAATTCATCTTTACCTACCACAGCACACCGCAAACTCAGACGTACGTTGCACAAGCACCAGCTTCTTGATACACGGTGTCTGCTCTACCCGAAAGATTAGGATTTTTCTTTTTACTCCATAGTACATAACTCATGCCTCAGACTGGACTATCTCTTCATCAAACACGCAGCGATTACATGCATGCAGCAGGCAAAACCTGGCTCGATAATTTTCTCAGACCACGCACTCATTACATTAGACATTTCCCTTTCCTGTCCGATTCCAAAACAGTGGCAATGGAAGCTTAACCTATCCCTGTTAGATGATCAGCTAGTACAATCAGAATTAAAGCAGACAATCGAGGAATATTTTGCAACAAACACAATACCAGACTTTTCTCCAATGAAAATGAAAATCTGGGAAGCACATAAGTGTGCCATTAAAGGGGTATTTATAAATCACAGAGCTGCAACAAAAAAAAGAGAGAGAAAAGAAGGTCGCCTCTTTAATTTCCAAACTACCTTGAGACCCTACACAAACACGATCCCTCAGTAGGTTTGAACGGTTCGGTCCTGGAAGGCCGGGGAACTTTGAGGACCCTCCTTTAAAAAAAAGCGAAGAGTATCCCCTTTCAAGATGCAGGCAACATTACTAAGAATGCAGGGATGTAGCATGTGAAATAATGACATTATGGAGAGGGGCAGTGTGAGAGGATGACATTATGGAGAAGGGCTTTTTTTAGTAGGATATAATGGAGGGGGCAGTGAGAGTGGGGAAAATTAAGTGGGGAACAACATTATGGAAAGGGGCTGTATTGGGGTCGACATTATAGAGCGTGGCAGTGTTGGAGAAGGATGTTTTGTGAATGAAGCACAGTAAGGGGCAACTATTTATTTAGGGATACAGCATGCACAATATTTTTATTTAAGGGAAATATGATGATACTCTTATTTTTTAAGGGAATCGTGTTGGGATGTGCTGCTGAAGGCGGAGAAATGTATGCAGAGACGAGTTCTGGGCAACAAATATCATTTATTACATCATTAACAATATCATTCTTTACTATGTGGAGACAATAGAGATAGAAACAACTCCAATCAGAGAAAATGCCGTCTATTAAGGTAGCCGGATGTATATGTTTATTTGTGAAACTGAGTACATCTTGTCAATTCTGAGAATCTATTTGGTCGACTGTGTTATGATGACTGGTAACAACAACTCCCAGCATCTCTACCATTCTTAAGGACATACTGGAAATTGTAGATTAAAAGCAATAAAATCATATATGGGACTGATCTGACATTACAATTGATTTGCTGCACTATGCTTTGTGGTGTATACATGTACTGACTGTGGGTCTGATCTTCTACATATGTAGCAATCCATAATGTAGTTAATGGCTATGTTAAAATTTAATCTCACATCTCTAGAGTTTTGAGTATTTTTATGAGGAGGATTTCTTGAGTTTCTGCTACAAAATTAGCAGGTGTTCACAATGATTTTTTTGGAGCAGAGACTGAGCAAAAAGGCTCATAATCAACTACTTATAATGTGCTTATGGTGATGTATTAAAGTACTGATGGTGATTTTGGTGATGTATTCATGTCAGCAGGGCCGCCACTAAGGCCTGACAGCTCGTGTCAGGGGCCTGGCCTTATTTGGAGGGGGCATAGCCATTGTATCAGGGGCAGGGGGCCCGGCCGTGATGGCGGGGGCTGTGGCTATCTGGAGCAGGGAGGCTCAGCCCCCCCGGCAGGCACACGCTGACGCTGCTTTGCTGGCCTGGGCCCGCCGTGCAAGACTAGAGGGGGCGGGCCCCGATCTCCTCTGGGCCCCGTCCCCTCATGTCTTGCACAGGCCCCCTCTCCTGTGAATCACCGCCGGGCCCCGCCCCCTCACCTCTTGAGTGGGCGCTCCGCCTTGCCCTGTCTCCTCCTGTCCATCCCAGCTGCCGGTGCGACCGGCAAACCGGATGTCGACTCACACGGGCACCGGCAGGATGCAAGTGACCGGAGTCAGGGGGAAGCTGCTGCCGTTGCTACTGCTAGTGAGTTATATGCTCGTCTGTCTGTCTGTCTCTCTCTTTGTATCTCTCTGTCTACACAGCACTATACTCTATATACAGGTCCACACTACATGCTGTATTTGTGTATCTATATACTGTATGTATATAGTGTGGACCTGTATATACAGTAGAGCGCTGTCTGTGTATAAAAGATATACAGCCAGCAGTTTCATTGTATACATCCTGCTATTCGTTTGAAATAGCCGACGGTGAAATCTTGTCACCGCCGGCTTTAAAGCCAGCTGTTTCAAACGGTCAGCTGATCAGGATCAGCTGATTGTTTGAAATAGTCGGCTTCAGCTGATTCAGGTCGTTGAGCCTGATATTGATCATCTGATCGGTTTGCCGATTACAGCGGCCTAGTTGTAACCTCATGATCCAATATCAACATATATTTACAAGGGACCGTTCCTGTTAAGCTTCAATGAAGAGGTAAGTTCTGGACTGGACCAAAGAAATGCAGTGGACGTGGTGTATATGGACTTTTCAAAAGCTTTTGATAAGGTGCCACACAAAAGGTTGATACATAAAATGAGAGCAATGGGGATAGGGGAAAATATGTGTAAGTGGGTTAAGAACTGGCTCAGTGATAGGAAACAAAGGGTGGTTATTAATGGAACACACTCAGAATGGGTCATAGTTAACAATGGGGTACCACAGGGGTCAGTATTGGGCCCGCTTCTTTTTAACATATTTATTAATAACCTTGTAGGGAGCATACAGAACAGAATCTCAATATTTGCAGATGACATTAAACTCTGCAGAGTAATCAATACAGAGGAGGACAATTTTATATTACAATAGGATTTATATAATTTAGAAGCTTGGGCTGATAAATGGCAAATGAGCATTAATGGGAATAAATTTAAGGTCATGCACTTGGGCAGAGGAAATAAAATGTATAATTATGTGCTTAATTGTAAAACACTGGGAAAAACTGTCACTGAAAAAGACCTGGGTGTATGGGTAGATGACAAACTCACATTTAGTGCTCAGTGTCAGGCAGCTGCTGCAAATGCAATTAAAATAATGGGATGTATTAAAAGAGGCATAGATGCTCAGGAGGAGAACATAATTCTACCTCTAATAACTCATAATTCTACCTCAAGTCACTAGTGCGACCGCACTTAGAATGTTATGGCAATAAATAGTTAATAATTTATATAAGTTTATTGAAGCCATTCAGAAACCTTCCAACAGCATGGTTATATGAATTCTTGCACTTTTCTCTAGAATTCTTCTGTCTTAGATTCTATATAATGTTTTGAGTTAGATGTAGCAGTGTGGAAGCTCTTATCAAGATGTTCCCGGAGCAAATGTACTAATCAAGGCTAAATTGAAACTAACTAACACACAGAATATGAATTGAATGTTTCTTCAAAATAAAATATAGATTCAGCATAATATGATGCAATCACCTAGAAACACCCCTAAGGAATGCCCCTTTAATGATAAGTAATAAAACTGCTAACCCCTCCTAAAATAAAGGTCTTTGTCATTAAGCTCTACTTTGACATGGTTGTCAGCGTGGTTCTTACGGTGGTGTGCACACACTTAGACAAAGCATCAATTCGGCGGCAGACAATTAAGAGGACAGCCCACCTGAAAGGTGTGGAGGGCATCCATTACAGTTGGCGCACCAGCGTAGGGGCTAGGATGAGACATCCATGGGACGACAGCAATACCTGAACCACTATTCCCAGGATCATACACAAGGGGTAGACCTGCAGGCTACAAAGAGGTAAGAAAATGATTTATCTTCCCTAAGACCCTCTTGTGTCTCCGTGCAGGGATGAAGGTAGCTGGCTGTCAGACTCGGACACAGATGACCGGATATGAGAAGTCCTAGCCCTGCAACCCGGTCCTGAGAATTCCTTAATTGTCTGCCTTATTTGTGTTCTTGCAACCCGGTCCCGAGTTTATCTGTGTTTATGTCAGTGCTATCATTGCTGCAGTTTCAGAGCAGAGAAAAAGAGAAAGGCACGGAGAGACGGGGCTGAGTGGGGAGATTCTGTTTCCTGGTTTTCCTGCTCTATTCCCAGGGGATAAGGTTGATGGTTTTCCGCCCCCTGAGAGGGGAGCTGATGGTTTATTTTACTACTGGTTCCAGCCTCTGATACGGCTGATGGTTTTCCTACCCCGCGTGCGCAAGCTAAGGACGGAGTGTAGTGTTAGTAGTCCTGGCTGCGGTGGTGGACGAGTACGTAATTTCCGTAAATGATTGTAGTGATGATATTGTTCCGTCTCTCCAATTCCCCTTGCCATATGTACATGAAGAAACTGGTTATATAGCAATCCCTGGCACTGCTCCAGTACTCAAGGTGTTCAGACAAAATATACATGCCCAGCTAACGATAGTCAATCAGCAAGGGGTTTTGATTAAAGAAGTATATGCAAGAAAGTTATATAACCCAGTTGTTGCCCCACTGAAGTGTAGAGGGGGCCGACACAGTTTGATGTTTTATCTGTTTGGTGACAACCATTCCAGTCCCAGTCCTCAGACTGACTCTGACTGACTGACTCCAGTGACGCAACCAGTTCCAGTCCTCTGACTTACTGCCTTCCTAACATCACCGACTAGTTTCCATAACGTGTACACAGTGTAAGCAAGGTGTGAAGCTTGCCATTTCTGCTGACTAGGTTACAGACCAATTCACCTCTCTTCCCCACCCAAAGTTTAGAGTGTTCAGAATAAACATTAATGCCCGGCTCACTGAAGGTATCCCAGTTGACTCCCGTTTATACAACCCTGCTGACAGTGGTGATCTTGAGGGGTTGGCAATTAAAGCAAAGATAGAAGTACAGAGACTTGGGTTTAAGCTATAACATGGGTGTTAAACAGTCAAAGCCTCAGCAAGTTACCCCCAAGAGACCTGGTGGCAGAGAGGAAAGGGAAGAAGTATATGAAAAAAGAAAAGAAGTATAGTATGTGAAGAATATGAAGGTCCTCTTAAAACTGATGGGATCCACAACCCATGGAGGACACTTAGATGAGAAGGAGTGGAAGGAAGTGATAACAAGTAAGAGAGGGCTTTTGAAGGATGCCAAGGTTTTGGAAGATGCAGAAGCATGTTATAACGATACGAGGAAGTTATGGAAGTTATTGTGGATTGAACATCGTGACTCTGCTACTGGTGAATACACGTATTCTGACAAGATGACACTGGCAGAAGCTGCTGCACCCGTGCCTATGCCGACACATTCCAGATACCCACACAGACCCACCACCCTGTGTCCAGTTCTCAATATGGATGGCACACATTACACTCCAGTGAACCAGGATGCACCCACTTCGTCTCAAGCTGCCGTCCTAGCACAGACCAGACCCTGCACTGCAGCAGTATCCGGAATATACATGAACAGGGACGGGGACGAAACAAGAGATGGAGATAAGGAGGCTGCCGAAGAAGAATACCAGATGGCATGGGGACAGGAGAATTTCTCAGTTGGGCCTGGAGCTAGGCCAAAAATTCCACAGTATCCCTCCCCAGCCTCAGTGAATCCCCTCTCATCACTAGGAAATCATGGAGGCATGCCTTTAATGAAGACAGAACTGTCACAATTGGGAGCAACAGGTGGAGACGAGCAGACACATCACCGGCTACAGTCTACTTCCCCCGGCACAGCACACTCCCCAGGATAGGGGAGGTTGGAAACTGACATTATCAAGGTACTGGGGTACACAGGCCACAGCCGGCAGTACTGCTACGCATGGCTCAGATCAACCACCCCGATTGGCACAGTATGAAGACCCTCCACCGCATCTTTCCCGTCCTAGGCGAGGCAGATATGTCTCCTGGAAGCATCAGGAAGCTGCCACATTGGTGAACACCTTACCGGACCCTGACAAGCAACCTATGCCCTTTCATCGGAAGATGAGCCAGATTCAGAAGACTCACGCTGCCTCAAGGGAAGATCTTATGGGATTGGCTTCTACCTGCGCCACGAGCGCCCATCCTCCAGAGAGTCCGGAAATCTACAAAGAGCCCATGATCCCAATGTGAAAAAATGGGGTGAAGGGCCACAGAATGGACATGACTCTGGCTGAACTGCAGGAGATGGCGGCGAGACAACAGCATCAGATCGAGGCCCAGCAGCTAATGCTGGCTACAAAGGAGCAGCGCTTGAAGTACCTGAAGCAGCAGGACCGGCGTCAGCAGCAGCAGGCCAGTTAGCAGGAATAGCTGAAACGTCTGCGGGAGATTGCAGAAAATCAGGAGGCAAAGCTGAAGAAAGTGCGGACCCTGAAGGGCCACATGGAGCAGAAGAGGCTCAGCAATGGCAGGCTAGTTGAGGAAATCGAACAGATGAATAACATGTTCCAAAAGAAGCAGAAAGAACTGATGGTGGCCGTGATCAAAGTGGAAGAAATGAGTCGCCAGCTGGAAATGCTGAAGAACGGACGTATCGAGGGCTATCACGACAACCAGTCTGCGGTCGCTGAACTAGACCGTCTCTACGAAGAGCTTCAGTTGAGGAACAAGCTGAATCAGGAGCAGAATGCCAAACTGCAGCAGCGGGAGAGCCTGAACAAGCGCAACTCCGAGGTGGCCGCCATGGACAAGCGTGTCAATGAGCTGCGGGACCGGCTCTGGAAGAAGAATGTGGCTCTGCAGAAAAAGGAGAAAGTGTAGAGAAGTTTTACTACCGGCTGAATCAGATGTTCACAGATCTGGGATTTGACCACCATGAGAAGTCCCATAGCCAGATATGGATACAAGCCTTCGTCCAAGGTCTTCTTGAACACGTACAGAAGCAGGTCCAGACGACGAGATTTGAATACAGACGATTGAACCCAGATATTATATTTCAGGTGGCAAGGGCATAGAAATGAACAGGCCTTCAGAACCTCCCCGGAACCGTAATGTTATGGTGTCGCAGAACCCAGGAAACAGGGGAGGACCAAGAAGTGGAGTCACCTGTTACAATTGTGGATAGATAGGCCACATAAGGAGAAACTGCAGATTTTCTCAACATCGCAGTCAGACAGCTGAGTCCAGAGCACCATTGCAAGAACAGCTGCCGCAGGATTTCCCTCCACTACCACCACCCGTCCCCTCCACCCAGCTATAGGACATAGGCAAGCCGGATCCACCAACTTACAACACGCTCTGCAAAGCCAAAAGACAAGCTTGCGGCCCGACTCCTACTGTATGTATGGAGGTAGAAGGAAGATCCATCCCCTTCTTAGTGGATACCGGTGCAGCCAGAAGTGTGATAAGATTTGCTGATTTACCTGACTCAGACTGCCTCACAGAAGAAACCATCCCATGTGTGGGTGTTGATGGAGTCATCAAGTATACCCCTATGACCCGCCCATTGCGCGTCAGCCTGCAACCTGCACAGAGCATATTATCTCGATTGGTGGTGTCCAACACCTGTCCAGTGAACCTACTGGGAAATGACTTACTGACGAAGTCACACGCCAACATCTCCTTTCAGGAATATGGTACTTTCACACTTACTACGGCTCTGGACCAGGAAGAAGTTTCACGGGTTTTCGGCCTCTTTCACTTTGCTGAGACAATACAACCTACGGATGCAGCCTGGCTTTCACAGATACCAGACATCCTGTGGGCCCGTTGGACATTGGAAGGCTCCCAGTCCAGCCAGTGGAAATCAAGCTTAAACCAGGTGCCCGCTTACCCCGTAAGCCCCAGTACCCTCTCTCCATTGCCCAATCGGATGCTATCACACAACTGACGCCTTACGTCAAGAATGGAGCAGTCACCCCGACCAAGTCACCATGCAACACCCCACTGTTTCCAGTCAAGAAGAAAACACCAAAGGGACAACCTCCCAAGTTTCGCATGGTGCAAGATCTACGGGCAGGGAATGAAGCCACAGTCTTGGATACTCCGATTGTGCCCAATCCTTTCTGTCTGACAACTGAAGCCATTGATGGATTCTACACGCTGAAGGATGCCATCATATACTCTCCTGCCCTTGGACTCCCCGACTACCAGAAACCCTTCTGCCTGTTTGTAATGGAGAAGAAAGGACATGGCACTGGAGTCCTAACACAGTTCCATGGGGGAAGACAGCGCCCACTGGGATACTACTCTGCCAGATTGGACCCAGTTGCCCGTGGAGCACCTTCATGCCAGAGAGCTGTCCTTGCTACACACCTACTGCTGGACAAGGCTGCTGATGTTATTCTGGGCCACTGCCTGAAGGTGAAGGCTCCACATGATATCACTGCCATTCTGGCCCAGATCCAACCTAAACATTTCTCTGCTGCACGTCACCTACGGCTGCAATGTTCCCTTCTACTCCCAGACATCGTGGCAATCTCTAGGTGTGATGTCCTGAACCCTGCAACTCTCCTCCCTCTTCCAAGGGGGGAATGTGATGTGTCTGACACTTCGGTGGAAGAGGAAGCCGACTTTGAAATGGCTCAGCACGACTGCCTTGCGCTTATGAGACAAGAAACCTCCGGATTTGACACAATCACAGATACGCCGCTGGAAGACCCATGGATGGATCAAGATATGCGGACCAAGAAGGACGGTTTCACACCGGTATGGCGGTGGTTACAGAAGATACTGTGTTGATGGCCAAACCACTACCTGCGTCCATGTCTGCACAGGAAGCAAAATTGGCTGCATTGACCGAAGGTTGCAAGATGGCAGCCCAGAAGAAAGCGAACATTTATACCTATCTGGAGGGCGAGAGACTTCATTACAGCCAATGGAACTCCAATACGCCACCATAGAGCGGTGAAGGAATTGCTAGAGTCCTTGCTGAAGCTAGAAAGAGTCGCGGTACTTAAGGTAAAGGCACACACTGGAGGGACCTCAAGAGAAGCCGGAGAGAATATGGGAGATCATACGGGAGGTCATGTAAGTACCACAGCTACAAGGGTCACATCAGTTTGACTTCTACACCATAGTAAACAGATGCACACGACACGAGATCTACAACAGCTATGGGTAATATGGGGGATATAGACGAGTCCAGGCAAAAGAACGCAAAGATAAATGGGGTAGAAGCCTGCCAGACCACATGATCCTGACCAAGGGTAGATGGGAGCATAGCCAAAGCCGTAAAAGGACTCACAGACCTGTTAGAAGAATTAGCTCATAATTCTGGTGTTAAGGATCCATGGGACACTTGGTTTGGGTGGTGGGATGGATGGCAGAGAGCACTTATCAAACTAGGTATAATAATACTTTGTGTTCTATTCATAGCGGCTTTAATTTCATGCTGTGTAATACCTTGCATCAAGAGGATGATGTCTCACGTCATAAAGGAGACAGTGACCACAATGTATGCAGATCTCAGAGGCTTCGATGATGAAGAAATATACGCCTGAAAATGATGCCATTGCTGCAAGATCCCTTGGAGAAATACGAGAACTTGAGACCCATCTTAAAAGATGGAGTAGGGACAGTTTAGGGTGCGGCTAAGGCCAACTGCAAAGGGATTCCGACATTACGGTTTGTCTCAATGTTGGTGAACTGTCCTCCCCTTTCCCCTATCTTTTCCCCCTCCGCCGCCTAGGGCAAAGATTTAGGGTAAGATTCTGAATGTCTCCAAAGGGGGGAATGTTAGGGCAATAAATAGTTAATAATTTATATAAGTTTATTGAAGCCATTCAGAAACCTTCCAACAGCATGGTTATATGAATTCTTGCACTTTTCTCTAGAATTCTTCTGTCTCAGATTCTATATAATGTTTTGAATTAGATGTAGCAGTGTGGAAGCTCTAAAGGCTACTTCACACACACACAGATATCTGAGTACAATATCTGAACAGATCTCTGGTTGCAGTGAAATCATGGATACATTGTTCCATTTTGTGGCTGTGTACAACATGGAGCAATGTATCCATGATTTCACTGCAACCAGAGATCTGTGAACAATATCTGCCCAGATATCTGTGTGTGTGACCCCAGCCTTATGAAGATGTTCCCGGACCAAATGTACTAATCAAGGCTAAATTGAAACTAACTAACACACAGAATATGAATTGAATGCTTTTTTCAGAATAAAATGTAGATTCAGCATAATATGATGCAATCACCTAGAAACACCCCTAAGGAATGCCCCTTTAATGATAAGTAATAAAACTGCTAACCCCTTCTAAAATAAAGGTCTTTGTCATTAAGCTCTACTTCGACATGGTTGTCAGCGTGGTTCTTACAGTGGCATGCACACACTTAGACAAAGCATCAATTTGGCGGCAGACAAGAGGACAGCCCACCCGAAAGGTGTGGAGGGCATCCATTACAAGAATACTGTGTACAATTCTGGTCTCCGGTGTATAAGAAAGACATAGCTGAACTAGAGCGGGTGCACAGAAGAGCAACCAAGGTTATTAGAGGACTGAGGGTTATGCAATACCAAGACAGGTTATTATACTTGGGGTTATTTAGTTTGGAAAAAGGAAGACTTAGGGGTGATCTTATCATAATGTATAAATATACGAGGGGACAGTACAGAGACCTTTTTAATGATCTTTTTACTCTTAGGCCTGAGACGGGGACAAGGGGCATCCTCTATGTCTGGAGGAAGGAAGGTTTAATCATAATCGCAGGCGCAGATTCTTTACTGTAAGAGCAGTGAGACTGTGGAACTCTCTGCCACATGATGTTGTAATGAGTGAGTCACTACTAAAATTTAAGAATGGCCTGGATGCCTTTCATGAAAAATATAATATTACCAGTTATACATACTAGATTCTTTGATAGGGCGTTGATCCAGGGAACTAGTCAGATTGCAGTATGTGGAGTCAGGAAGGAATTTTTTTCCCCAATGTGGAGCTTAGTGTTGCCCCATGGGTTTTTTTTGCCTTCGTTTGGATCAACATGTTAGGCTATGGGTTGAACTAGATGGACTTAAGGTCTTCCTTCAACCTTAAATACTATGTTACTATATTACTTGGCTGGCGACAAAAATGGGGCGAAGCCCCACGTATTTTTTTTTAATTATTTCATTAAATTCATGAAATAATTAAAAAAAAAAGGGCTTCCCTATTTTTTTGTTTCACAGCCGGGTGCAACTAGGCAACTGGGTGATGGGGGCAGCCCGTAGCTGCCTGCTGTACCTGGGTGACCTGAGTTACTTCCCTTCCCCCTTACATTGCCGCTGCACTCCGGGCTCTCCTTCAGGGACCAAAGGGATAGAAGCTTTTTTTCATCTCTGATGAAGCAGAGTGGCCCAGAAAGCTTGGGCCACCCTGCACTGCGGATTCCAGCCCCAGCTGCCTAGTTGTACCTGGCTGGACACAAAAAGAGGGCGAAGACCCACATAGTTTTTTCTTTTTTTAAATTATTTAATAAAATTCATGAAATAATTAATAAAAGGGCTTCCCTATATTTTTGGTTCCCAGCCGGGTACAAATAGGCAGCTGGGGGTTGGAGGCAGTACCTGGCTGGCATACAAAAATATGGCGAAGCTCATGTCAAATATTTTTTTTAATAATTCATAAAAAATATATAAATAAAATAAATACATTTAGGGACTGCATCTTTATTATGCCCTCGACCCTCATCTCTGTGCTGAACACTCTGGCCCTCGTGCAAATTGCAGTCCGCAGCCGCCCCAGAAAATGGCGCATTCACAGAAGCGCCATCTTCTGGCGCTGTATCCGACTCGTGCCGGGTGGCTCGCTGGGTAATAATGAGGTTAGGGCCAGCTTTCTATTATCAGCTGGCCCTAAGCCAGAAATTCATGGGGTCACGCCAATATTAGACATGACCACCATGAATTTCTAGTAATCATATAAAAAAAAATGCAACGGGGGCGTGTCCTGGCCATGGAGGGAGAGAGTCACTAGTTAGTGAGCTCTGTCCCCTCGGCTCTCCTTCCATCAAAAATCAGCCCACCAGCCTGGATGTTATTATCCTAATGCCGACGAGGAAGAAGAGCAACCGCAGAGCTGCGTCTCCAGCCCCTTCAGGCCCAAATCACGCTCAGATAACCTGGTATCTGAGGAGTTCTTCTGGGCCCCCCCCGGACACTGCAGGCCTCAAGATGGCGGATCCCGCTCCTAGTCCCGCGACAATGGCGCCGAGCGCGGGACAGAGCCCACAAGCACCAGAACGCACGGCTGCTCCAGCGGTGAGTCCCCACCTCCCCCCCAACGGAGGTCCCGAAAGGGAGCATCGGGAAGCGGCAGCGGGACTGCATGGCTACTCGGCCACTGGGGATCCACAAGGGGGAACACCGGAGGCCCCTAGACCCGCTCCCGCGGCTGAAGCTGTGGAGGAGACGGAGGGACCGGGTGGCAGCAGGGAGCCTGTGATGCCTGAGGCTCAAAGCAGCAAGGGAATCGGGTCAGAGGAGCTGCAGCCACAACTGCTTCAACATCTCAGCCCAGGAATGGCACACAGCCCTATAGCACCTACATATCATGTTATGCCTGGGCTACAATGTACAGGATGGCCGTATTACCCGGGGACGCAGACCTGGCAGCAACCCCCTCAGGTAATGGAACCTATTGGATCTATGGGGAACCCTCGGCACCTCCCTCACCAAAGGGGCCCCAATTATGGACATCAGACAGGGGGAATGACCATGAACAACATGGGCCAGCTTGTGGAACATATTGAGACCCCCCAAGAAGCTGCCACTCTGAGGGGAGACGAATGGGACATGTTTAAGGCCCGCATCCTTAATATTCCCACTAGAGAAGAGCTGGCGAACTTTGTAGCCAAAATGGAAGCATCCATCAGAGCAACCACTAATGAACTTAGGGGTGAGGTCCGAGGGGTTTCTGACAGAGTGTCTCAGTCTGATGCCAGGGTCGAAGCCCTAACTGATCGGGTTAGGAAATTGGAGGATACAGTGGCCTTTCAACGCTCTCAACAAGAGGTATTCCTAGATTCAATGGAGGACATTGAAAATCGTGAGAGGAGACAAAACATAAGAGTCCGGGGCTCCCTGAACTGATTACCCCTGACGTACTTGGGAAAACGTTGCAGAGCCTGTTTAATTCCATCAGAAAGACCCCAACAGACACGGCTATAGAATTTGATAGGGCTCACAGATCCCTTGGCCCACCCCCAGCAGAAGGGGCGCTCCCCCGCGACGTAATATGCCGCCTGCACAAATACCGAATTAAGGACGATATCCTGAATAAGGCAAGGAAGTGCGAGGAGATTACATTTCAAGGATATAGCATTCAGTTGATGGCTGACCTGTCCAGGAGAACCCTCCAGAAACGGAGGGCATTAAGACCCCTTTTGGATCTTCTCAGACAACATGATTTGGCATACTCTTGGGGTTACCCATTTCGCCTCCAAGTGCGACAGGGAAATGTATCTGCGTACCTGACCCACCCCAGGGAGCTCCAAGGATTTCTTCAGGCCCTGGACTTAATGGACCCGGGTCTCCAGTTCCCTGACTGGCCATCAACAGCGCCTGACAATTCCTTTTATACAGCCACACAACCTGGACGAGCTTCACGTCGCAGAAGGAATGGCAGAACCAGGAATCGTAGACGGAGACGGCCCAGTGAGGATGACCGGGAAGAGGATGGGTGACATTTTGATTTGTCTTTCTCTTTCTAGGATGCTTATAGTTCACTTAATCGTCCTCTAGTAAATACTACAGCTGGACGCTATACTAAAAATATATAATGCTAATAAGATCTTCCTCCATATACTTCATGTGGTCTAGAATCTTTATCTAATGCCAAGGACAATGGAAAATTACGATTGGGGTTTGGTGTGTCTCCCCACAATCTCTTTTCCTTACCCTCTAGATCTTTCCCTCCCCCCCTCCAATTTCCCTTCCTCCCTTAACCCCTATTCCTTACCTACCCTCCATCAATCCGCGCACCAACCCTTTATTCTCTTAATTGTTCTGAGCCCATCAGGAAATCCGCTGTATTTTACGTATTGTTCTATATTTTATTAACAACTTGGTGTAAGAAAAATATCGTTAAACACGCAAGTAGTTTTTACGTTTTTCTATCCTCTGAAATATGCTTTATTTTTTTAGGCTGGTGATAAGTAGATGTGTTTGATGTACGGTTTATGGGAGGGGGGCTGGGGGACTTTATTTCACTTTTTTGTTGTGTTATCTTAAACCGTTATAGTATCTGTAACCCCTTCTACGGACTTCTGTAGCGGTTCTAGAGAATACCCTCTCCCACCAGGAAAGGTAGCTCCCCACGGGGACATCGTATTCCCTTTTTGAATACGATATTTAAAGTTAAAGTTTTTCCCCATTACTCTGTGAGACAGAATTTGCGTCGTCCAGGGGTCTCTTTTTCTCTCAGCTTACTTTCTTTGTCTTTCTCTCTCTTTCTCTTTCTTTCTTTCCCTAGAGGGGTGGGGGTGAGGTGGCTGATATATAGAGGTTGGGATAGCCTCTAGGTGGGAGAGATAATGGGGTCCTTGAAAATTGGGTCCCTGAATGTGAGGGGTTTTAACACGCCACAAAAGAGGCAACAAGTCATGTATGACATGCACAAGAAAGGTGTACAAGTGTTATTCCTCCAGGAGACTCATTTTAAAGAAGGTCACGTTCCTTCCATCGGGAGAAACACTACACTAATTGGACTCACAGTACTAATCCCGAAGCTAGAACCAAGGGGGTGTCGGTGGCCTTTCACCGGGGATTACCCCATACAATACTAGACTCTAAAATTGACTCGGGCGGACGCTACATCTTTCTTAAAATAAAGATAGCAGATAATCTAGTGACCCTGGTAAACTGGTACCTTCCTAACAGGGAGCAGGCGAGAGTGTGCAGAGCCTTACTACTTAAGATGGCAGATTTTGCCGAAGGTCAAGTAATAGGTGGTGATTTTAATTTTGTCTTTGATCCATCCATAGACTCCACATCGGGCAGATGGGCAGCTCCTCCTAAGAGAATGAGGGCACTTCGGGATCTCCTGCGTCGGTTGCAGCTGGTGGACGTGTGGAGGATCCTCAACCCTAATGGTAGAGACTACTCTTATTTTTCAGGGGTCCACCAATCGTACAGCAGAATAGATTTATTCCTGGTCAGCCACGGGGTTCTCTCTTGGACTCCAGACGCTACCATAGGTAATATAGTCTTATCTGACCATGGTCCCGTCTTTTTGTCCTTGGAGATCCCGGGGATGACCAAAAGAGAGTGGACCTGGAGATTAAACAGTCAACTTTTGAAGGACGCTAACTGCCTGGCTGATTTAAAGGCAGATATCGCCTTATTCAATCAAACACATGCACAGGACCCCACGCCCCCGCCGCTGCAATGGGAGGCCTTGAAGTGCTTTCTCCGAGGCACTTTAATCAGGCACGGATCCAGATTAAAAAAACACAGGTCAGAACAAATTACCAAATTGCTACATAAGATTGATCGTCTGGAATCAGAACATAAGAACTCACGGGATGGAGGACTATTGGTGGAGCTAACTAAGACCAGAGTGGAACTTCGTAACTTCCTAGACGCTAGGTTCGAACAGATCTCTGAAAGGTCCAGGGGCTTTTTTTATAAAAAGGCGAACGTGAGTGGGAGACCTCTGGCTAGGTTGCTACACCCTAGATCTGGACCCACTTATATACCATCGATTAAGAACCCTTCAGGGAGGATGGTACACAAAACAAACGAGATCTCGAAGGTGTTCCAGGATTTTTACACGGATCTATATAACCTGAGGGGGAAATTTGACGACATGGATCCAGGAGCATTGACAAACAAAATACGATCTTACGTGGAAAGGGTGGGGATCCCATCTCTGTCTGATGAAGATAAGGAGCTCTTAGAGGGGGATGTATCGATGGAAGAACTCACCGAGGTAGTCAAAAATACCTCAACCTCTAAAAGCCCAGGTCCAGATGGCTTCACGCCCATTTTTTACAAAACGTTGCTCGGTGACTTGCTGCCTCACATGCTCTCCTCCTTCAGAGCCGTTCTGGGAGGAGATACTTTTCCCCCACAAGCGCTGGAGGCGCACATTAGTGTACTGCCTAAGCCAAACAAGGACCCCTGTGAGGCGGCGAGTTACCGACCTATCTCACTAATCAACGTGGACGTGAAGCTATTTGCAAAACTCCTGGCAGATAGATTATCTTCGAGACTTCCGTCCATCATCCACCTCGACCAAGTGGGCTTTGTGAAGGGCCGTGAGGCGCGGGACAACATTCTCAGATCCTGTATGCTTATTGAGAAGGCTAGAATGTGGAAGTCCCCTCTATGTCTGCTTTCCATCGACGCAGAGAAGGCCTTTGACAGGGTCCACTGGGGATTCCTAAAAGAGGCTCTAATCCAGGTTGGATTGGGCACCAGGTTCATGAACGGGATTTCCTCTCTTTATTCGTGTCCCTCTGCTAGGGTCCGCATCAATGGAGGATTATCAGGAACATTTCATGTTAAAAATGGAACGAGACAGGGATGCCCTCTCTCCCCTCTGTTATACGTGATCGTGATGGAACACCTGGCAAAGGTCATAAGAGACAACTGTGACATCCACGGGCTAGTGGTGGGGGATGTTCATCACAAAACTGCCCTTTTTGCAGACGACGTACTAGTCTATGTCGCTCAGCCTCTTGTGACTTTCCCCTCCTTGCTACGGGAATTTGAGATATTTGGAGGTCTCAGCAATTTTAAAGTCAATTATTCAAAGACAGAGGCGCTGAACATCTCTCTGCCAACGGCTGAAGCAGCCAAGGCTGCACGGGACTTTCCCTTTCGGTGGAGGGCAGATTGTCTCGTTTATCTGGGAGTTAGTCTCCCGGCCGACTTATCCAAACTTTTCCAGTTGAACCATCAATCCTTGTTACATAAAGTGGGGGATCTATTGGAGAAATACAGACCCCTGAAGTTGTCTTGGCTGGGTAGGATCCATGTCGTGGGAATGGACATTCTCCCGAGGTTTCTATATATATTCCAGGCAGTCCCAGTATGGCCTGACAGAGCATTTTTTCGCACCATCAGGTCGGCGATTTTACACTTCATTTGGAATGGTAAAAGGGCAAGGGTTAGCTTGAAGACCTTGGTCGCCCCTAAGGAGCAAGGAGGGGCAGGGCTCCCAGATATTCGCAGGTACTGTCTGGCAGCCATTTTGGTTCGCCTCATAGACTGGCACTTTAGATCAGACTCTAAGCAGTGGGTACGAGTGGAGCAGGGAGACATCTCAGTCCCTCTCCGCAGCTTACAATGGCTCACCCGAGAGGCTTTATCATCCCTGGGCCCGTTACCTAATCTTACAACTGAAACACTTAAAGCATGGCAGATAGCTAGGAAAGAGTTGAAGGAGACTCAATATGATAGTTCTTTGACCCCAATTTTTCACAACCCGGCCTTCCCTCCAGGGATGTCCAACCGGACTATTTTGGGTTGGAATGAATCAGAAGACACTAGAATTGGAGAGGTCGTGACAAGAGGTGAGCTCCCTTCCTTTGAGATGCTCCAATCGGCTACTCCACAAACCAAACTCAAATGGTGGGAATATTTACAGTTGAGGTCCTTTACGAGATCTCTAGCAATTCCAAAGACCACAACAATGACACTCTCCATGATGGAAGAGATTTTTGTAGCCGAAGGAGCTCCATTGAAAGGGATTTCGGCAATCCAAAGGACACTGTCCAGACCTATAAATGCGGTAAACACGGGATACCGGAGGGCGTGGGAGGAAGAATTGGGCAGGACAATATCCGATTTAGACTGGGAAAAAAGTTTCCTCATGGCTCGCAAAACAGCAAGCTCATGCGATGCCATGGAAAAAAGCCTCAAGCTGCGGTACAGGTGGTATCTTACCCCTGACAGGATACATAGATTTTCTCCAGATACTTCACCACTATGTTGGAGATGCGGAAGCGAGAAGGGTACTATGTTGCATATATGGTGGAGCTGCCCACTGATTCAGGAATTTTGGGTTAAGATATTTCGAAATTATAATATGGTAACAGGAAAAAACCTGATAGGCAATCCTGACATGGCCCTACTGTCTCTGCTCCCTGGCTCTTGGAAGGCACAAAGGAAAGATGTCCTCCGATTTTGCATAGCCGCAGCCCGCAGTGTGATCCCCCGCCATTGGAAGGAACGTGACCCCCCTTCCATTTCAGAATGGTACTTGGAAGTGGAAAAGCTTCGCAGATACGAGGAATTGTCGGCTGACTTTTCCCAGACCCAACTCGTTTACGTATCCACATGGACTGAGTGGATCATATTCAGGAACGCCCCTAGTTTTGGTGATTTCTTTACCTGAACATTCGGGGACTCAATGTCGGTGTCCCGTTTTCCCTGGAATCAGCTGGGGGTTGTATCACCCACTACTCTCCCATAATTATGCTTTTTTCTCTTTTTTGCCCTCATGCTTCCCCTCTCCCTTCTTCTTCCTTCTTACTTTTTCTTATATCTCTCTTTTCTCTTCACTCCCAAACCCCTGGACGAACATCACAATAAGGTTATATGAACAAACAAGTGGTTTAACATATAACCAAGGAAAGATATTTCATGTCTGGTATAGACATATCCCTCCTATGATAATAGAAGGAGGGCAACATATAGTGTAAATAGAACGAAAGGAAGGAAAATAATGCGCGTCTAGGCACCACTCGATGACGACTTGATGTGATATCTAGCTTTGCTTAAGATTGTATTATTCCTTACCCACTCAAAAATTTTGCATTGTCATTTTCTATGTAATTGTTGTTATTCTAATGAAAATTTCAATAAAATCATATTTACCAAAAAAAAAAAAAAAAAAAAAAAAAAAATGCAACACGGAGAAAAAATATTTTTATTAGAAATCAAACAGAAAACAATTAGTGACTCCATCTTTATTAAAGAAAAGAACCCCACCCCCTCAGACATAGTCCAGGTTCAAGGGTCCCACGACGTCCAATCCAGATCCAATATCATCTGATCGGTTTGTCAGACAGCAAACCGATCGATGATCAATATCAGGCTCAATGACCTGAATCATCTGAAGCCAGCTATTTCAAACGATCAGCTGATCATTTGAAATAGCCGTCGGGAAAGCCGGCGGTGACAAGACTTCACTGCCAGCTTTCCCGCTGGCTATTTCCAACGAACAGCTGATGTATCAGCTGTTCATTTGAAATAGCCATCAGCTCGCTTCCAGGAATGGGAGTGGGAAGGAGTTGAGGGAAGAGGAGCGGGCGGGGAGGCAGCAGGGGAGCGTGCATCAGCTGAGTGACTGTTTAAAAGCCGGCGGCTTTTTACTGCCGACTTTTAAACAATCATGCACCCATATCAACCTTTTCCTCAGCCCACAGACAGCTTTTTTGGGTCCAGCAGACAATTACTCGCATTTCCCCATTGACTTGCACTGGACTCGTGACGAGTACCCGACTATTGGGACCTACTCGTTATGAGTATAGC
The DNA here is from genome assembly GCA_033576535.1 of Allobates femoralis. NCBI lineage: Eukaryota > Metazoa > Chordata > Amphibia > Anura > Aromobatidae > Allobates > Allobates femoralis. The sequence continues at coordinate 226,335,174 of JARQOC010000006.1, read as the reverse complement.
GAGTCCGAATATTTCACTACTCGCTCATCCCTATGTGTGTATAATATCTAATAGAGAGTGTAAAAAAAAGTAAAAACAGCACAAAAATATAGAAAAAAGTGGACTTTATTGCCTAATGGCGTAGCCACGCACTGGGCAATAAATTCCACTTTTTTCTATTCTTTTGTGCTGTTTTTCCCTTTTTTTACTCTGTTGTAAGGAACCATCTGGATTGCTGGTTGGGAAAGCTTTGCACATAAATGGAGGTAATTTTTGGTGCTGTCCCAATTTTTCACTATAAATATAATGTATGTTTGGGTGGAGGCAGAGCATGGGTGGAGACAGAGCATGGGTGGAGACGGAGTCAGGTGGAGGCTGCATGTTAGTACCCCTTTAATTTTTTTGCGACCATTTGGTTCAGTATAGCAAGGTGACCCTTGGACCAAAAAACTATTGTGCACCCTTGTCCAGAAGGGACATCATAAGGGGGTTATATTTACAGAGGAAAAAGAAGACTTGATTCCTCTTTCTGAGTGTTGCCAAGCACCTTATGTTCCATAAGAAATGTATCTTAGCAATTGTAGAACTCCTGAGGGGAATACAGCTCGATGTATCTCCTTTTGAAGGTAGAGGGGTTCCTGGCCAGGGGCCCACAGGGCTCATGTACATAATGTTAAATCATTTCACAATAGCTATACGAAATAAATCAAAACATGCTGTATGCAGAGAAATGATCAATGCAAGAGACATATACAACATTAAACATGTCAGGCTCTTGAGCCGTAGAACAAAGTACTACTTAACTACTTGCATCCCAGCCCTCTTCAACTGCCTCCCAAGTCCAGCAATTAGCATACAACTGCAGAAATGTCTCACAGCTAGACATTCATACACTCTCTTCATCTATTCTACCACTGTCCACCATACCACTGCATTCTGACACAGACACGGTTTCCGACAACACCACAATCGCATTGATGTAGATGCCCTTCTAGTGCATGCCAGAGAGCAACATATCATAGACAACCTTGGCAAACCAACCTCACAAAACAGCTTCCCTAAGCACCAAGGGTTACAGACGGACACTGAAAGAAAACACAAGAAGACTTTATCAGAGGTGAAGGCCTAACTTGAATGTGAAAATTGCTTGAATGTGATAAACAGCAGTACTTCACAATTCTCTGATATCTTTTCTGTCCCAAATCCCGAAGCAGTTATTCAACACTTAAAGTAATTCTTTCCTCCATCCGCCATCACCGCTGTTGACTTCCTGCATTTCTCATTTAGACTTTACCTCATAGTTCAAAAACAAGATCAACCATATTAGAGATAACTTTAATGTTCAACCACCACAACAGCTCTGCATAACAGACCAATGCCCTTCGCCATACCCATAAATCTTTCTCACCATTACTGAGAAAAAGCTTACTCATTCTCTATGTTCCATCTCACCAATTGTGCACTTGACCCATTCCACCTCCTCCCCAACCTCACTGTCTTGCTTATCCCCACCCTACTAACCCATCATTAACCTCCATTGTGTTCCCTTGAGCCTACAAACATGCAACAATCACCCCTATCCTAAAGAAACCATCCCTTGACCCAAGCTCTACATCCAGCTATCGCCCCTTATCACTACACCCATTCATCTCCAAACGCCTAGAACAGCATGTCCACATTGCATTCTCTCCCACTTCTAATCCAACACATTCTTCGACAACCTACAATTCGGTTTGTGTAAACACCATTCCATTGAAACTGTGGACTCTGCTGACTGGATAGTCCATGGCTTTTCAATAAAAGGACTATCCAGTCAGCAGAGTCCTCAGCTTTGTTTTGGAGCGCTCAGCACGAGACCGTGCAAATTGAATTCACAAATCCTATCTTATTGAAGTGCACGGCTGGAGCAGCTTGCAGAGACTTGAGGATCTGCAGACTTAGAACTTGAACCAGGAGAAAGGAGACCCTGACCACTTTCTAAATCTACACCATTGTTGTGCGGGGATTGCACAACAGGAATAGGTTAGTGATTACTTAATTGAATCTTCCCACTTGGTAATAATGGTAATGCACTAGTGCGCCCCCTATATTTCTTTTGTCTTTCACATTCCATTGAAACTGTCCTAACCAAAATTACAAATGATTTACCGCCAAATCTAACAGACAATTTTCTATACTCCTTCCAGACCTGTCCTCTGCCTTTGACACTGTCAACCACTCTCTCCAACAATAGATTACCCTCTTCCTTTGTTGTCAAAGACCTTGTCCTCTCCTGGATCTCCTCATTCCTTTCTAACCACACATTTAGTGTTTACCATTTCCATAATACTTATAATTCCATCCCTTTTGTGTTGGTGTGCCTCAAGCCTCTGTCCTGGAATCCCTACTCTTCTCCATCTGTACCTTTGGCCTGATATGCTGATGACATACACATCTACTTCTTTGGCCCAGACATCACATCTCTGCTGTCCAGAATCCCAGAGTGTATAAATGTCATATCCTACTTTTTCTAATCGCCCTTTCCAAAACTCAATGTGGACAAAATTGAACTCATCATCTTGCCTCCATGACTTAACACTATAATTTCTTGTCTCACAAGTCTGCTGACTCAGAGTAACCCTTGACCCTGCCTTGTCCTTCAAATCCCACATCCAAGCCCTTACCCCCCATGCTGCCCTAACTCAAAAATATTTCCAGAATTTGTCTCACCTCTAATCTACTAAAATGTTAGTTATGCACTCATCAAAGACATACTGATAGGATATTTAGATTGTGAGCTCCAAGAGAGACAGCATTATTCATGTGTGTAAAGTGCTATGGAATTAATAGCGCTATATAAATGAATAAATTATATTATCTCCAGCTTCAATGACAATATACTCCCCTGTGGCTTCACATCTATCAATCTTGCACCCTTCCAATTTATCCCAAATTTTGCTACCTATCACCCCGCAATCCCCTTCTCCTCTCTCTTCTGCCAATCTCTTCATTGGTATCCAATTCCCCAGTAAATCCAGTTTAAACTAATACCAGTGACTTACAAGGCAGACCATAATCAGTCTCCCCCATACATCTCAAAACTAATCTACCAATACTTCCCCACTCGTAAATCTCTGGTCTTCTTAAGACCTCCAACTCCTCCCCACCATTGTTCCTTAAAAAGAGGTTATCCACGATTATTTAAATTTTTTTACTATGGGTCTAAGGTAGTTGCAAGCAACCTACTTGTTGTGCTGTGTATTAGTCTTTGCCAGCGGATCAGCATTTTCTGCCAACCTCACATTGACAGAGCAGCTGTTTCTCTTCACTTTGTTTTGGGGATGGGGTGTGACTGCTGACATCATGCTGATTGACAGCTGGATTACCGCTGCCTAATTGCGATTAGCCAGCTGCCAATCAAAATGATGTCTACAGAAGAGGAAGAGATTCTCTGTTGCTGTGGAGCAGTTAAAACGATAGCAGAAGTGGTCACTACTATATTAACTTAACTGACCTTTCAGACCAGGTCACATGAAAAAAAATTACTTGCTTGTGTCAGGAAAATACAATAAAGATATGTTTTCCTTATACAAGAGCAGACACTCTACCCTCTCCCTGTGTAACAATCCACATACATTGTAGTTGTGATGCCTCAGGATCAACACCAATCATGCAGCTGCTACCACCGGTCGTGTCACAACATGAATGAAGCAAAGATTCGAATTTCATTGTTCTCCCAGCTACAAAACCTTTAAGGCAAATTTCATACACCACATTAGTATCAGAATTATGAAAACAGGGATTTGTGTGTACTCACCGTACAATCCTTTTCTCCTAGTTCATCATTGGGGGACACAGGACCATGGGTGTATGCTTTTCTGCCACTAGGAGCCGACACTAAGTAAAGATTAAAATTGAGCTCTCCTTCCTGCAGTATACATCCGTACGTAGGCGTAGATCTTCAGTTTAGTACTAAAGCAGTAGGAGAGCGCCTAAAGTAGCAAGGTACAAATGGCATAAGGTACAATACTGCACAGGTTCGGTACGAATAGTACCTGCCAGTGTACTGTGCAGGCTATAGGTAAGTTAGAGGGTGGGTGCTGTGTTCCCCAATGATGAACTAGGAGAAAAGGATTTTACGGTGAGTACAAAAAAAATCCCTGTTTCTCCTTCGTATCATTGGGGGACACAGGACCATGGGACGTCCTAAAGCAGTCCCTGGGTGGGTATTGGATTAGTGGTGGTCGAGCATCATGCACCAGCTGCTTACAGATGCGCGACCGCTGCCTGTAAGTTCTTTCTACCTAGGCTTGCATCTGCAGAGGCCTGGGTGTGGATGTTGTAGTGTTTGGTGAAGGTGTGTAGACTGGACCAGGTTGCGTCTTTGCAAACCTGAGTGGCTGAGGCTTGGTGGCGAATGGCCCATGAGGCGCCCACTGACCGGGTCGAGTGCGCCTTGATTCCTTCGGGAATTGGCATTCCCTTGGTGTGGTAGGACTCTTGGATTGCGTAGCGGATCCACCATGCTAATGTGAGTTTAGACGCGGCCATCCCCTTTCTGGGTCCCTCAGGGATGAGGAACAGTGTTTCTGTTTTGCGAAATGGTGCTGTTCGGGAGATGTAGTGTCTAAGGGCCCTACCAGGTCGAGGGTATGGAGTTGTACTGGAGTTGGGCAGAAGGACGGGAGGATGATGTCTTCATTAAGGTGGAAGTGGGATACCACCTTGGGCAAGAAGGACGGAGAGGGTTGAAGGACTACCTTATCCTTATGGAAGGACAGGTAGGGGGGCCGGCAGGATGAAGCGGCCAGCTCGGACACACGTCTGATTGACACGATTGAGACTAGGAAGATGACCTTGTATGAGAGGTTGGCTAGCGGGACTTCTTTCAGAGGTTCGAACGGGGGCTCCTGGAGGGTGCCTAGAACTAGGTTTAAGTCCCAGACAGCCACAGGTGTCCTGTAAGGAGGCCGTGTATGGGAGACTCCTTGGATGAATGTTTTGACCTGTGATTTGGACGCAATCCTGCATTGGAGGAGGACGCTTAAGGCTGAGATTTGGCCTTTGATGGAGTTTGGAGCTAGGCCAGCGTCAAGGCCATTCTGAAGGAACACTAGAATTGAGGGGACGGAGAAATGTAGTGGGTTACAGTTGCGTTCCTCGCACCACTTGAAACAGGTTTTCTAGGTGCAGTGGTAGATGCATGAGGAGGTTGGTTTTCGGGCACTGACCATGGTGGTTACGACTTCTGGTGTAAACCCTGCTTGGGTTAGGATCCAGGATTCAACAGCTACGCCGTTAAAGACAGGGCCCCTGAGTTCTGATGGTAGAAGGGGCCCTGGTATAGGAGGTCTGGCCTGTTTGGGAGTGGCCAGGGTGCTTCAGTGAGGAGCTGTACCAGCTCTGCGTACCATGCCCGTCGTGGCCAGTCTGGGGCGATGAGGATCACCTGGCCCCCCAGCCAAGTAGACTGGCATCGGTGGTTACGACCAGCCACTGGAGTGGGAGGAAGTATTTTGAGAGTGATGATGGTTGTGTCAATATTTGAGTGCTCTTTTGACTTTGGCAGATAGGCGGTGTTTGCGGTTGAGGCTGAAAGGACTTTTGTCCCAGGCCGAGAGGAGGGAGAGTTGTAGAGCTTGGAAGTGTAGTTGAGCGAAGGGAACTGCTTCTATGGAGGCCACCATTCTTCCTAGGACTCTCATGCCGAAACGGATGGTCTGGAGTGGGCAGCTGCGAAGAGTGTGCACGCCCTTTTGGATTGCTGTGGCCTTGTCTTGAGGGAGTATGACTAGCTCTCTTGCAGTGTCTAGGGTCATACCGAGGAAGTTTATTGACTGGGCCAGGATTGGGGATGATTTTTCTAGGTTTATGAGCCATCCTAGGAGACAGAGAGTGTCCGTTGTTATTTGGACGCTGTCGAGGCATGATTGGAAGGATGGACCCTTGATCAGCAGGTCGTCTAGGTACAGCAAGACGACCACTGCTCGTGAGTGGAGGATGGTCATGATGGCCGCCATGATCTTCGAGAAGACTCTGGGTGCGGTTGCCAAGCCGAAGGGCAGGGCGATGAATTGGAAGTGGCGTTTTTGTACCGCGAACCGCAAGTAATTTTGGTGAGGGGGGAAGATGGGAATGTGGAGATATGCGTCTTGTATGTCGATGGTTGCCAGGAACTCTCCTTTTTCTAAGGACACGATAACTGAGCGTAGGGATTCCATTCTGAACTGTCGGATTTTAAGAAACTTGTTGAGAAGTTTGAGGTCCAGGATGGGACGCAATGTTCTGTCTTTTTTCGGAACGACGAACATGTTTGAGTAGTAACCCTTGAACTGTTCGTTTTGTGGTACTGGCTTTATGACCCTGGTTCTGAGTAGGGAGTTGATGGCCTCGAAAAATGGTTGGGCGTCTCTTTTTGGGGGTCGCGATAGGAAAAAATGATTCAGGGGACGAGATGCAAATTCTATTTTGTAGCCTGACGACACCAGTTCTCTGACCGAATTGTCGTGTACGACATTGAACCATGAGTGGAGAAAGAGCTGGAGACGTCCGCCTGTTATTTTGGTGTCGGGCGGATGCGGGGGTGAATCATGCGTTAAACCTTTGAGGTTTTTTGCTCTTAGAGTGGGTTTGTTTAGAGCGGCCTTTCCATGTTTGTTTGGTCTTGAACGAGAGCGGGTAGCTGTTGGTCCCACGGGTAGGCCAACCTGTGCTTGTTTTAACATTAGAGCTGGATCACCTCGGTGTTCCTTGGGAAGCTTGGGAGCGTGAGTGTGACTGTGGGCGATTCGGTATTTCACCGAATAGGCGACCTCCTTGGTATGCTAGATTTCTAAGGGATCTTTTTGATGCTGTATCTGCCTGCCAGCCCCTGAGCCAGAGGGTTCGGCGCATGTAAATAGCGTTCGATGCTGCCAGTTGGTAGCGTCTATGGATGCTAGTAGGAAGTACTGCTGTGCTTCTGAGAGCAGGTCGAGCAGGTCGGCTGGGTTCTGGTCGGGGTCTTGCAGCGTGTCTTGCAGGTCCTGGATCCAGGATCCCGCTGCTTTGGCTATCCACGCCATAGCGAACAAGGGGGAGAGAGCTGCTCCTGAGGCTTCGAAAATTGAGCGCGCCAGACTGTCAAGTTGGTGGTCGTTTGAGTCCCTGATAGATGAACTGTCGGAGAGAGTAAGCAAGGTCTTGTTAGCTAGGCGCGACACTGGGGGGTCTACGGCTGGTGACTCAGCCCATTTTTTGTGCTGGTCTGGGGCAAAGGGATACTTGGCTTCGATGGCCTTCCGGCCTGCAAAGTGCTTGTCGGGCCGGTCCCAGTGTCGTTGGACTATATCGTTAAACTCCTCGTGGTTAGAGAAAACACGGCGAGGGCGTTTAGCCTTTGTGAATGAGAAATTTTGCTCTGGTGTGGTGGTGCGCTCGTCTTTAGTGTTCATTGTCTTGGTAACAGCTTCAATGAGGCTGTTAACCAATTCCGTGGTGTCACTCTCGTAAGGTGCATCCGGTTCTGACAGTTCACCCTCGGAACGTGGTTCGGAGTGACCAGGTGAAGGGGAGCGGGACCTGTTACTTCGGATTGACGTATTGGGAGATTGTCCCTGGGACGGGCAGGTACTAGTCCATCTCCTAGAGGGCAGGGGTGCCGTAGTCTGGGAATGTTCCCTGCTGGAGTGGGAGTGGTGACGTTTGTGGTCACAGGCCGTGTAAGGGTCAGGACGGGACTGCAATATTTGGACTATTGAGTCTAGCTGTCTCGACAGTGTCATACCCCAAGGAGGGACGTAAGACGTACTGGGACCTGCGTCAGTGGTAATCTCAGTGTGACGTGAATGTGTCCCTGGGTGGTATGTGGGCTTTGTGCGGCCCCCCTTGTGAGGGGGCTAAGTCCACCCTACTTTAGTTGGGCCAGGGGAGAAGTAGGCAGGTATTAGCCCCAGGTTTATTACCTGAGGACTGTGCATTTGTGCAGCTGTAGCAGCTTTGTTTGGAAATTCGCGCCGGTCTTGGGGGCGTGATTGGAGGCTGTGTCCCTATCCAGTGAGCCGCGTTTTGGCCTTGGGCGACATGCTCAGCAGCCACTTGTAGTGTGGGGGTTGTGGCCTTGCCCTTGCGCCCGCCCCTATGACGTAGGGCAGTGACGTAATGCTAGGCTAATGAGGTGGGGGTCTGATCATGAGTAATGGGCTGCTCGGCCAATGGTGGAGTGGCTGTCTGCGCCATCGCGCCCGCCCCTACAAGGCGGAGAAGTGACACGCGTGCAGCCAATGAGCTGGGGCCAGGGGCGGCACTTAGCTGTAGTCTCAGACCGGGGCCTAAAGTATCTGAGGGTGCCCGCGGTGGCGTCCGGTAGCGCGCGGTGCAGGGGTATGGTGCCCCAGCTCCCTGCCATGGGCGCGCACCCCAGACTTATCGGCGCTGCGTGTCCCGGTCTGGGGTCGCCGCGGTAGGGAGGAGGGGAGCCTGGCTGTGGTGCCTGAGGTGGTGGCCCGAGTGGATGCAGACACTGCAGCCGCTGCTGCACCATATTCCTTATGGATGGATCGGTGCACAGTGTGTGTGCTGGCTGCTGGGCTCAATCACCTGCTCCTTTGTTGGAGGAGGTAAGAGCTATCCATGTGGTGTGTGGATCCCTCTGTCCTGCAGGGGGATGCATCGTGCCCTGTGAGTGCTGCTGGTCTGTGCAGGGGGGTGCAGTTATGACCCGTGGCTGTTGCTGGCTCTGGGCTGGGAGAGCGGAGTCCTTTATGAGGACCCGTCGTTCCTGCGTGATGAGCTGCCCTCGGGTCCCCATGCTCTTAGAAGAGCAGTAGTAAAAAATAGAGAATGAAATAGTGGCAATAAAAAAATTTAAAAATTACACATAAAAAATGGTAGATGTGGTCTGAACTACAGACCGCATGTGCCTCCTGCAACACTAAGCTAAAAACTGAAGATCTACGCCTACGTACGGGTGTATACTGCAGGAAGGTGGGCTCAATTTTAATCTTTACTTAGTGTCGCCTCCTAGTGGCAGAAAAGCATACACCCATGGTCCTGTGTCCCCCAATGATACGAAGGAGAAATTATATTTTCAGAATCCATATGATATGGCGAATGCAAAACAAGTTTTGCTTCGCTGAGTGTTGCCCAGAAACATAGAAAATGGATTTCTGCCTGTTAGGCAGAATACATGACATAGAGAATCGCATCTATCAAAAGGTAAATTCATGAGAGTGAAAAGGACACAAATATATTTTGCCTGTGAGCTTCATGGCCAAACATATGGGAGAAAATTAGAAACCTATAACTTTTACAGATATGGGCAGCTCACAGAGACAGCCCATACATGATGTCAGCAGATGGGAAGTCCTTAATTTTATGGTCTGATCACAAAAACCAGAATCACCATTTTGTGAATTATTCACACCCAGCTAAAATTGTGCTGTGAAACTGAATTGTTTTCTAAGGAGTGTCTTCTACGTGGAAGCCATCCCTGTGACACAGGTGTAGTAACTTTCTTCTTTAATCCTTTTTATTTTCATGTAACTTTCTATGCTGTACTATACTTTGTCACGTTTGTAAAATCTTCTACATTTTTGTAAACACTGCCCATTTATTAGGATTAAATCCATAAAGTTTAATAGCTTTGTTCTTATTGCTCTATGACGAAAAACCACAACCCCGTGTAAGCCTCACGTTACCAATTACGGACGTCCATTCGGCCTGATAAATGATTGGTGGTGGAAGCGCGTATTTTGAATTTATGTATTACCAGCGGTAGAGCCCAGCGTTGCCCAGGCATAAGGGCCATATATGGTCGTAATGCTCATATATGGGAATATCGCCCGTACATGGCAATATCTACTATATAATTGCCTAAGGTTCTCTGTCTGTCACGGAAATCGCGCGCCAGCGCTGATTGGTCGCCCGGCAACCAACCAGTGAGGCGGGATTCCTGTCACAGACAAACAGGCTTCACCGCTATCTGAATTGAACAGCTGTTCACTTCAAATAGCCGGCGGGACAGCCATCATTTCCCGCTGCACCCACCTCTGCTTCCAGCAGCCCGATGCCCTCTCCTCTCTGCCCGCCCCCATAGGTTAAAACATGCTTAGAGGGCCTGTGGTGATGTCAGAATCATGGGCGGAGCCATGTCACATGACTCTGACATCACCTCAGGTCCTTAAGCTTCACAGACTGGGGGAGCAAACACAGCAGCAGCCGCAGCCACAGCCAGGTACTGCAGCCTAATGACCCCAGACCACAGTCACCATACACTCAGTCCCACACTCACTACACACAAACACACTCAGTCCTGCACTCAACACAGATACACACCCACCCTGCGCTCACGTCACTCTCACCCTGCGCTCGCCTCGCACTTACCCTGCACTCACCTCACTCACCCTGCACTCCCCTCACTCACCCTGCACTCCCCTCACACTTAGCCCTACACTCTGCCCTGCACTCACCTCACACTCTGCCCTGAACTCACCTCACACTCTGCCCTGAACTCACCTCACACTCTGCCCTGAACTCACCTCACACTCTGCCCTGAACTCACCTCACACTCTGCCCTGAACTCACCTCACACTCTGCCCTGAACTCACCTCACACTCTGCCCTACAATCATCTTGCACTCACGTTACACTGTCTGTCTAACGCAAATCCCGTGTCGCTGATTGTTCGCGGATGGCCGGGCGCGACTAATCAGCAACGCAGGATTTCTGTTACAGCGAAACAGGCACAGTCCACCCAGTCTCCCGGCCCCCCTCCGCTTGGTCTCCCGCCTGCTGCTCACCCGCCCACCGCTCCATCACCCCGCCACTCACCCCGCCATTCTTCTTCTTTTCGCAGCATGGATTTCAGAAATTCAAAGGCCGTGGGGGTGGAGATACCAAAGGTGGCGTCGTAATGGCCGTGAACAAGGACACGCCCACCACATCAGGGCTATGTGCTTGGACATGCCTATTATGATGTCCCCTCTTAACTCCACCCTGATGAGGCCTTGGAAATTCTGACGTCTATGCTGGAGAAAGAAAAAGAAGACATGCTGGGGTGACAGGCGGCTGGACAGAAGCCTGGAGCGGATGAGAACTGTAATATATCCATATATGGGAATGTATGGATGTGTGTGTATGTATCATAGTCCTGCCCCCTTCAAGTAGCCCAACCCTCCATAGCCACACCCCTCTTGGTGGGCCAGCACTGCCCCTACATATAGTCATGCTCCTTCATACTTCATGATCCACCCCTCCATATAGACCTGAGGGTGTGGCTATTTCAGTGGCCCTCGAGGAAGCATACAGTCACATTCATTTTCATATGAGGCATATTAGTGTCTGTAGGACAACTATGATCTAATGATCAGGCAGTGACATGGAATTTTATAAGCTAACATTCTACATTCTATTATGATATTACAATAAAAGGGTGCGGTAAATGGAGGGGTTGAGCTATGTGGAGTGGGCATGGCCATCTGGGCTACACATGGCTATATGGAGTGGGTGTGGCTACCATGAGTGGGCATGGTTATGTGAAGTGGGCGGGGCTTATGCTACATACAAATACGTACGCTCAACTTTATATATTAGATTGTGGGCTTGTTAGTGAAGGGACTGAAGTATATATATTTGGAATTGGGGACATACATACATTCTGTCACGGCAAGTGCCTCAATATTCTGTATAAAATCAGAGCAGCCGCACTCAATTCCTCATCCTCTGTCAATGACCTGATTGGCATGACGGATAAGGGGTTGTCGGAGGGATGCTCGTTTCTGACAGTGAGAAAAATTATTCAGATGCTCATTTCCTACAGCCTCTGTCCGCTTAGATCCGGGTAATCATCTTCTCCTGCTCTGCACTGATCACATAGATCAGTGAAGGACAGGAGGAGAGAGGGCAACTCTCAGTGATCGGGAAGGATGCAGTGTCAGTGTTCTCTACCATCAAAGGAAGCTAAGTCTTATAAAACGTACGTACTTTTGACCAGGAGCTATCTCTTGTTAAAAAGTGAATCTTATAGTCAGAACAGTATATGAATAGCCTCAAAAAACATACAAACAATATATGTATGACAAACCTAAACTCGAGACCTAGATAAGGTAGAGTGTATTATACAAATAGCCTGATGTGTGTGCGTAATATATATATATATATATACTAGCTGTGAGCCCGATGCAAATGCATCGGGATTCTAGAACGTGCATTAATTTGATTATAGTAGTTATAGCTGTTAGCCTGATGCAAATGCATCGGGTATCTAAAATATGTTTATTGTTTTTTTAAAGATTTTTAAATAATAATCGCATCATCAATAGCAATAATATAAGCCATAGCATTATTATTAGCAGTAATAGCAGTATTAATAGCATTATTAGCAGTATTATGAGCATTAATAACAGTATTAATAGCATTAATAGCATTATTATTAGCATTAATAGCATTATTAATAGCATTATTAGCATTAATAATAGCATTAATAACATTATTAATAGCATTAATAGCATTATTATTAGCATTAATAGCATTAATAATAACATTATTAGCATTAATAATAGCATTAATAACATTATTAATAGCATTAATAGTATTATTATTAGCATTAATAGCATTAATAATAGCATTATTAGCATTAATAATAGGATTAATAACATTATTAATAGCATTAATAGCATTAATAATAGCATTATTAGCATTAATAATAGCATTAATAACATTATTAATAGCATTAATAGCATTATTATTAGCATTAATAGCAATATTAATAGCATTAATAGGATAAATATTAGCATTAATAGCATTAATAGCATAATTAATAGCATTAATAGCATTATTAATAGCATTAATAGCATTAATAATAGCATTAATAGCATTAATAATAGCATTAATAACATTAATAGCATTAATAGCATTATTATAGCATTAATAGCATTAATAGCATTATTATTAGCATTAATAGCATTAATAATGCCATTAATAGGATTAAATATTAGCATTGATAGCATTAATAGCATAATTAATAGCATTAATAGCATTATTAATAGCATTAATAGTATTATTATTAGCATTAATAGCATTAATAATAGCATTATTAGCATTAATAATAGGATTAATACATTAATAGCATTAATAGCATTATTATTAGCATTAATAGCATTAATAATAGCATTATTAGCATTAATAATAGCATTAATAACATTATTAATAGCATTAATAGCATTATTATTAAAATTAATAGCAATATTAATAGCATTAATAGGATAAATATTAGCATTAATAGCATAATTAATAGCATTTAATAGCATTATTATATAGCATTAATAGTATTATTATTAGCATTAATAGCATTAATAATAGCATTATTAGCATTAATAATAGCATTAATAACATTATTAATAGCATTAATAGCATTATTATTAGCATTAATAGCATTAATAATAGCATTAATAACATTATTAATAGCATTAATAGCATTATTATTAGCATTAATAGCAATATTAATAGCATTAATAGGATAAATATTAGCATTAATAGCATTAATAGCATAATTAATAGCATTAATAGCATTATTAATAGCATTAATAGCATTATTATTAGCATTAATAGCATTAATAATAGCATTATTAGCATTAATAATAGCATTAATAACATTATTAATAGCATTAATAGCATTATTATTAGCATTAATAGCATTAATAGCATTATTATTAGCATTAATAATACCATGAATAGGATAAATATTAGCATTAATAGCATAATTAATAGCATTAATAGCATTATTAATAGCATTAATAGCATTATTATTAGCATTAATAGCATTATTATTAGCATTAATAGCATTAATAATACCATGAATAGGATAAATATTAGCATTAATAGCAATAATAGCATAATTAATAGCATTAATAGCATTATTAATAGCATTAATAGCATTAATAGGATAAATATTAGCATTAATAGCATTATTAATAGCATTAATAGGATAAATATTAGCATTAATAGCATTAATAGCATAATTAATAGCATTAACAGCATTATTAATAGCATTAATAGCATTATTATTAGCATTAATAGCATTATTATTAGCAGTAATATCATTATTATTAGCATTTTTTTTTTAATTATTATTTTTTATTTAATTATTTATTATTTTTTATTTATTTTTTTATTATTTTTTAATTATTTTTTTTATTATTAAATTTATTATTTAGGCTGAGACCCAGTTCTCTTTCAGGTCCGCTAAAAGGGCTGATATAATTAGCATATATTTAATTTTTTTATTATTATTTTTATTTAATTATTTATTATTTTTTATGTATTTTTTTTATTATTTTTTTATTTTTTTTTAATTATTTTTTTTATTATTAAATTTATTTATTTTTTTAAGTGAGAGTGAGACACAGTTCTCATTCAGGTCCGCCTTTTTTTTTCCCCATTGACATACATTACCGGTGTGTCGGCGATTTTATGGCCGGCCACCTGGTTCTATTTGTCGGCCCTAAACTCGCGGACACACCGCTAATGCATGTCTATGGGCAGTCAGCTCGAATTCTGATTGTTTCGGCGTCCAATCCGAAATCGGGCTGACTGCCCATAGAGATGCATTAGCGGTGTGTCGGCGATTTTAGGGCCGACAAATAGAACCAGGTGGCCGGCCATAAAATCGCCGACACACCGGTAATGTATGTCAATGGGGAAAAAAAAAGGCGGACCTGAATGAGAACTGCGTCTCAGTCTGACTTAAAAAAATAAATAAATTTAATAATAAAAAAAAGAATTAAAAAATAATTTAAAAATAATAAAAAAATGAGGGGCTCTTCTGATTGGCTGAGGGCAGTATACAGCGACCAATCAGAAGAGGGCCTCAGATCTCATTGAGATAGAATGGCGGATTTTTCGTCCATTCTATCTTAATGAGAAGGAAGAGGACGTCGGAGGTGGAAGTTTGCGAAAAGAAGACAGAAGATCCCCGGGGCCGGACGAAGAGGCGGAGATGGCGGAAAGAAGAGAGAAGACCCCCGGGGCCGGAGGAAGAGGACGCCTGGCCGGACGGAGGACTTGTGGATCGGACGGACGATGAGATGACTTGAAGGCATGTAAGTGATCGACGGGGACGTTAGGTTAGGGGACGGCGGGGGCTTCGGGTGTAGGGCGTTAGGTGTTAGCGCGAGCGGCGGGGGACAGCGGCGGGAGCTTAGGAAGCGGCGGGGCTTAGGGAGTAGGGGATGGGCGGCGGGGCTTAGGGTGTATCGGTGGGTGCTTAGAATGCGGCGGAGCTTAGGGGGTAGGGGCGGCGGAGTTAGGGGGTAGGCGGCGGGGCTTAGGGGGTATCGGTGGGGGCTTAGGATGCGGCGGTGGTTAGGGGCGGCTGACTTAGGGGGTAGGGGGTTAGAAGCGGCGGACTTAGGGGGTAGGCGGCGGGGCTTAGGGGGTATTGATGGGGGGCTTAGGATGCGGCGGGGCTTAGAGGGTAGGGGCTTAGGTGCGGCGGTTCTTAGGGGGTAGGGGGTTAGGTGCGGCGACGCTTAGAGGGTAGCGGCTTAGGTGCGGCGGGGCTTAGGGTGTAGGGGCATAGGTGCGGCGTGTCGGGGCTTAGGGTGTAGGGGTGCGGCGCACTTAGGGGGTAGGGGCTTTGGTGCGGCGGGGTGGTTTTTGTTGCGGGGTGGCTGTGGGGACATGGGGGGGTCTGTGCAGAGATGGGGGTGGGTGTGCGGATATGGGGGGGGCTGTGCGGAGATGGGGGGGGCTGTGGGGACATGAGGGTGTGTGTGCGGACATGGGGGGGGCTGTGTGTAGATGGGGGAGCTGTGCGGACATGGGGGTGGGTGTGCGGACATGGGGGTGGGTGTGCGGACATGGGGGTGGGTGTGCGGACATGGGGGTGGGTGAGCGGACATGGGGAGGTCTGTGCGGACATGGGGGGGGGCGGCTGTGCGGACATGGGAGGGCGGCTGTGCGGACATGGGGGGGCTGTGCGAAGATGGGGAGGGCTGTGCGGACATGGGGGAGCGAGTTGCGGCTCAGGCAGCGACTCGCTCCATGATCCCCGGGTAGCGATTTGCGGCTCAGGTAGCGACTCGCAATGGCCTCGCGGCCATTGCTCGCGCTACCTGAGCGGTAAATCGCTAAGGTTGTGGCCGAGCCTCTGGATCGAATTTCGGCCAGCGACTCGCAATGGCCGCTTCGCGGCCATTGCTCGCCCTGGGCCAGCGACTCGCAATGGCCTCGCGGCCATTGCTCGCGCAGCATTGGGCGCTTCGCGCCCAATGTTAAATTCGTATCCACATGACGACATCGGAAGTAGCGCGCGGAGGGGCGCTTTTCCGATTCGCGATTATATAATAGTTGTGCTCAATGGTTTACATACCATGGCAGATTTTTTTTTTGCTTTCTTGGCCTTTTTTCAGTGAATATGAACAATAACACAAACTTTTTTTCTACTCATGGTTAGTGGTTGGGTGAAGCCATTAATTGTGAAACTACTATGTTTTCTCTTTTTAAACCATAATGACAACCAAAAACATCAAATGACCCTGATCAAAAGTTCACATACCCCAGTTCTTATACCGTGTATTGCACCCTCTAACATTAATGACAGCTTGAATTCTTTTGTGGTAGTTGTTGATGAGGCTCTTTATTTTCTCAGATGGTAAAGCTGCCCATTCTTCTTGGCAAAAAGCCTCCAGTTCCTGTAAATTCCTGGGCTTTCTTGCATGGACTGCACGCTTCAGTTCTCCCCAGAGTGGCTCAATGATATTGAGTTCAGCAGACTGAAATAGCCACTCCAGAACTTCCCCTTTGTTCTGCTGTAGCCAATGACAATTCGACTTGGCCTTGTGTTTTGGATCGTTGTCATGTTGGAGTGTCTAAGTACGTCCCATGTGCAGTTTCCGGGCTGATTAATGCAAATTGGCCTCCAGTATTTGCTGATAACATGCTGAATTTATCTTTCCAACAACTTTGTCCATGTTTCCTGTGCCTTTGTAGCCCACATCATCAACAATCCACCTTCGTGCTTTACTAATGGTGTTCCTTTCATCATAGGCCTTTTTGACACCATTGCACATGTAACATTTGTGTTTGTGGCCAAAAAGTTTTATTTTGTCTCATCACTCCAAATTACCTTGTTCCAGAAGCTTAGAGGCTTGGGTCTGTGTTGTTTAGCGTATCATAGGCGAGATGTTTTGTGGCATTTGCACAGTAAATGCCTCCTTATTGTGCATCTTTAAACAGCCACACTGCCAGTTTTCAGTGAGTCCTGTATTTCAGTTGAAGGTATTTGTGAGTTTTTCTTTGCAACCTGAACAATTTTCCTGGCAGTTGTGGTTGAAATTTTTGTTGGTCTACTGTCTGTAGTTTGTTTTTTACAGAGCCCCTGGTTTTCTATTTGTTATTCACAGTTTGAACACTGCTGATTGGCATTATCAATAGCTTAGATATCTTTTTGTATCACTTTCCTGTTTTATACAGTTCAACTATCTTTTCCTGTAGATCTGTTGACAATTCTTTTGCTTTCCCCATGACTCGCAATCCAGAAACGTCAGTGGCTGGATGAAAGATGCAAGAGTCTGTCTGGATCCCAGAAATTCTTTTAAGGTACCGTTACACGCGGCAATATTGCTTGCAATTTCACTGGCAATTTGCTGGTTGCAGTGAAATCATGGACACATTGCCGTGTACAAATAGAACAATGTGTCCATGGTTTCACTGCAACCAGCAAATTGCCAGTGAAATTGCAAGCAATATTGCAGTGTGTGATGGTACCTTTATGCACACACACTAATTACAAGTGAACAGGTCACAGGTGAGGATGTTACCTTTATTAGCCATTCAAACCCATTTTTGTCAACTTCTCTGCATGTTATCAGGCCAAAATCACCAGGGTATGTGAACTTTTGATCAGGATCATTTGGATGTTTTTGGCTGTCATTATGATTTAAAAAGAGAAAACACAGTAGTTTGACAATAATTGGCTTCACCCAACCACTAACCATGAGTGGAAAAGAAATTTTTGTCTTATTCATATTCTCTGAAAAAAGGATCAAGAAAGCTAAAAATCTTCCGGGGTATGTAAACTTTTGAGCACAACTGTATAATGTACACACAAACAGGCTGTTTTCCCCCCCGTCCGCTCTCTCTTTTACCTTTGTGCTCTCTTCTTTGACCTGTCTCCCCCCTGTGCGCTCTCTCTCCTTTGAGCTGTCTCCCCCTATGTACTCTCCCCCTGTATGTGGTCTCTCTCCCCCTGTGATGTTTTCTCCCTTCTGTGTTCTCTCCTTTGAGCTGTCTTCCCCATGTGTGCTCATTCCCCTGTGATTTGTGTTTCCCTCCTTTGTGGTGTCTCCCTCCTGTGGTGTCCAAACAAGGCAGGTATACGCATGTGCACTTACTCAGACGGTGATGTGTCAGCAGTGGCTGCGGTTTCGGGTGGAGGCGATTGCAGCAGCGTTGGCGGTGCTGCGCAATGTGCCAATACCGCCATTAATGCACATTCATCACTCTAGCCCCCTTTCCCATATGCTCTCTCTGCCCCCCTTGTGCGCTCTCTGTAACCTCTCCCCCAACCCCCCAACCTCACCCACGGTCGTCACACCTCCACCATATTTGGACACCCACCTGTGTGTGCAAAGATGGCGGCAGGATGACTAACTGGGCCTGCCCGCACTTGCAGTAAGTATCCAAAGATGGAGGCAGGTTGACCAACTACCCCTGTTCCCAAGAGAAGTGCCTGTGCCCAAGAGAAGCGCATATGCAGTTAGTCATTCAAGGATGTGCGCAGTGATGTTGGGCGGCAGGCGGCGTGAGCAGCGGGTTGTGCGGCAGAGAGTTCCAGGCATTGGCTGCGGGTGTCGTCAGAGGCACCGCTGGTAGAATTGCGCAAGAAGCCAATAGCATCAGCGGGCGCCATATTTGCAAACCATCACTTGAGTATGCAAATATGGCTGCTGATGGCACATGATATGCGGACACCAAAGGCGGAAGTGGATGACAGACGCCACAAGGTAATTATATATATATCAGGAAATACTCCCCACATGTACCTCAGACTGTATAGAAATGATGGACAAAGTATAGTATGATGAGAGAAGGAAAAAAAAAAAAAGGAAAAAAAAGAAATCACTAACAATTATTATGAAGACGAGATGGTTTCGGAAAGGCATAGAAGACCATATGAGAAAGTTTGAGATGAGATGAGTTTGGTAAACCATGTGTACATTTCTGGATCTCATTTCTGGCATTTGTCTTTAAATTGTTAATTTACTATGTTATAAGATTTACTCTGAACTTTGATATAATGTATGTTCGTTTTTCTGAACTCTAAGGTAGAAGCTGCAGGGCAAGCGACATATCAGGACGGTTCCCTGAAAAATGCCCACAGGAAAATTGCCCACAGGAAAATTGCCCACAGGAAAATTGCCCACAGGAAAAATGCCCACACGGAAAATTGCCCACACGGAAAATTGCCCACACGGAAAATTGCCCACACGGAAAATTACCCACATGGAAAATTGCCCACACGGAAAATTGCCCACACGGAAAATTGCCCACAGGAAAATTGCCCACAGGAAAATTGCCCACACAGAAAACTGCCATTTGCAGCATCACAAAGTTTCAGATCTCTGAGGTGCAAGATGAGGATTCCCATGATCTGTGATCATCTTGTGAATTACAGTTGACCTAGTGCAGAAATGCTGAAGATCTGTGGTTTGTAGCAGTCGGTCATTATCTGCAATAGATAGATCCAGTCTGCTGTCATCTCTCAGTGATTCTGCCTTACTCCTCCCTCCCCCAGCCCAAAACAGCAGAACCGAACCGAACCAGCAGCAGATTCAGAGAAGCCATCACTGTTATCTGTACTCACAGGAGTATCACTGGATTATCTGTGGAGTTACATGGGACTGCAGGTCTAATACATTATCATCCTAGTGGGCAATTTCCGCTGACATTCTTCTTTGTTGCACAGCATCTCACCTATAATTCTATACCATTCTTCTGCCTGCAGAACATCTCACCTATAGGGTACAGGCACACTAAAGGCCCCGTTACACATAGTGATGTTTCAACGATCCCACCAGCAATCCCACCTGGCCGGGATCGCTGGAACATGGCTATGTGATTGCTGGTCTGCAGTCACACTGGGTGATCCACATACTGATGCTGCGTCCCCTGACGCTCACTGGGATCGCTCAATGTCTCGGGCGCAGAATGAGGATCGCTGGTCGTTGCCCCTGTCACGCATGCCGATGGATGCTGGACAGCGAGAGACCAACGATGGGAAAATGGTCCCGGCCAATCCGCAGCGACTAGCAATCAGTGAGCTCATCATTGATTGCTGCGGCATGTCACTCGCAGCGACTTCGCTAGTGAGGTCGCTGCAACGTCACAAAACCTGTGGCATTGCAGAGATATCGTTAGCAATATCGCTGTGTGTAACGCCGCCTTAAGGTATGCATTATCAGAGGGATTTTGATGATTTACAGTCACGTGAGTGCTTTCCGTATGGTCATGCGACTATGGTACGAGTGTGATGCAATTATGCATTTTTTCATCAGCTACCATCAGTGTGACATCCATGTGACCTATACCTCTATACTATCCCCCTGCCCTGCAGAGCATCTCACTTACACCTATACTGTTCCCTGTTCTGCAGAGCATCTCTCCTACACCTCTATACTATCCCCCTGCCCTGCAGAGCATCTCACCTATAATTCTTTATTATCCTACCCTGCAGAGCATGTCACCTACACCTATACTGTTCCCTTTTCTGCAGAGCATCTCACCTACTTCTCTATACTATCCCCAGTTCTGCAGAGCATCTCACCTACACCTCTATACCATCCCCATCTTGCAGAGCATCTCACCTACACATTTATACCATCCCTATCTTGCAGAGCATCTCACCTACACCTCTATACCATCCCCTGTCTTGCAGAGCATCTCACCTACACCTCTATACCATCCCATCTTGCAGAGCATCTCACCTACACATCTATACCATCCCTATCTTGCAGAGCATCTCACCTACACCTCTATACCATCCCCTGTCTTGCAGAGCATCTCACCTACACCTCTATACCATCCCCATCTTGCAGAGCATCTCACCTACACCTCTATACCATCCACAGTCCTGCAAAGCATCTCACTTACACCTCTATACCATTCCTCGTCTTGCAGAGCATATAACCTAAAATTCTATATTATTCTCCAGCTCTGTTTTCCTGTTGGCATTCATGTCTGTGGGCACTTTTCACATATCAGGTGAACATCCTCACTTTGCACCTCAAATATCAGAGATCTGAAACTTTGTGATACTGCAATTAGCAATTTTCTGTGTGGGCAATTTTCCTGTGGGCAATTTTCCATGTGGGCAAATTTCCGTGTGGGCAAATTTCCATGTGGGCAATTTTCCATGTGGGCAATTTTCCGTGGGCAATTTTCCATGTGGGCAATTTTCCATGTGGGCAATTTTCCATGTGGGCAATTTTCCATGTGGGCAATTTTCCATGTGGGCAATTTTCCTGTGGGCAATTTTCCTGTGGGCATTTTTCATGTGGGCAATTTTCCTGTGGGCATTTTTCATGTGGGCATTTTTCTGGTCACCATCAGGACATGTTTTATGTTATGATGCCAGTCTAAAGGCCCCGTTATACGCAACGATATCATTAACGATATTGTTGTAACGTTACTGGTTTTGTGACATTGAAATGACAACGCTGCGTGTGACATGTAGTAACGACCAACGATAAGTCGGTTGATCATAGATTTATGGCCAGGACCATAAATCTGTCGTTAGTCGTTCGTTGGGCCTGTCGGTCGTCTGTTGGGCCGGCATGTGTGACACCTTTCCAACAATCTTGTTTGCGACTTCGCCTATTCCGAACTGAAGCACGTACGCATCCAAACGACTGCAATTATCGTTTGCTTGTCGTGGAATCGTTGCTGCGTCGTTTAATATATTTGCACGTTTGACACCTCACCAGCGATCAGTAAGTGATGTTCCAGCGATCTCAGCCAGGTCGGATTGTTGGGACATTGAAGCGTGTAAAGGGGCCTTAAGTAACAATATAGGTTCTGACTCATCATTTGTGATTTACTAGTCATTTTCTTTTTTGCTATGTGACATTTTCTTTTTTGTTATGTGGCATTCCTTGATGACTTTTGCTCCAAATTCTTCAAAATGGTACAAGTGGTTCATGCATTTGTTGCAAAATCAAAATATTTATCCAATATATACTAATTTTTAGAAACAAAATTTAGAAATGCTTTAAAAAGTCACACAAATGCATAAATTAAAAAGACATCCAGAAGCCTTAGTCCAGGAAGACGCTGGTGTGAAAAGCGCCAAACAAAGAAATAGAAATGTGACATTTGGTAAAAGTTAAGGTACCGTCACACCAGGTGACATCACCGGAGAAATCGCAGGCGACGCACTGGAGCGTGCAAGTTTTTGGCACATCGCTTGTTTACATGCGCCGATACCTCCGGCGACGCTTTGGCGATGTTACAAGTGACGTCGCTGTTGGGGTGTCTAGAAACCCCAGCAGGGATCCTGTAACAAGGGAGCCTATGGCCTATGGCCAATCGCGATGTTACACGGGGCGATGAATACACATCACCTGAGAGTGGTTGCCTGGTTTCACAGCAGCGCTCTGAAATCAGGCGACCACTCTCAGCCGATTTTTCGGCGCAAAATCGCCGCTTTACATGGGGCGACTCGCCGTGATGACGCTGATGATAGGCCACAACCCCTGCGTCGCTTGAGAAATCTGCGGCGATGTCACCTGGTGTGACAGTACCCTTAGATTTCATGAATCTTCCTAAAATATCTGGATAAAAGCAAAAATGACCATTATAATATTTTTTATATCCCTGGACTACCCCTTTTATGATAATAGGCTTATATACTGAATTACCGTATATACTCGTGTATAAGCCGAGTTTTTCAGCACAAAAAATGTGCTGAAAAGTCCCCCCTCGGCTTATACACGAGTCATATAGCGGTATACAGCGCCCCCCCCCCCCCCCCCCCAATAGTGGTATACAGGGCATACAGGGCCCCACCTTGCTGCCGAACACCTGTAAAGCAATAGATCATTATACTTATCCCTGTCGCCACCGCCGCTCTCTGATACCGCGCTCCTCCGGGTCTTCATGCTCCCTCCTCCGGCGGGCGCAGGCAATGACGTCATTTCCTGTGCGCCGGAGGAGGAACCATGAAGACCCGGAGGAGCGCGGTGTCAGAGAGCGGTGGCGACAGTGATAAGTATAATGATCTATTGCTTTAGAGGTGTGCGGCAGCAAGGGGGGGCCCTGTATACCACTGATGGGGGGTGCTGTATACCGCTGGGGCTGCTGTGTACCACTGGGGCTGCTGTGTACCACTGGGGCTGCGGTATATACCACTGGGGCTGCTGTATATACCGCTGGGGCTGCTATATACTGCTGGGGCTGCTGTATATATACGCTGGGGCTGCTGTATATACTGCTGGGGCTGCTGTATATACTGCTGGGGCTGCTGTATATACTGCTGGGGCTGCTGTATATACCACTAGGGCTGCTGTATACCACTGGGGGCTGCTGTATACCACTGGGGGCTGCTGTATACCACTGGGGGCTGCTGTATACCACTGGGGGCTGCTGTATACCACTGGGGGCTGCTGTATACCACGAGGGCTGCTGTATATACCACTGGGGCTGCTGTATATACTGCTGGGGCCTGTATACCACTGGGGCTGCTGTATATACCACTGGGGCTGCTGTATATACCACTGGGGCTGCTGTATATACTGCTGGGGCTGCTGTATACCACTGGGGCTGCTGTATATACTGCTGGGGCCTGTATACCACTGGTGCTGCTGTATATACTGTATATACTGCTGGGGCTTGTATATACCACTGGGGAGGCTGCTGTAATACTGCTGGGGCCTGTATATACTACTGGGGAGGCTGCTGTATACTACCACTGGGGAGGCTTGTATACCACTGGGGGGGCTGTATACCACACTTCTGGGGGCTGTATACCTGTGCTGGGGTCCACCTTCGGCTTATACACGAGACAATAGGTTTTCCCAGGTCGGCTTATACACGGGTCGGCTTATACACGAGTATATACGGTAAACAGTTTTTAGTCATTCTACTGTCAAGTTCCTAATGAGTATATACAACAAAACTTCACAGTCATGTAAAACCTAGCAAATCTGGGTTGGCCATAAACAATTATTTTGTTGCGTTGTAAACCCAGTTTTCACATAGTGTTTCACAAGCTAAATGAGTTGTAGAAAGCAATGAATTCTAAGGCCCCTTTCACATCTATGCGCCTAGCAATTGCCTGCCCTGCGCTGGCGCAAGTGCATTTACATGCAAGCGCATTAGCGCATAGATGCAGAGCCCTTGCTCCCGCGTTCGCCTCCACTACCTTCTATGGCGAGCGCACTGGAGAGAAACCCAGAAGCGCAGGTCTGCAGAGGGGCTGAGTCAGAGCACATGCGTCATTTCCAGCACGTCCGGAGTGACGCATGCTCTCTGACTCAACCCTTCTGCAGACCTGCGCTTCCGGGTTTCGCTCCTGTGCACTCGCCATAGAAGGTAATGGTGGCGAACGCGGGAGCAAGCGCAAGGGCTCTGCATCTATGCGCCAATGGGCTTGCATGTCAATGCACCTGCGCTTGCGCCAACGCAAGGCAGGCAAATGCTGGGTGCATAGATGTGAAAGGGGCCTAATTGATTTACAATTGCTAAACACAATTACTGCCACACTGCACACAAGTGATACACTAACACAGGTTCCCTGAAAAATGCCCACAGGAAAATTGCCCACAGGAAAATTGCCCACAGGAAAAATGCCCACAAGAAAATTGCCCACATGGAAAATTGCCCACACGGAAAAATGCCCACACGGAAAATTGCCCACATGGAAAATTGCCCACACGGAAAATTGCCCACATGGAAAATTGCCCACACGGAAAATTGCCCACATGGAAAATTGCCCACACGGAAAATTGCCCACATGGAAAATTGCCCACAGGAAAATTGCCCACATGGAAAATTGCTCACACAGAAAACTGCCATTTGCAGCATCACAGTTTCAGATCTCTGATATTTGAGGTGCAAGATGAGGATTCCCATGATCTGTGATCATCTTGTGAATTACAGTTGACCTAGTGCAGAAATGCTGAAGATCTGTGGTTTGTAGCAAGCAGTCAGTCATTATCTGCAATAGATAGATCCAGTCTGCTCTCATCTCTCAGTGATTCTGCCTTACTCCTCCCTCCCTCCCACCAGCCCAAAACAGCAGAACCGAACCAGTAGCAGATTCAGAGAAGCCATCACTGCTATCTGTACTCACAGGAGTATCACTGGATTATCTGTGGAGTTACATGGGACTGCAGGTCTAATACATTATCATCCTAGTGGGCAATTTCCGCTGACATTCTTCTTTGCTGCACAGCATCTCACCTATAATTCTATACCATTCTTCTGCCTGCAGAACATCTCACCTATAGGGTACAGGCACACTAAAGGCCCCGTTACACATAGTGATGTTTCAACGATCCCACCAGCAATCCCACCTGACCGGGATCGCTGGAACATGGCTATGTGATCGCTGGTCTGCAGTCACACTGGGTGATCCACATAGCGATGCTGCGTCCCCTGACGCTCACTGGGATCGCTCAACGTCTCGGGCGCAGAATGGGGATCGCTGGTCGTTGCCCCTGTCACACATGCCGATGGATGCTGGACAGCGAGAGACCAATGATGGGAAAATGGTCCCGGCCAATCCGCAGCGACTAGCAATCAGTGAGCTCATCGTTGATTGCTGCGGCATGTCACTCGCAGCGACTTCGCTAGTGAGGTAGCTGCAACGTCACAAAACCTGTGGCATTGCAGAGATATCGTTAGCAATATCGCTGTGTGTAACGCCGCCTTAAGGTATGCATTATCAGAGGGATTTTGATGATTGACAGTCGCGTGAGTGCTTTCCGTATGGTCATGCGACTGTGGTACGAGTGTGATGCAATTATGCATTTTTTTATCAGCTACCATCAGTGTGACATCCATGTGACCTATACCTCTATACTATCCCCCTGCCCTGCAGAGCATCTCACCTACACCTATACAGTTCCCTGTTCTGCAGAGCATCTCTCCTACACCTCTATACTATCCCCATTTCTGCAGAGCATCTCACCTACACCTCTATACCATCCCCCATCTTGCAGAGCATCTCATCTACACCTCTTTACTATCCCACAGTTCTGCAGAGCATCTCACCTACACCTCTATACCATCCCCATCTTGCAGAGCATCTCACCTACACATCTACACCATCCCCATCTTGCAGAGCATCTCACCTACACCTCTATACCATCCCCATCTTGCAGAGCATCTCACCTACACCTCTATACCATCCACAGTCCTGCAAAGCATCTCACTTACACCTCTATACCATTCCTCGTCTTGCAGAGCATATAACCTAAAATTCTATATTATTCTCCAGTCCTGTGTTCCTGTTTGCATTCATGTCTGTGGGCATTTTTCACATATCAGGTGAACATCCTCACTTTGCACCTCAAATATCAGAGATCTGAAACTTTGTGATACTGCAATTAGCAATTTTCTGTGTGGGCAATTTTCCTGTGGGCAATTTTCCATGTGGGCAAATTTCTGTGTGGGCAAATTTCCATGTGGGCAATTTTCCATGTGGGCAATTTTCCGTGTGGGCAATTTTCCGTGTGGGCAATTTTCCGTGTGGGCAATTTTCCATGTGGGCATTTTTCCATGTGGGCATTTTTCCTGTGGGCAGTTTTCCTGTGGGCATTTTTCATGTGGGCAATTTTCCTGTGGGCATTTTTCCTGTGGGCATTTTTCTGGTCACCACTAACACAATGCCAAGGATGAAGAAATGTTGTCTTACCATGTGGTGCGACAGGCTCATGGGTCTCCATAATGTCCTTGTAAAGATCCTTGTGTTCTTCTAAATACTCCCACTCCTCCATGGAGAAATAGACAGTAACATCCTCACACCTTAATGCAACCTGACAAAAATGGATACATCATCAGTCAAACACTACTTATGGTAGGATTTATGTATTATTTGCTTACCTCCCCAGTCAGAAGCTCAATGATCTGCTTAGTGAGGTCTAGAATCACATTCTTCTTCTCTGTATGAAACTTTGAACGAGGTGATGGTATCATGGCAGGGTTTTGAGTCTTCCCGATTCCAGATGTACTGGAAGCATTTTTGGGTGTTGTGCGGAGACCAGAATTCTTCAAAGGTCCATAATCCTAAATAAAAGGACAAACATCGTTGTTCGTGGTTCATTATGCTGTGAAAATTATTGCAGTATTTTTTAACACTTACCTCTCCAGTCAGCAAGTAGATGATCTCCAAAGTGAGATTTAATATTTTTTTAGTCTTTTGGCTCCTGCATTTGTCCATCTTCAAAAGTCAGCAAAGATTTTCGGCACTCTTAACTTTGACAATAAAGTTCACGCTTTGTTGACTCAACAGTACAATCTACAAAGACAGAAGGCACTATACAAACACTGCAATATCCTGACCATGATCATCCACAGCCTTTCCCTGATATGTCAATTCTTATTAGAACATGGTTCTGGAGAAGATATCAAATTCTTATTTGATTTAACTTTAGCCACTGAGATTACACTACACATCACACCCTTATTACATGCCTTATTATAATAGATTTTGCATACACTACACAAAGACTACGGTACTCAAGATTTAGTTATGCAGGGGCCTCCAGAGCCTTGATATGGTGACAGCTGGGTTGCATAAGTAGTTTAAGTCAATGCCAAAATGCAAAATATAGCTAGTTCCGAAAAAAAAAATAAAAGATAAACTATGTCTTACGATTAAGATTAAAATTAACACGAAAAAAGTAATTTAGCTGCAGTAAGAAGAGGGTCACACAAAACTAACTACAGAGATGTCCCTCTCCAATAACTGAAGAAATGCTGTGGATAAAAGAAAGTGTAATAGGCTATAGCCAGAAAATAAAATAAGTAAATCAGGGTAGGTCGCTCACCTTACGTGGTTATGTGACACACAGCCAGTTACAAAAGCATCAAACAGCTGCTGCTGAACCCACATGCCAAAGGCAAAAACGCCCTGGAACTGGAGACAAGTCAAATAAATCTGTGCTTCTCTAGGATAGATGAAGGACACAAACAGTATGTCCAGGTGGTTTTAGTCTACACATTTCAGCCTCAGGTGGTTTTCCTGATAAAGAAATAAGGAAAACAATTTGAAGTTTGAAGCGTAGAATAAAACCATCTGCATTGAAAATACTGGGTCCTACAGCAGCGAAGATTTATTTTCCTATTCGTCTCCAGTTCCTCTCCAATAACTGTTAAGGTACTGTCACATGCGGCAATATTGCATGTAATTTCACTGTCAATTTGCTGGTTGCAGTGACATCATGAACACATTGTTCCATTTTGTTGCCATGTACAAATAGAACAATGTATCCATGATTTCACTGCAACCAAAAAATTGCCAGTGAAATTGCTAGCAATACTGACGCGTGGGAAGGTACCTTTAGGCTATGTACACATATCATTTTTTGTTCCTCCAGTTAAACGGAACTATCAAGATACCCAAGACAAAGCTGCTTCAGGAAACGCCGTTTATTTTCTTTAATACTGTCATTTTTTTTTTCTGCGTTCTTTAGTTTTATTAGCGCTTTCTCAGTATTTTTTGCCATTTGCACTCCAGTACTTTGCTAACTTATACAGCACATTCCGTTCAGAAGATGCCTGAGCAATAGCCAGCTCACGTCTTTTTATCGATTTGGTGCCTCTGGAAACATGAAGCAGTTAAAAGACGTTCAAAAGGCTGAACATACAGTCATGGCTGAAAGTGTTGGCAACCTTAAAATTGTTCCAGAAAATTAAGTATTTCTCCCAGAAATTAAGAACAATTATACATGTTTTGTTGTACACATTTATTCCAGTCAAGTGTATAGGAAAAAGGCTAGAAAAAAAACAACCTAAGAAAAACAGGCAAATTAAACACAACTTCACACAAAATCTGGACAAAGCTGTTGGCACAGTCAACTTAATATTTAGTTGCACACCCTTTGGAATAAATAACTGCAATCAATAACTTCCTAAAACCAGCAACAAGATTCTTACATCTCTCAACTAGAATTTTGAACTCTTCTTTTGCAAACTCCACCAGATCTCTCGTATTTGAAGGGTAATCATAATCACAGACGTGGATTCTTTACTGTACGAGTAGTGAGACTATGGAACTCTATGCCGTAGCATGTTGTAACGAGTGATTCACTATTAAAATTTAAGAATGGCCTTGATGCTTTTCTTGAAAAGTATAATATTACATGTTATATATACACTAGATTCTTTGATAGGGCGTTGATCCAGGGAACTTGTCTCATTGCCGTATGTGGAATCAGGAAGGAATTTTTTCCCCCAATGTGGAGCTTATTGTTTGCAACATGGGGTTTTTTTTTTTGCCTTCCTCTGGATCAACATGTTAGACTACACGTTGAACTAGATGGACTTAAAGTCTATATTCAACCTTAAACACTATGAAACCCCTTCCAACTGCAATTTTAAGATCTCTCCACGGGTGTTAAATGGGATTTAGATTTACACTCCTTGCTGCCACTTCAGAACTCTGCAGTGCTTTGTTTCCATCCATTTCTGGGTGCTTCTTGAAGTATGTTTGGGGTCATTGTCCTGCTGGAAGACCCACGACCAAAGACGCAAACCAAACCTTTTGACAATGGGACTAAACTGTGACCCAAAATACTTTGGTAATCTTCAGAATTCATGATACCTTGCACACAGTCAAGGTACCCAGTGTCAAAGGCAGCAAAACAAAATCATCTTGGACTGTAGGTACTGTGTTATTTTCTTTGTAGGCCTTATTCTGGTTTTGATAAAGTAGTAGGATGCGCTTTATCAAAAAGTTCTATCTTGGCCTCATCTGTGCACAAGACACTTTTCCAGAAACCCAGATTTGGCTAAAGGCCCCACCACACACATCAACATCTGAACGATCTGATCAACGATCCGACTTAACCTAGATCGCTTGAACGACGTTCAATGATCGCTAGTGAGATGTCACACGTACAGATATCTGTAACGACGCAGCAACGATTCCGCGACAAGTGAACGAAACTTATGGTCGTTTGATCGCCTACGTCCTTCAGTTCTGAATAGGCAAAGTTGTTAACAACATCGTTATCAAGGTGTTACACACACCGATCCTGCAGGTTGAACGGACGATCATCGTTTGGTTTAAGGTTCGGTTCACAAACCTCCCACAACGATCAGCCGACTTACCGTTGTTAGTTTGTACTTATCACATGCAACGACGTCATTACAACGTTGATGCTCCACCCAAAAAGCTGTGATGTACAAACAATATCGTTAACGATATCGTGCTTTGTGACGGGGCCTTATCTCACGTACATTTTGGTGAATTGCGTTCTAGCTTTTTTACGTCTCTGTGTCAGCAGTGAGCTTTTTTGGGTTTACTGCCATAGCGTTTCATTTCATTCAAATGAGGACGGATAGTTTGAACTGACACTGATGCATCCCAAGCCTGCAGGGCAAGTTACATTTCTTTGGAGCTGTTTATCCACCATCCGGACTATCCTGCATTGCAACTTTTCATCAATGTTTCCCTGCTGTCCGCATCCAGAGAGATTAGCTATAGTGCAATGGATTGTAAACTTCTTGATTTTGTTGTGCAGTGTTGACAAAGGAACATCAAGGTCTCTGGAGATGGACTTGTAACCTTGAAATATTTTATACTTTTCAACAATTTTGGTTCTCAAGTCCTCAGACCGTTTTCCTCTTTCTGTTCTCCATGCTTGGTGTGGCATGCATGGACACAAAAAGCAAAGATTATCAATTGGATTCAGGTATGATTTTCATATTGCTCACACTTGTTACTTGCCACAAGTGAGTTTGAACAAGCATCATATATCTGAAACAAAGTTGTTTACCCACAATTTTGGAAAGATGCCAACAATTTTGTCCAGCCCATTTTGGGGGTTTTGAATGAATTTATGTAAAATTTGCCCTTTTTGCCCTGTTCTTTTATGTTGTTCCCATACACACAAAGGAAATAAACATGTGTATGACAAAGCGTTTGATTGCAATAATTTTCTATGAAAAATACTTCATTTTCTGTAATAATTTCAAGGGTGACAATGTGGTGCCCCAGGGTCCGGTTGCCACGATGATGTGCTTGGAAGCAAAGGAAGGTACCCACACCAGGTGAAACACACACACAACACCTTCCCAACTCCAGGCCAGAAAAGGGAGCTCTAAAACCCGAGTTATGGGGAGGTCCCCTATAAATTCAGGTCTGGGGCGGGGCTAGGCAGTTCAGTTCCTAGGAGGACTGTGGAAGACATCCTGCGGACTGGAGCGGTGTCAGGCTCATCCGAGGATACTGAGTAGCTAGTGTGAGAGACCCGTAGGTGAGGGTCTGAGGAGGTGGCACAGTAGGTCTGGGGAGTGGAGCCAGTGCCAGCTCGCCCCAGCACCGAGTGTAGGAACAGACACCGAAGTCCGAGGTCGTGAGGGACTTTATGCCCAGCAACCAACACCGGAGGGCGGGTGATTCTAAGTTGCTCGACCACCACAAAGCCAAGAGACACAGCAGCACCAGAGAGCTCAGGAAGACACAGTCAGAAGACAGTAATGTAAAAAGGGCTCAAGCCGCCTGTCATAAGGGCCAGGGACGGAACGAGAGAGGAAAGGGTCACAGCATAGGTTCAGGCAGCCAGGACCCAGTGAGAGCAGCGCAGTAGGGAGGCTTCAGAACTCAACAGGTGTGGGGGAACCTCGACTTGCTCCCAGGCTCCAGACCCCCTAATACCACTTGTGGACAGTGCCCTGGATGAACCAGCTACTTTCTTCAGTAAAAATAAAGGACACTGCCACCCCTGTGTCTGTCGGTTATTTCGTACACTAAGTCCTGCACCCCTGAAAAAACTTATCCCCTTCATAGACTTTACGGTTGCACTGGGGACCCGCTCTTCCTGTGGAAAGCCAAAGCATCACAACTGCTAACCCAATAATCCCCAGAGGTCCCAGACTGCAGCAGCGGCTCTACCGGACACCCCTTTTTACTGACTCCCCTATTTACTGACCGCCGATGAGGGGACCACGAACCGGGCGACGCCACCGTGACATCCCACATCACCGACGACATCGAGAAGGTCCGGTCCCGAGTACCCCACGGCCCCCGCCGGGGCGAGTCACCAACACTTTTATACATGACTGTATGAACTGCAGGTGGTTTTTACCTGAAAAAGCTCATGTTCACTCTTTTGAGCGTTTAGTTAGCACTTATACATGCAGGTTTTGAAGTGGACATTCATGAAAAAATGTAATGCGCACATACCCTTACACTATGCAAGAATGTTTTCCTATGACCAGAGCTACAGGAAGACTGGAAGAAACAAAACACCTAAGGCTTATTCAGAACATTCAATGAAGATAGTGGCATTCGTCCAGGTGAAAGTAAAATAAATTTTACTGTAGCTCTTGTTAAAAGCATACACAGGGTAGCAAGGTATTCAGGGGAGAGGGCGTGCCCGGAAGGCACGGGACTATAGCTATATTGCGCTTCTACACGTCCATGGTCTCATTCAGAAGCCCATTTTTTTTTTTACATACGAGTACCATCGGCGATTATCACGGACGGTAACATGCACCGGACTATAAGACGCACCAAGATCTTAGAGATGGAAAATAGGGAAAAAAATATTTGAAGCAAAATATGTGGTAAAATATTTAATAACGTAAATAACATACTATTATATGTGGTGTTATTGTACATAATAGTATGTCATTATGTTGGAAGCTACGGACAGAAAATGGTGCTGCGGGACCACTGTGATGTCTGTAAATTACTATATGAAGATGCTAAAGTGTGAGTATAAGAATGGGGGCATGGGGCTTATATTTAAAGCACTACTCCAGTACTGAAAAATAACACTGGAGTGCTGCTTTAGGATCCTATGGGAGAACTATAACTCCCA
Source organism: Allobates femoralis (assembly GCA_033576535.1). NCBI lineage: Eukaryota > Metazoa > Chordata > Amphibia > Anura > Aromobatidae > Allobates > Allobates femoralis. The sequence goes on along the minus strand of JARQOC010000006.1, from coordinate 226,302,188 downwards.
GTATGTCCTGTATACTGTCCTGCATGCTATTTTATGGCATGCTGGGAGTTATAGTTCACCACAGGAGTGGCAGAGTGCTTTTTATGTGTTGTAATAAACGTTTACCATAATTAATTCTTACTTGTTCAACTCACATCAACACAGGTCCTGCAGCAGCCAGCCACGCTCTCCCTACAGCTTACAGGACCTGTGGTGAGGTACTGAACGGCTGAATCATCACATGGCCGCACAGAGCCCTCCCTCTTATTACATCACCACAATGGGATAATAGGAAGCTGCATAGTTTGTAGTGGATGTCTGCAGGACCTGTGGTGACATAATGAAGAGGGAGGGCTCTGTGTGATACTCCAGCCTGCCCTCTTCATTACATCACCACAGGCCCTACAATGACGGGGCAACACTCGGCACTGAGGGCACTCAGCATGTCAGGTATGCGTGCCTGGTCGTGGGAGTGCAGTGAACTGCAGTCCCTGCGGGCCGGGCACACCTGCAGCGATCCCTCCGGTGGTCCTGCCGCCTCCTCCACTGGACACACAACTGCCCAGTCGCTACAGGAATCCTGTGGCGCTGGGGAAAGCTTGCATGTCCGTTGTTTAAGTGAAGGAATATTTATTAGCTGCTCCCTTGCTGATGCTGACAGGTGGGCGGGGAAGCGGCTAACAATTATTCCTTCACTTTAAGCATCGGGACCATGTGGTTTCCCCAGCGCCGTAGGATTCCAGCAGGGGGGCCTCTTCCTGCCTCCTGCGATCGCATTCCATCGCTGCCTGCACTCCACAGCAAGCCCCCTCCCCACAGAAAAATTATGTTCAGACCATAAGACGCACCACCCACTTTCCTCCCAAATTCGGAGAAACAAAAGTGCGTTTTATGGTCTGAAAAATACGCTACTTGTACCTACAATAGTGAATGGGGTCATTCGCCTGTCCGTAAATTTCCACAGGTCGAGGTGTGTGAAAAATCGCAAAGACATGTCCGTGTCGGATCAAAATCGGCCATGCAATTCCATGGGTCCATGAAACAAACATGGGGGGCGTGGCCTGGAGCCTGAGGTGATGACAGCAGCTTAGGTGAGCTCTCGCATCGGCAGCTAAATGCGACAGGCAAATATCTCATCAGTGGGTTATTTGTCCAAACAACTCGACTAAAGGATTCCTGGAAATCAACTAGATCAAGTTGATCCCTTTTTAAAGACTCTGAGTTAGAGGATTACCACAGACTGTTTTCACCCTATATAACTGGCCCTGATTCCTCACAGGAGGTACTGCAGCTCCTCCTAGATCATGTTGTCCGAGTCACTTTGCAGCTTAATGACCAGACCGTTGTTTGTAATTCTGACCACTCTCCCATTATGAGGTAATAACTCTGGAATGCTTCAAGGGATCCTAGCGATTCTGAGATTGTTTTTTTGGGACATATTGGGCGTCATGTTGGTAGTAAATTTAGGTTGATAATTTTTGTGTTTATTTGTGAAAAAAATCAAAAATTTGGTGAAAATTTTGAAATTTTTAATTTTTATTCTGTTAAACCAGAGAGTTATGTGACACAAAATAGTTAATAAACAACATTTCCCACATGTCTACTTTACATTAGCACAACTTTGGAAAAAAAAATTTTGGGGGGTAGGAAGTTATAAGGGTTCAAAGTTCAACAGCAATTTCTCATTTTTCCAACAAAATTTAAAAAAAAAACATTTTTTAGTGACCACATCATATTTGAAGTCCCTTTGAGGGCGTACATGACAGAAAACACCCAAAAGTGACGCCATTACAAAAACTGCAGCCCTCAAGCTACTCAAAAATACATTTAAGAAGATTATTACCGTATATACTCGTGTATAAGCCGACCCGTGTATAAGCCGACCCCCCTACTTTTACCCCCAAAACCTGGGAAAACCTATTGACTCGTGTATAAACCGAGGGTGGACCCCAGCACAGGTATACAGCCCCCAGCAGTGTGGTATACAGCAGCCCCAGAGGTATATACAGCAGCCCCAGTGGTAGTATACAGCAGCAGCCCCAGTGGTTAGTATACAGCAGCCCCAGTGGTAGTATACAGCAGCCCCAGTGGTAGTATACAGCAGCCCCAGTGGTAGTATACAGCAGCCCCAGAGGTAGTATACAGCAGCCCCAGAGGTAGTATTCAGCAGCCCCAGAGGTAGTATACAGCATCCCCAGAGGTAGTATACAGCAGCCCCAGAGGTAGTATACAGCAGCCCCAGAGGTAGTATACAGCAGCCCCAGAGGTAGTATACAGCAGCCCCAGAGGTATATACAGCAGCCCTTAGGTAGTATACAGCAGCCCCAGTGGTGTATACAGCAGCCCCAGTGATAGTATACAGCAGCCCCAGAGGTAAATACAGCAGCCCTAGTGGTGTATACAGCAGCCCCAGAGGTAAATACAGCAGCCCCAGTGGTAGTATACAGCAGCCCCAGTGGTAGTATACAGCAGCCCCAGAGGTAAATACAGCAGCCCTAGTGGTGTATACAGCAGCCCCAGAGGTAAATACAGCAGCCCTAGTGGTGTATACAGCAGCCCCAGAGGTAAATACAGCAGCCCCAGGGGTGTATACAGCAGCAGTCCCAGGGGTGTATACAGCAGCCCCAGAGGTATACAGGCCCCCCATCAAGATCCAGGGCCCCCCCCTTGCGCGGCACACCTGTAAAGTAAAATGATACTTATCACTGTCCTGTCGCGCTGTCCCGCCGCTGCCGACATGACGATCCCGGGCTCCATTCAGCGTCTTCCCGCGGCTTTCTGTGGTCGCGGGCAATGACGTCATTGCCCGCGACCACAGGAAGCCGCGGGAAGACGCTGAATGGAGCCCGGGATCGTCATGTCGGCAGCAGCGGGACAGCGCGACAGGACAGTGATAAGTATGATTTTACTTTACAGGTGTGCCGCGCAAGTGGGGGGGGGCCTGTATACCTCTGGGGCTGCTGCTGCTGTACTGTATACTTGCGTATAAGCCGAAGGGGGACTTTTCAGCCCAAATTTTGGGCTGAAAAACTCGGCTTATACGCGAGTATATACGGTAACCCTTCAGGTGCTTCACAGGAACTAAAGCAATGTGGAAGGAAAAAAAATTACATTTTAATTTTTCCAACAAAAATGTTCTATTAGGCTCAATTATTTCATTTTCACATGGGCAACAGGATAAAATACATCCTAAAATTTGTTGTGCATTTTCTCCTGAGTACACAGATACCTCATATGTAGTCATAAACCACTGTTTGGGCGCACGGCAGGGCTCAGAAGGGAAGATTTGAATGGAAAATTAGCTCCAATTGTTAGTGGACACCATGTCGCGTATGGAGAGCCCCTGTGTGCCTAAACATTGGAGCTCCCCCACAATTGACCCCATTTTGGAAACTAGACCCCCCCAAGGAACTTATCTAGATTCATAGTGAGCACTTTGAACTCCCAGGTGCTTCACAAATTGAGCTGTAAAAATGAAAAAAGTACTTTTGTTGTCACAAAAATGTTCTCTTAGCCTCAATTGTTTCATTTTCACATGGGCACCAGGATAAAATGGATCCTAAAATTTATTGGGCAATTTCTCCTGAGTACACCGATACCTCATATGTTGTGGAAAACCACTGTTTGGGCGCACAGCAAGGCACAGAAGAGAAGGAGCGCCATTTGACGCTCCAAGTGGAAAGTTAGCTGAAATCGTTAGTGAACACCATATCGCATTTCGAGATTCCCTAATCTGCCTAAACAATGAAGCTCCCCCACGAGATTTTGCACTGATGATATGGGGCTCCGCTGTATTTTTGGTCACCAGCACAGATACAACAGGCAGGTACAGGCTGCCACCCACCCCCATTTGCTTAGTTTTACCTGGCTGGTAATCAAAATACAGCGGAGCCTTTTTTTTTTTAATTCTTGAAAAAAAATTTTTTTTTTAAATGACTTGGGCTTCGCCGCATTTTTAGTTTACAGCCAGGTACATCTAAGCAGCTACGGGCTGCTACCCATCCCAGCTGCTTAGTTGTACCTGGCTGGTAACCAAATTACGGCGGAGCCCTTTTTTTTTTTTTTGTAATTATTTCTTGAAATAATTAAAAAAAAAAAACAACAACAACGTGGGCTTCACCGTATTTTTAGATTCCAGCCAGGTACAACTAGGCAGCTGGAGGTGGAATCCACAGCATGGAGAGGCCCAAGCGTTCTAGGCCCCCACACTGCAAATTGCAGCCCGCAGTCGTCCCAGGAAATGGCGCATTCATTAGAAGTGATGATGGAGGAGAGAGCGGGGACAGGATGGGAGGAGAGAGCGGGGACAGGATGGAGGAGAGAGCGGGGACAGGATGGAGGAGAGAGCGGGGACAGGATGGAGGAGAGAGCGGGGACAGGATGGAGGAGAGATCGGGGAGAGGATGGAGGAGAGATCGGGGAGAGGATGGAGGAGAGATCGGGGAGAGGATGGAGGAGAGAGCTGACCAATCACATCGCTCTGAGTGTGGGGACCACTAACATGGGGAGGCGGAGGCAGGAGACCGGGAGGCGGAGGCAGGAGACCGGGAGGCGGAGGCAGGAGACCGGGAGGCGGAGGCAGGAGACCGGGAGGCGGAGGCAGGAGACCGGGAGGGCGGAGGCAGGAGACCGGGAGGCAGAGGCAGGAGACCGGGAGGCAGAGGCAGGAGACCGGGAGGCAGAGGCAGGAGACCGGGAGGCAGAGGCAGGAGACCGGGAGGCAGAGGCAGGAGACCGGGAGGCAGAGGCAGGAGACCGGGAGGCAGAGGCAGGAGACCGGGAGGCAGAGGCAGGAGACCGGGAGGCAGAGGCAGGAGACCGGGAGGCAGAGGCAGGAGACCGGGAGGCAGAGGCAGGAGACCGGGAGGCAGAGGCAGGAGACCGGGAGGCAGAGGCAGGAGACCGGGAGGCAGAGGCAGGAGACCGGGAGGCAGAGGCAGGAGACCGGGAGGCAGAGGCAGGAGACCGGAGGCAGAGGCAGGAGACCGGGAGGCAGAGGCAGGAGACCGGGAGGCAGAGGCAGGGGAGAGGGGAGGAGGGATTGGAGGCAGGAGAGCAGGGACTGGAGCAGTGGAGGGACAGCGGGGATGATTGCAGGAGCCGGGCACAGCTGACAGCCCGACTCCTGCATAAATCATGCAGGGAAGTACTGATATTCAGCACTTTCCTGCGCAATCATGATGTGATTGGTAAGTCAGATTGACTGACCAATCACATCGCTCTGAGTGTGGGGACCACTAACATGGGTCCCCACACCTCTGCCCCTGAACCTCAGCTGTCACTGACAGCTGTTAGATTTGAGCTGTCACTGTTTGTTTACAAGCAGTGACAGTTCAAAGCCATGACGAGTTTAGCTGTCATGATGCGGGAACTGACATTTTTTCATGACGGCTAAACTTGTCATTGGTCGTAATGGGGTTAAAGAAATAATGTATTCAGATATTGAAAGTTATCCCCGTCTCCCAGTGTTTCATTTTATCCATATTTAATCATTTTTATTTCTTATTTTCCCCGGTGTCAGTGCGAGCTTCCCTGTGGGGAAACTATTTTAAGAGGCTTTGCTGTTAGCTCCGGTGGGCGGAGGAATCAGTCTACTGAAAGAGGAGCCGGCCGCAAGAGCTCAGTAAGCGTGGGCTTATCAGATGAGTTATCATTGCCTAGGAGACATTGGGACGCTTTCTACAAGTTAACTACAGGCTGTGTGCTCCGCGTCATATCGCCTGTTCCGCCCCCTTGCAGGACAAGCAATATCTCTGCTCTATAGCACGCCCATATGGGCATGCATAATTAACACGCCGGCGGCGAGGAGAGCCATATAAGCCCGCCTTTTGCGGCTTCTCATATAATGTGAAGCTGCAGAATATGAGGTGAATAAACTACTTTTATAAACTTTCACATAGCGCTTTAGGGACAGAAAGGGATGGTTACAAATGGATTACTATGGTGCAGGGACAGGTTAAAACAGGCTGGGGGGGTCGGTTGTAGAGGTCATGTTCCCTTTAAGAAGCTTCATATCATCCCTACTCAAAGGTAATGATCTGATCTATTTGTCTGCTCTCTGTGTGTTTTACTAGTGCACACAGCAAGGACTCCTGTGCGCAGTAAGGAGAATTTCATATCACCACAGCGCTGCTATTTCTAACTCTGCCTATGCCACATTTCAGAAGCTTCTGACTGCCTGGCTACTCCCTGCCTGTAAGACACATGTGCGCACTAAGGAGAATTTCACATCACCACAGTGCTGCTATTTCTAACTCTGCCTATGCCACATTTCAGAAGCTTCTGACTGCCTGGCTACTCCCTGCCTGTAAGACGCCTGTGCGCAGTAAGGAGAATTTCACATCACCACAGTGCTGCTATTTCTAACTCTGCTTATGCTACATCTCAGAAGCGTCTGACTGCCTGGCTGCTCCCTGTCTGTAAGACGCCTCTGCGCACTAAGGAGAATTTCACATCACCACAGCGCTGCTATTTCTAACCCTGCCTATGCTACATCTCAGAAGCTTCTGACTGCCTGGCTACTCCCTGCCTGTAAGACGCCTGTGCGTAGTAAGGAGAATTTCACATCACCACAGCGCTGCTATTTCTAACCCTGCCTATGCTACTTCTCAGAAGCTTCGGACTGCCTGGCTACTCCCTGCCTATAAGACGCCTGTGCGCACTAAGGAGAATTTCACATCACCACAGCGCTGCTATTTCTAACTCTGCCTATGCTACATCTCAGAAGCTTCTGACTGCCTGGCTACTCCCTGCCTGTAAGACGCCTCTGCGCACTAAGGAGAATTTCACATCACCACAGCGCTGCCATTTCTAACTCTGCCTATGCTACTTCTCAGAAGCTTCTGACTGCCTGGCTACTCCCTGCCTGTAAGACGCCTGTGCGCAGTAAGGAGAATTTCACATCACCACAGTGCTGCTATTTCTAACCCTGCCTATGCCACATCTCAGAAGCTTCTGACTGCCTGGCTACTCCCTGCCTATAAGACGCCTGTGCGCAGTAAGGAGAATTTCATATCACCACAGCGCTGCTATTTCTAACTCTCCCTATGCTACTTCTCAGAAGCTTCTGACTGCCTGGCTACTCCCTGCCTATAAGACGCCTGTGCGCACTAAGGAGAATTTCACATCACCACAGCGCTGCTATTTCTAACTCTGCCTATGCTACATCTCAGAAGCGTCTGACTGCCTGGCTGCTCCCTGCCTGTAAGACGCCTGTGCGCAGTAAGGAGAATTTCACATCACCACAGAGCTGCTATTTCTAACTCTGCCTATGCTACATTTCAGAAGCTTCTGACTGCCTGGCAGGGTATGTGCACATCGGATGGGTCTGCATCTTTGCAGATCGTCCTAAAACCGGTGTAGAATTGCAGAAACTGAGTTTTCTGAGCTCAGCAGTGCCCCTCGTTTTGTTAGCGTTTTGTTAACGTTTTGCGATCGGTTTATTAGCGTTTGTACAGCGTGTTCTTGGCGATTTCCCCGGCGTTTTTCTTAGCGTTTTCCAGACTGGTTTTTGGTGCACTTGTAAGCTAGATCCGCTGGAAAAACGCTCAAAAGAAGTCACTTGCTCTATCTTTGAAAACCAGTGGAAAACCAGTGAAGAAACTGGAAAGGAGAAAAAAAAAAAACGTTCTAATGTACACAGCGTTTTCTAAACTCCATTGACTAGCATGTTAATCCAACCGGTGGCTAGGATTAACATAAATTAACATAAAACTCAGCGGAAACCGCCGACGGAAAACGCTAAAAAACAGCCCACAAAACGACCGATGTGCACATACCCTAAGACACCTGTGCGCACTAAAGTAAACCTCACATCGCCACTCTACAGCACTGCTATTCTTCACTCAGCTTCTGCAACCCAGGAGCGTCTGTTTGCCTGACTAGCACCTGCCTGTACAATACCTTAACGTAAAAGAAACTACTGCATCGCTACAGCGTTCTCAATTTCAGCTCTGTCCCTCCCATGTCATTTCTGCCCATATCCTTGCTAATGGCTATGGTGAATATATAATAACGCTGCTTGGACTGACCTGTACTATTGTGGAAGAAGCTGGAGGTCCTAACAGCAATCATAACAATTTGCAACGCAACAGGGACCTTATGGTGTTAAGGTGGCGAGTCGACACCAGGACTGCTCTGGACCAACTACGCTTGCACAGTACCTTGGATCATATCTCAAGATCAACAGTGGAGTGTACCCCCTTTGACAAATACTCTACGCTCATTATATTGGTGTCTTCCGCTGGTACATCTACATCTGGAGCTGCACCACCTTTGCTCTAGAACCGGTTTTGGACTCAGTAGACCACCACAAACTACTATCATATATTTTCTTCCACAACACAGTTTTCCTGTGCCACTGCAACCTGCTGATCCGACAAAATACCCTGAATTTGTCTTACACCCAACTGCTTTAACCCCTTCCGGTCTGTTTGGCCAACTGTTTAACATCGGATATCTATCCCTCCACTACAATTGGATTAGTTGACTCTTGTATTTCTTGGAAGGAACTTCCTGCTCCTCTAAACCCAGACCATCAGATAAACTTTGAACTGTATATTAGTGGACTTTTGATTCCCAGGATTGGTACACTCTACTACATATCTACGGAACTTTCTACCCTGAAATCACTGGAGGAAGGAAGCTGGACTACTCAACTCCTGGACGACTGCAATCAAGACCGGCCTATCATTGATGCCTTTTGAACAGGTTTTGTATTGTGATAGAAAAGAAAAGGACAATCTTCTCTTTCCTTAACCCTCTCTTGTTTTTCCTCCCCTCTGAGGTAGTAAATACTATGTGATTGATCAGTGGTGTAGACACGTTTGAGTATACCCATACCACAATATCATAAAATATATCACTTGGGAATCTCTACTAGAGACCATGGCATCCCAAAGACTTAAAACTGACAAAGCCAAATCCACTTACAAGAACTCTGCTCAGTCAGAATCTGCACACAGGGATAGATCTAGATCCCCTACTAAACATAATGATAGCTATTCATGGTCACAAAATCGGGGAAAAAGATCTGATGACACCGCAAATACTAAGTTTGACCCCCAGAAACAGAGGAGAGACAAAAGAAAATAGTCGACCTCTAAATTAGCATATGTTCAAAAACCAACAGTACAGGAAACTTCTGACTCATATGAGGACTCGTCCCCTATAAATAGCCCTGTTAAACAACAGATGAGGACAGACAGCCCCACTTACTCAGACAGTATTGATCCTTTGCAAAACTTCAATTGAAAGCAGCAATTGACCAATCATTTTTTAAAGGGATATTCTCTGCCTTCAAAGAATCCCTACGTTCGACTAGGAGTCTCAATACGATAAGCTCCAAAAACAACTTGACTCAGTTAACCATAGAACAGATAAGAATGAGTCTGGGATCTTTGAACTACAGGAAAAAATAGTAGACTGGAAAAAGAACACTGCCTCCTCAAGAAGGAATTCAAGGCAGTAAAAAACAAACTCACTGACCTTGAAGACTGAGACAGACGACAGAACCTAAAATTTAGGGCTATACCAGAGTCTGTTAAGGCTGATCAGTTAGCCCCCTACGTTAAAAAAATTTGGTAAAAGCTGCGATTCCGTCTCTATCGGACTTAGAACTCACACTGGTCAGAACACATCGCCTGCCTAAGCCCAAACATTTAAAACCTGATGTCCCAAGAGACGTCATCACCAAATTTCATTTCTATCAAACAAAAGAACAGCTTATGGAGTTTCTCAGACACAACAAGACCCTCCCAAAAACGTATGACTCTTTGTTGACCTGTCAAGGGAAACAATGACTCAACTAAAAAATTTAACTAAGGTCACTGATACTCTGCATAACAACCAGATGCCTTACAAATGCGGTTTTAACCCCACAAAGGTCTTGTTTTACCATCAGGGGAAAAACTATGGAATTTCTGAAACTGCAGATGGAGCAAAACTCTTCAGGGATCTAGGAAATAACATCAACAATGGCAATAGGCCAAAACTTCAGTCTCACTTAGCAGGGTTTCATCAAAACTTTTAGTCTCTCCTTGTTTGGAATTCTGTACTTAGTTTATACGATTTAGTCCTGTCCAGAGGTTAAATTTACCTTGTCAAGCTACATTTTGTTCTTTTTTTTTTTCCTTTTATTCTCTACCCCTTGTGGTGATGTGACCCATGTCCGGGTGCATCACATGGGTTAACAGCATAGGATCCTGTTCACATGAGCATGTTTTCCTGTGTGTGAGTGCTGTAAACCTGTCCAGTACACAATAGGTTAATAGCCAGGAGATTCATGAGCCAAATGAGCGGCTGTGAGTGGCTGATGAGACCAATGAGTGACCAAAGGAAAGTCAAGGGTGCTGATTGCTGACAGCCCAGATGGGTGTGTCAGGTGGGTGTGGCGAGCAGGACTTAACCTGCCAGGTGTGTGAGAGTGAAGAGTTCAATTTAATTTAGTTCAGTCTGTGAGAGAGACCCAGCAAGTGTGGGTGTGAGATCGGAGGCGTTCCGTCCCGTTGGGATGAGAGGCAGGCTTGGCCTGCTGCATGCGGGGGCACCTGTCCCTCTGATGGTGTGTGTGAACCTGTGGCCAGACGCAGGGGTGCAGAGGGCTCCTGGAGTGGGAAACCGAGACTGATCCTGGAGGGCGCTCGACTCAGGCGTGGGCACAGTCGCAGACCTGCCACAGGATGGAGGTTTGGTGGCGGCTGTTCGGCCTAAACACGTGGTGAGGAGGCCTTGGTGATGCTCGGTGTACCCGGTGACTCAGGTTTGCCAATCCCTGTTATGGACCCAGGGGAGCCGCAGTCCATGGATATCGTATGATGGGCTGTGAGCGTGTTTGAGGATGTATGTGATGGATGGATCACATGCGGTGTGGAAGGTATCGGTCAGGCTGGAACCTGTACCATACTGGGTGGTGTGAGACCGCGTGTGGCTTGAGAGCCAGACGGTTGTAGCCGCTATTGGGACCGACCATGGGTCGTGATATGGTCCTGTTGATCTTGGAGGAATGTGGTTGAAGGCTGTCCAAAGTGAAACAGCCCGTGTGAGACTTGTGTGAACAGGGCTGTACCCGGATCCTGGGAGTGGGGTCTGGGTTAGTACTAAGTGTTATGTAAATAGAGTTAGGCGGCTGGAACCGCCATTGGGACCCACAGGGCCCAGTGATAGTTAAGGTAAATGTATGTGTTCTATGATATATATAATGTAATGTGTTATGTGATGTGCTTTTCTAGTGTAATGTAATGAATTATGTGATCAATGTTTGATGTGCTACCTGGGTTATGATATGTATGTGATAAATAAACGGGTAGTCATTTGTTACATTATAAGCACGTGTTGGTGTTTTCCGTGGCCAAGCGAGTTCCCCGGGTCGCTACCTCAAACCCTATATATAGTTGTAGATTTGATTTGACCTACATTTCTTCTTTGAGCATTCTACAGTAACTTTCTGAAAACATGTTACAGAAAAAATTATGGATAATTAAACTCCAAATATTGGGCTTATATCATCTCTTACACCTTATCAGTCATATCACTTAGATTTTGGCCTCAACTCCCTTCTAATAAAAAATGCGGTCTCATTTGAACTAATTTCATGTATAAAGGACCCAAATGGAAGGTACATTATATTAATATGCTAATTAAACCACCAAATCTTTACCCTGGCAAACCTGCATGTACCTATTAAAGGGAAAATTTCATTTCTGAACAAAATAACCTGTATTATTGACCAACACAAACAAGGCGATTTAATCCTCTTTGCAAACTTTAATATTGTCCCGAATCCCTCCTTGGATTCCTCTAATAAGTCAAGATTAAATTTTTTCTCTTTAGACCCTTGGTTGCTCAAATCTTATCTTTATGACGTCTTTAGATGCATTCACTCATCTTTCCTTGAATTTACGCACTTCTCCAGCATCCATAATTCCCATTACAGGATAGACCTAGTTCTCCCAAATATTTTCTCACTCCCTAAATTCAAAAATATATTAATGGGTCCCAGAACAAAGTCAGATCACTCCCCTGTAGTATTCGAAGTAACTAATCCCCAAAATGCCTCTGTAGAAAGACTATGGCGTAACAATAGTTTTCTGTATAACCATCCGATCTACAAAACAGAAATTGATAAAGTTATCCAAAACTACTTCAACGAAAATGATATTGACGACATCTCAGTGTTTACACTTTGGTCAGCCTTTAAAGCAGTCCTTAGAGGCAAACTCACCCAGTTAAACGCACAGTTAAACAAAGCTAATAGGGAAAAAACACAAAAACTAGTGCACGAAATCCATGCTTTGGAAACAAAACAAATATCCAATCCCTCCACTGTTGAAATTCTTAAATTGAGAACAAATCTAAAATGTCTGCTGACCATGGAATACAATAAAATTGTACAAATTACTAAGATCAAACACTACTTTTCTGCAGACAAGCCTTCAAAATCGCTTGCAGCTAAAGATTAAGCACTACAAAATTAAATCAAGAATTAACGAAATTAGGGATCCCTTGGCCCACTCCCACAAACATCCTTAAGTCATTGTCAATGTCTTTGCAAATTTTTATAACTCCCTTTATAATCTGAAAGATGATTTCACCTTCTTGAAACCCTCTTATACAGAGATTAACAATTACCTACATAAACTTAAACTACCCACACTAAACGACCAAGACCTACAAGATCTGAACCTCCCATATTCACCGAAAGAGATCTCAGGTGTAATCAGAGGACTTAAACTAGGCAAATCATCAGGCCCAGATGGCTTGCAAAACAAGCTACCGTATATATATATCATATGAAACTCGTCTACTCCCTTATCTCACCAAACTAGCCAATCACACAGCACAAAAAGCCTATCTTCCACAGGATATGCTTGAAGCTATAATAACTAAATTATCATTCCTAAAGAAAAAGGTGACCCCCTAAACACTAAAAATTATAGCCCTATTTCCCTTTTAAATTCTGACACAAAAATCTTACAAAATCTTACAAAACTCCACATCAGTAAATTAGTGCATAAAGACCAAACGGGATTTATTCCTGGTAGAACCACTGCTGACGCTCCCTATCTAATGGCACCAGACAGGGGTGCCCTCTTTCACCCATTCTCTTTGCCCTATTTATAGAGCCATTTGCCTCCACTAGAGATAATGTTAATATTACAGGTATTCCCGTCAGCACTGGACAAAGTAAAATAGCCCTCTTCACGGATGATATCCTCCTCACCATTACAAAACCCCTTAAGTCACTGAGGCGTTTTACTACCACAATTGAAGAATTTTCACGTATTTCCCTATACAAAGTTAATAAATCTAAGTCCCAAATAACTGATTTTATCATAGACGACACATTTTTAACCCCTTCATGACCGAGCCTTTTTTGACCCTAAAGGCCGAGGCATTTTTGGCAATTCTGACCAGTGTCCCTTTATGAGGTAATATCTCTGGAACACTTCATTGGATCTGAGCGATTCTGAGACTGTTTTTTCGTGACATATTGGGCTTCATGTTAGTATTAAATTTAGGTCGATAATTTTTGCGTTTATTTGTGAAAAAATCAAAAATTTGGCAAAAATGTTGAAAATTTAGCAATTTTCACATTTTTAATTTTTATTCTGCTAAACCGGAGAGTTATGTGCCACAAAATAGTTAATAAATCACATTTCCCACATGTCTACTTTACATCAACACAATTTTGGAAGAAAAAAAAAATTTTGGTAGGACGTTATAAAGGCCACTTCACACACACAGATATCTGAGTCCAATATCTGAACAGATCTCTGGTTGCAGTGAAATCATGGATACATTGTTCCATTTTGTGGCTGTGTACAACATGGAGCAATGTATCCATGATTTCACTGCAACCAGAGATCTGTTCAGATATTGGACTCAGATATCTGTGTGTGTGAAGTGGCCTTAAGGGTTCAAAGTTTATCAGCAATTATTCATTTTTCCAGCAAAATTTACAAAACCATTTTTTTAGTGACCACATCACATTTGAAGTCTCTTTGAGGGGTGTACATGACGGAAAACACCCAAAAGTGACACCATTCCAAAAACTGCACCCCTCAAGCTACTCAAAACTATATTCAAGATTATTAACCCTTCAGGTGCTTCACAGGAACTTAAATAAAGTTGAAAGAACAAATGGACATTTTAATTTTTGTAACAAAAATGTTCTTTTAGCCTCAATTTTTTCATTTTCACATGGGCAACAGGATAAAATGCATGCTAAAATTTGTTGGGCAATTTCTCCTGAGTACACAGATACCTCATATATGGTCATAAACCACTGTTTGGGCTCACGGCAGGACTCAGAAGGGAAGGAGCGCAATTTGAATTTTGTAGCCAATTTTCCGTTCAAAAAGTGAAATGGCGCTCCTTCCCTTCTGAGCCCTGCCATGCGCCCAAACAGTGGTTTATGACCACATATGAGGTATCAGTGTACTCAGGAGAAATTGCCCAACATATTATGGGATGTATTTTATCCCTTTGCCCATGTGAAATTGAAAAAATGTAGGCAAAAAGAAATTTTTTGTGAAAAAAAAAGTGTTTTTTTCATTTTTATGGATGAATTTGTGAAGCATCTGGGGGTTCAAAGTGCTCACTATGCATCTAGATATGTTCCTTTGGGGGTCTAGTTTCCAAAATGGGGTCACTTGTGGGGGAGCTCCAATGTGGAGACACACAGGGACCCTCAAAACGCGACATGGTGTCCGCTAACAATTTGAATGGAAAATGAGCTCAAATGGTTAGCGGACACCATGTCGCGTTTGGAGGGTCCCTGTGCGTCTCCATATTGGAGCTCCCCCACAAGTGACCCCATTTTGGAAACTAGACCCCCAAAGGAACATATCTAGATGCATAGTGAGCACTTTGAACCCCCATTTGCTTCAGAAATTCATCTGTAAAAATGAAAAAGCACTTTTTTTCCACAAAAAAATTATTTTTTCATTATTACGGATCAATTTGTGAAGCATCTGGGGGTTCAAAGTGCTCACTATGCATCTAGATATGTTCCTTAGGGGTCTAGTTTCCAAAATGGGGTCACTTGTGGGGGAGCTCCAATGTGGAGACACACAGGGACCCTCCAAACGTGACATGGTGTCCGCTAACAATTTGAGCTCATTTTCCATTCAAATTGTTAGCGGACACCATGTCGCGTTTGGAGGGTCCCCGTGTGTCTCTACATTGGAGCTCCCCCATAAGTGACCCCATTTTGGAAACTAGACACCCCAAGGAACATATCTGTATGTATAGTGAGCAATTTGAACCCCCAGATGCTTCACAAATTGATCCATAATAATGAAAAAATAATTTTTTTGTGGAACAAAAAGTGCTTTTTCATTTTTATGGATCAATTTGTGAAGCATCTGGGGGTTCAAAGTACTCACTATGCATCTAGATACGTTCCTTAGGGGTCTAGTTTCCAATATAGGGTCACTTGTGGAGGAGCTCCAATGTGGAGACATACAGGGGCTTTCCATACGCAACATTGTGTCCGCTAACAATTGGAATTGTTAGCGGTCACCATGTAGGATATGAAGAGCCCCTATGTGCCTAAACATTGGAGCTCCCCCACAAGTGACCCCATTTTGGAAACTAGACCACCTAAGGAATGTATCTAGATGCATAGTGAGTACTTTGAACCCCCAGGTGCTTCACAAATTGATCCGTAAAAATGAAAAAAGAAACTTTTTGTGGAAAAAAAAGTGCTTTTTCATTTTTATGGATGAATTTGTGAAGCATCTGGGGGTTCAAAGTGCTCACTATTTATCTAGATAAGTTCCTTGGGGGGTCTAGTTTCCAAAATGGGGTCACATGTGGGGGAGCTCCAATGTTCAGGCACACAGGGAGGGGCTCTCCATACCCGACATGGTTTCCGCTAACAACTGAAGCTAATTTTCCATTGAAATTGTTAGCGGACACCATGTCGCATATGGAGAACCCGTGTGCCACCAGCACAAGGGCAACTGGAAGAGTTGGGGTACAGTACCAGAAAATGCCGCCTCTAATGAATGCGCTATTTTCTTGGGTGGCTGTAGGTTGCAATTTGCAGCGTGGGGGACCCACAACATTTGGGTCTCTCCACGCTGAGGATTCCAGTCAGCCAGCTACCAAGTTGTACATGGCTGGTTACAAAAAATAAAGCGAAGGCCTTTTATTTCTAGAACTAATTCTAGAAAAAAAAATATGACGTGGGGCTCCGCCATATTTTTTGGTCCAGCCAGGTACAACTTGGCAGCTACAGACTGCCAGCAACCCCCAGCTGCCTCGTTGTACCTGGCTGCAACCAAAAATACAGCGAAGCCCATTTTTTTTTTATTTCTAGAACTAATTCTAAAATGAAATAGGGCTCCGCCATATTTTTGGCCCAGCCAGGTACAACTAGGCAGCTGGGGGCTGGAATCCTCAGCATGGAAAGGCCCAAGCGTTCTGGGCCCCCCATGCTGCGAATTGCAG
The DNA here is from genome assembly GCA_033576535.1 of Allobates femoralis. Taxonomy (NCBI): domain Eukaryota; kingdom Metazoa; phylum Chordata; class Amphibia; order Anura; family Aromobatidae; genus Allobates; species Allobates femoralis. Next base: position 226,285,754 of record JARQOC010000006.1, on the reverse strand, counting down.
CCCGCAGCCGCCCCAGAAAATGGCGCATTCATTGAAGCGCCATTTTCTGGCGCTGTACCCATGCTCTTCCAGTTGCCCTGGTGCCGGTGGCAAACTGGGTAATAAAGGGGTTAATGCCAGCTTTTTATTGGCAGCTGGCACAAAGCCCGAGATTCATAATATTGGGCCAATGTTAGACCCGCCATTAGGAATCTCTGGTAAGTAGTCAATAAATACACACAGAGAAACATATTTTTATTTTGAAAAAAACACAAATTAAATTTAGACTCCATCTTTATTATAAAAAGATCCGACGTAGTCCACAACGAAGGTCCCACGACGCTCGATCGCCTCCGACGTAGTCCACAACGAAGGTCCCACGATCGCCATGCAGGAGGATCGGACTGCAAAGTAGTGATCTCACAGCCCGGGTGCAGTGATCCACTGTGGATCACTGCACCCGGGCTGTGAGATCGCTTTCTGCAGCTCGATCCTCATGCAGGAGGATCGGACTGCAGAGCAGTGATCTGGCAGCCCGGGTGCAGTGGCGGGGCTGCGAGATCGCTTTCTGCAGCTCGATCCTCATGCAGGAGGATCGGACTGCAGAGCAGCGATCTGGCAGCCCAGGTGCCGTGCCGGGGCTGCAAGATTGCTTTCTGCAGCTCAATCCCCATGCAAGGGGAATCCCCTGCATGGAGAGCAAGCTGCAGAAAACAATCTGACAGCTTGGTTTCAGTGATCCAGTGGATCACTGCACAGTTTGGATCACTGCACCCGAGCTGTCAAGATTGCTTTCTGCAGCTCAATCCCCATGAAAGGGGATTCCCCTGCATGGAGAGCAAGCTGCAGAAAACAATCTGACAGCTTGGTTTCAGTGATCCACTGGATCACTGCACCGAGCTGACAGATTGCTTTCTGCAGCTCAATCCCCATGCAAGGGGAATCCCCTGCATGGAGAGCAAGCTGTAGAAAACAATCTGACAGCTTGGATTTAGTGATCCAGTGGATCACTGCACCTGAGCTGACAGATTGCTTTCTGCAGCTCAATCCCCATGCAAGGGGAATCCCCTGCATGGAGAGCAAGCTGCAGAAAACAATCTGACAGCTTGGATTTAGTGATCCAGTGGATCACTGCACCTGAGCTGACAGATTGCTTTCTGCAGCTTGCTCTCCATGCAGGGGATTCCCCTGCATGGGGATCAAGATGTAGAAGGCGATCTGACAGCTTGGGCACAGTGATCCAGTGGATCACTGCGCCCAAGTTGTCAGAGGAGGGGGAAGACCGGAGCTGAGCGGGTCGGCGGCAGCAGCAGGAGGAGGACCGGCGGGCGGAGGCAGCAGCAGGAGGAGGACCGGCGGGCTGGAAGCGGAGGCGGCGGTGGCAGAAGAAGAAGGAGGACGTGAGCGGTAAGAAGCGGCAGGGGGGCGGGCCGGAGCCAGCGTGGACAGGGGGCCGGAGCCAGCGTGGACGGGGGGGATGAGCGGGGGGGAGGATCAGCGGGGGGGGGGGGGGGGGGGCGCTGGAGCCAGCATGGGACAGGGGGAATGAGCAGGGGGCAAGCCGGAGACAGCGGGGGACAGGAACAGTGAGCGGGGGACCGGAGAGAGCGGGGGACAGGGGGATGAGCAGGGGGGAGCCGGAGCCAGCATGGGACAGGGCGGATGGGGGGGGGCAGTAACAGGAAGGGGCAGGGGGCATGAGCTGGGGGAGCAGGAGGAGCCAGGAAGCAGAGAAGCAGGCAGGAAGGGACCGCATACTGTGCACATTCGCGGTAATTGCCGGTTCTTTTTTAACCCCCAATTACCGCGACTGTAGCCTCGGGGGGGCCAATCCACCCCCCCTGGGCTTTAGTACATGTCCCCAACTACCTGCAGCCTGAGTGACAGGTCAGTGAGACCCTCACTCGAGCTGCAGGAGTGCGTTCCCCAGATGTCTCAGACGCTGAGACATCGGTCGTTAACGCATGGGATTTCATGTCTCACACGCTGAGACATGTGTCGCTAAGGGGTTAAACTACCTAAAGGAGGAATTCGAGTACACATGGGAGAAGAAAATTAAACCCTCTTCAGATCTCATCTCAGAAAACTTGACAACCTTGTTGAATTCTTTACATTTAGACTATCTGCGCCTAGCTAAGGCCGGGTTCACATCACGATTTCAAGGCATCCGAGTGTATCCGTTTCAAAACGGATACACTCGGATCCGAAATCTGATCCCATGTATCTCTATGGGGCACGGATCGGATGTGTGCCTTTTGCCATTTGATTTTGGCACCATCTGATCCTGCCCGATTTGAGCACGGACACAAAAACACAGCCTGCTGCGTTTTTGTGTCTGAGAATTAAATTGGACAGCCTCGGATCAGAGCCGATCCGAGCCCCGATAGCATAGGAGCCTATTGACATCAGATCCGAGTTGAACTCGGATCCGATGTCAGCTTCGTGCTTATGTAGTGAGCATGCCCAGAAGCAGTGAAAGTTATTTGGAACCGCAAAAAAGCAAGAATCCCTAGAGCCTCAATGCTAAAACATAAGAAAATGGGAGGACTGGGTGTTCCTAATCTATATAATTATGATTTGGCATCCATACTAAAACACTCTCAAGGATGGCTAATTGATTCTGATGACTCATCCTGGATTAACATAGAAAGATCAATTACTAAGACCGAACAGCTACTACCTATAATTCTCGCCCATTTAATTGAACCTTCTAGAGCCCCGCCAAACTATCCCACCTTAAAAGCGGCTATTTTGGCCTGGAGAGACTTTGTAAACAAATCCGCTGCATATTCCCCCTCAACTACAATTAAGAATATCCTACTAGCAGTATTAGAAATTCTAATACGTAATCTCAACCTGTCATCCTGGCTAGAGAAAGGTATACACCGTGTTAACGACATCATTTCAGAAAGTACCTTGATACACTTCTTCTTATTACAAACCAGATACTCCCTTTCACGACATGAGAGGACAAAGTGGAAGCGTATTTCCCACTTCCTTACGACATCTCCTCTCACAATTCGTCATTCCTCAATCAGTAGCAAAATTAATAAACAACCCAGGGATGAATCTTGTCTGGAAAACAAATTCCTTCTTTGGAGTTTGGGAGAAGGAGCTAAATTTTAAGATTGATCTGGATAAAATGAGTAAGACCTTAGATATAACATACTCCCATACGGCCTCAGCCACAATGCATGAATCCCATTTTAAAGTTCTTTCCAGTACTGGACTCCAACAAAATCTCACCGTATAAATCCAACTATTTCACCCTATTGCTGGAGGAATTGTAATACTCTCGGCACAATGACCCACATATTCTGGGGATGCCCAAAATTACTTACATTTTGTCTGGACATTAAATTATTAATAACAGACATCACTGGATTGCACATTGTTATTACTCCACAAATGGCCCTCTTGTCAGGTATAGAAGACCTCCCAAAGCAACTACGTTTCATAATCTCACATATAATTTTGACTGCCAAACTATTGCAACGAGATGGGCTAAACCTGATCCACCTACTCTAGATTCCCTTATAGATCATATAACTCAACATAATGTCTATGAGCACAATATAGCTCTTAGAAACAACTCATTCTTAAAATTCCTGGATCATTGGAACCCCTGGATTTCCAAATACTCACCCCTCTTGTTAAATAAGGCCAAATGACATACCATATAACAACTAGGTAATGACCTGCGGAGACCTCTTTCTTTTCTTCCTTCTTTGGCAATAGAGAACTACCTTTGTTTGTAATTAAATCTAAGTTCATTACGAATCCTCTACTACTCTTGGATATATTTGGTGTGTATTTCTTTAATAATTTTGAATTGTAACCCTTACTATGTTTAATGCCATGACTGTAGTATTTATCCATATTTCTGCATTCAAAACTAGAATTTTCTGTAAACATTGTGAATTCCAAATTTTCTGTCTACAGTATGTAGATTTGTTTGTTCCCTCACACCCCTCTCCCTTTTTTATTCATGTACCCCTCCTTCCCCCTCCCTGGTTATTACAAAACCTTCAATAAAAATACTTTGATTAGAGTCAAAAGTGTAGTCCTATTGCTGCAATCTTTATTTGACAGGTTATTATTTACCTCTCTAGTGAAGGATTGGCCATTATTTTTGAATTGTAATATCTCTTGAGTGCCCTATTGGTAGTAGGAAGAGGGAAAGTTGTTGGATATTGGGCTTTGTGGTCTTTAATCTTTAACCAAGATAAGCTGGTGGGCATATCTCAAGATTAGGTGGGAAATGATTCCCTGTCAAATACATAGGTATTAATATATTAAAGCACTGTACCATTGACACTCTTGGTTTTGCTTCTTAAGGTACGCACCTCTTTGGTGTGTCCCATTGCACTCAGCGTTGGCAGATTCTGTTGAGGGACCCACGCTGGAGTGCGGAAGGGTAGAAAGCATTAAAGAGTGAATCTGCATGCCTTGTGAATGCAAGTGTTGGAGCAAGTAGTAACAGCCTATTAGACTCATTAGTTTACTACTGTCGTACATATTTTGTAAAAGTTGATTATTGTAAGTAACAACTAACTGGAGTGTTGACACAATATTACTTATATGTTGATGGTAACGAGGGGTAATAAGACAGGTTTCAATCCTGTGGTGAGGAGCAAGATTCTATTATGATAGAAGGGGCGGTTCTCTATTTGCACTACAAGTTATTCAGAAAGAGAGATAATCACTTGAACTCCCTTTAGTATTAAAGGGATTGGTTTCCTGTGACTACTGCTATCCAACAGTATATTAAGATATAATGAGACTTTTATAGATCACTAGCTGTGAGCCCGATGCAAATGCATCGGGTGTCTAGAATATGTTTATTGTTTTTTTAAAGATTTTTAAATAATAATCGCATCATCAATAGCAATAATATTAGCAATAGCATTATTATTAGCAGTAATAGCAGTATTAATAGCATTATTAGCAGTATTATGAGCATTAATAACAGTATTAATAGCATTAATAGCAGTATTAATAGCATTAAGAGCAGTATTAATAGGAGTAATAGCATTACGAATAGCATTAATAGCATTAGTATGTGCATTAATAGCATTAATAATAGCATTAATAGCATAAATGATAGCATTAATATCATAAATAATAGCATTAATAGCATTAGTATTAGCATTAATAGCATTAATAATAGCATTAATAGCAATATTATTTGCATTAATAGCATTATTATTACCATTAATAACATAATTATTAGCATTAACAGCATTATTAGCATTAATAGCATTATTAATAGCAATAATAGTACTAATAATAGTATTATTATTAGTATTAATAGCATTATTACCATAAATAGCATTAATAATAGCGTTAATAGCATTATTATGAGGAGTAATATCATTATTAGCATTAATAACATTATTAATAGCATTAATAGAATTAAAAATAGCATTAATAGCATTATTAATAGCATTAATAGCATGATTATTAGCCTTAATAGCATTAATAGCATTAATAACATTATTAATAACATTAATAGCATTATTAATAGAATTAATAGCATAAATAATAGAATTAATAGCATAAATAATCGCATTAATAGCATTAGTATTAGCATAAAGAGCATTAATAGCAATATTATTAGCATTAATAGCATTTTGAATAGCATAAATAGCATGATTATTAGCCTTAATAGCATTAATAATAGCATTATTAGCATTATTATTAGCATTATTAGCATTAATATTACCATTAATAGCATAATTATTAGCATTAATAGCATTATTATTAGCACTAATAGCATTATTAATAGCAGTATTATCATTAATAATAGCATTAATAGCATTATTAATAGCATTAATAGCATGATTATTACCCTTAATAGTATTAATAATATCATTAATAGCATTATTAGCATTATTAGCATAATTAGTAGCATTTATAGAATTATTATTAGCAGTAATAGCATTAATAGCATTAATATTAGCATTAATAGCATTAATATTAGCATTAATAGCATTAATAGCATAATTAATAGCATAATTAATAGCATTAATAGCATTAATTGCAAGAATCGCATTAATAGCATTAATAGCATTATGAATAGCATTAATAGAATAAATAATAGCATTAATAAAATTAATAGCAATATTATTAGCATTAATAGCATTAAGAATAGCATTAATAGCATGATTATTAGCCTTAATAGCATTAATATTAGCATTAATAGCATTATTAATAGCATTAATAGCATAAATAATAGAATTAATAGCATAAATAATTGCATTAATAGCATTAGTATTAGCATAAAGAGCATTAATAGCAATATTATTAGCATTAATAGCATTTTGAATAGCATAAATAGCATGATTATTAGCCTTAATAGCATTAATAATACCACAAATAGCATTATTATTAGCATTATTAGCATTAATAGCATTAATAATAGCATTAATAACATGATTAATAGCATTAGTAGTAGCATTAATAGCAATATTAATAGCATTATTAGCATTATTATTAGCATTAACAGCATTATTATTAGCATTAATAGCATTAATAATAGCATTAATAACATTATTAATAGCATTAATAGCATTAATAGCAGTATTAATAGCATTATTAGCAGTATTATTAGCATTAATAGCATTATTAATAGCATTAATAACATTATTAATATCATGAATAGCATTATTAGTAGCATTAATAGCAGTATTAATAGCATTAATATCATTATTATTAGCATTTTTATTTTATAGCTGTGAGCTGTAGAATATTTTTAAATTTTTTTGTAAGATTTTCGCGGCCGCACTTGCCGCAAGTGCAAAACCGCACTTGCCGCACCTGCAAAACCACACTTGCCGCACCTGCCGCAAGTCCCCCTATGCTTTGTATGGAGATTACCGCAACCGCGCCGCAAGTGTAACCGCATCTGCCGCGTTTGCCGCATAAGCGTTACACTTGCGGCGCGGTTGCGGTAATCCCCATAGAAAGTATAGGGGGACTTGCGGCAGGTGCGGCAAATGCGGTTTTGCACTTGCGGCAGGTGCGGCCGCGAAAAAAACCGCGGCTGACTGCGGTTTTTTTTCGTGACCGCACTTGCCGCAAGTGCAAAACCGCACTTGCTGCACCTGCCGCAAGTCCCCCTATACTTTCTATGGGGATTACCGCAACCGCGCCGCAAGTGTAACCGCATCTGCCGCGTTCGCCGCATAACCGTTACACTTGCGGCGCGGTTGCGGTAATCCCCATAGAAAGTATAGGGGGACTTGCGGCAGGTGCGGCGGCTGAGGTAGCGACTCGCAATGGCCTCGCGGCCATTGCTCGCGCTACACAGCGACTCGCAATGGATCCCCATAGAAAGTATAGGGGGACTTGCGGCAGGTGCGGCGGCTGAGGTAGCGACTCGCAATGGCCTCGAGGCCATTGCTCGCGCTACCTCAGCGGTAAATCGCTAACTTTGTGGCCGAGCCTCTGGTTCTATTTTCGGACAGCGACTCGCAATGGCCGCTTCGCGGCCATTGCTCGCGCGTGGTGACGTCACATAGTGACAAAGCCACGGCGTTTTCGGGGTCCGACACGAAAATGCCTACGACAATTATATAGTAGATTATCGATTTAAGCACTAGCTGGCACTCTAATAATTTATCGTAACCAGAAAGTGTTCCATATAAAAATCGATATATTTATAGCCTTCCTTTATTTCCAACTTTAGAGAAAAAAATTAAGAATTCTAAAGTACCTTTTCCTATACCTGGAAATGTGACAATCCTTGCTTGACTTGACAACTTAATCTTAATAGATTACCATTGACCATATAGTTTATGTTTAAATAGTCTGAAATTGGAATATTTTTGACAAGCCTGGGAGAATGAAACCTAACTAACGACTTAATTAATCCATCTTTGACCCTATTTCTACCACTACCATATCTTATAGAGGGAAGTCAATCTCAGTTTACTCTTGACAGGAGTCAATTTTGCCGTTTTTAGAAAAATGGCTAGCGCTAAGGGGAAAGACACAAAATTTAGAACAAAGCCTAAACCAAACTTGAACCAACAAGATCCCAAAATGGATAAAACGGAAAGAAGAGATAGATCTAGATCTCCTAATAAATCAGAATCAGATGACCCCTAGTCTGATAAGTGGACTCCCTCCACTGATGACTCGATTCCGTCTAACTCATCTACCGTTAAACAGAAAAGAAAGGAGATGGATTCTAGTAAAAAATCTCAGGATAATTACCTAACCTCGGATAGAGAATCGGATTTGGAGGATGACTCAACTCTGAACCCTAGTCCAGCTAGGAGACGTTCGAGGTAGGACACTACTAAAACCACAGCTAAAACAGACGCTAACCCATTTTGTGACACAAATTCGGACCAACCCATGGACAAATCCTTCTTCGTTACTCTTTTTACTTCCTTTAAGGAAGGCATGGATAGGAGCTTTGATTCCTTGGAATCAACTATAAACTTAATAGTGGCGAGAACTGAGAAAAACGAGGCGGTTGTCCTGCAACTGACCAAAGACAACAAGGTCCTTACAAAAGAGCACAATGCAATTAAGGCTGACATGACATCTATGAAGGCGAAATTGACTGATCTGGAAGACAGGAATCGGAGATTAAACTTAAAATTTAGCGGAATCCCTGAGACTGTTCGAAATGATTAGCTTCAATTATATATTAAATATATGGTAAGACAGGCGATTCCAGATCTAACAAATTTAGACCTAACGCTGGTAAGAGTACACAGACTCCCAAGGCCATCCTTTTTACATCAAGAGATCCCGACAGATGTAGTGGCAAAGTTTCACTTCTACCACACCAAAGATAGGTTTACATCCTATCACAAAGAAAATAAAAAGCCTCCTGATCCCTTCAACAAGATTAGGGTTTTTGCTGATTTATCGAAAGAAACTTTCACTTAGAGAAAAAATTTTGAGAAAATCACAGCTAACCTGCATCAAAAGGAGATTAATTATTATAGATTGGGATTTAACCCAACAAAAATACTTTTTGATTACCAGTCCAGTACTATAAACATCACAGACGTTGAGGCTGGCCAAAGAACTCTTGCGGATCTAAAAATGTCAAATATTTAAAGTAGGATTCCTTAGATACCTAACATTTAGCTGCAAACGGGCTGGGCTAAATTTAACATTAGTCCCACAAGAAGAGTACAATTCGTTAGAAAGTCTCCTCATCCACTTAGTTAAACTTTTGTCTTTTAAGTTCATCTTTTTGCAAAATGTCTGTTAAAATTTCAAGCTAAATATTTTTCCACTATCTACCCGAGAACATCCCAAACCTTTTTGAACTTCATGTATGACACTTAAATTTCTATCAAAGAATGTCAACGGCCTAAATTACCCCCAAGCAGATATGCAACATGGAAACTACAGTAATTAAAGAATCTAAAGCAGATATAATTGGACTACAGGAAACCAAATTTTCAGCTAAAAACCGCCCAATATTTAATAACAAAAATTACCCCCATGTTATATGCTCTTCTAACCCCAAGAAAAAAATGGGGTTTAGTTACTATAATAAGGAACTCACTGACCTTTGAGGAAATAGTCAGATTTGAAGACCCTAATGGCCGTTATCTCATTATCATATGTAAAATAAATGACTCCCTGTGCACATTAGCCAATATATATGCCCCCAATAAGGCTCAGATAACATTCCTTAATAGGATATTGAAAATTATAGACAAACATAAAGGGGAAACTCTAATCCTATTTGGGGACTTTAACATCGTCCCCAACGGTGCATTGGATTCCTCAACTAGATCATGTCAGTTCCTTCAAAACTTGAACCCCTGGTTGACAAAAAATGATGTTTATGATGTATTTCGCTGTTTAAACACTTCTTCAATTGAATTTACACACTTCTCCAGTAGGCACAAGTCCTTTGCTAGAATTGACCTAGTATTAACCAACATTTTCTCCCTCCCAAAATTCAAAAAAATCGAAATAGGTCAAAGATCGTGGTGAGCAGGGCTGTGGAGTCGGTAAGACACAGTTGCGACTCCGACTCCTGGATTTTATCAGGTTCCGACTCCGACTCCGACTCCTTCATAAATGGCCACTTCGTAACAATAAATTTACTGTTGTAAAATATTAACATGGAGCTTATTCAGTTTCTCACCATCATATAAATAATCAGACCACTTAGAGCAAACACTATATTTATTAGATACAATTAGAATATACCAAATAACTTTTATAAACTTTTCAAAACTGTAAGTAAATTTCAATAAACCCTGTTATTCTGTTAATAAGAAATCTATACATTTGTCCTCAGAAAAAGTATAGCCTCTGTCAGATCCTCCTTCATGGATGCCCTCAAGTCTGATCTAATTATTTTGAGAGCAGAGAACAACCTCTCTACACTAACTTGGGTTGGTGGCAAAGCAGTAACCACTCGGGCAACATCTCTGACAATGTCAGGATACAGGAGAATCGCTTGTTGCACTGTTATTTTTGATGAACGATCAAATTTCTCAATCTCTTTTAGTGCACATGAAAAATTCTGCTGAAATGTACTGGCTGTGTTCTTTGATGGGGATGACTCTTCCATGCGGGAACGCTTTGCACGGTCCTTGTGATCCAAATATTTTTCGATATTAAATTCTTCATCAGTTGATGATGAGGGTGAAGATGTGGCAGGACGATCAAATTCTTCTTGTTCCTCCTGACTGTTTTGCAATCCTTTCATCCTTACTGCTATTTCAAACAGAGCTTCTTTTCCTTTACTCAGCTGTTGATCATCTAGAAGAATCCGATGCATTGGGTCTACATAAACAGCTGCCAAAAGAATGTTATTTTGTAATAGTAGCTCCTCTCTCCGTTTCATTGATGTAGCAATGCCACTTGCAATTAACCCTCCTCTTTGGAACAGGCGAAGCATCAGGTTCCTCCACTCCTTTAAGAAAATACCTGGAGTTAAGTCCTCTGCTTGTAATTTTTTAGTCACTGTAAATGGGTGCTCTAGCAATTTTTCCAGCTCAGTCACCTGATTCCACTGACTTTCATTTAGCGTCAGTTGAGGGTTAGCCATGTCTACAAGAAAGGTTTTCAGTTCAACCAAGCGCTGAATCATTAAGTAAGTACTGCCCCATCGTGTGGCTTGATCAATAATTGCCCCTTTTCCAGCACGTCTCTTCAAAATTGAGTCAACTTTAGGGGTTCTGGCAACAGTAGCCAATTTTCTCACCTTGCCAATCAGTGCAGCAGCATGTCCTTCTTGCAGACTGTCTCTTATAGCCAGCTGTAGCGTATGCACAACACAGCGCATGTGATGAATGAAAGATCGCATTGACACAGTTTCAACAAGATTATCTAAACTATCATGTAGCAGTTCATCTGAAGCAACTTCAGTTTGCTCCTCAGTTACAGTACTGTGTTCCTCTATTTCAAACATTTCTGTGTCCGTGGACCCAGAATGTTCTTCTAGCTGCTGGTCACCATCATTACTCTCATTCATTAGCTTAATAGTACTTATCATATTTGAAGCATTGTCAGTTACGACAGAAAGAACTTGCTCTTTTTTAAGTTCATAGTCTTGCAGAACCTTTTCCACCAAGGCCTGGAGAAACTCACTGGTGTGATGAGCTTTGGTGTCTTTTACTGCCAATGTTTTGGTAATTATTTCATTTTTGTCACAAACAAACCGGACATTGATGGCAAAATAGTTCACTCTGTGACGTGTCCAGGCATCCATTTTAAGAAACACAAAGCGTCCCTTGAGAGTTTTTTTAAGTTCTTCCTTTTGTTTAAAAGCTTCTTCGATTACTAATTTTCTAATACTCCTCTCTCCAGAGAAACACCAAGCTTGCGGGCCATTTCTCCATTCAAACACATAAAAGCTGGTCGTGAAAATAATGAAATAGGCACACTATCCTTTACAACAAGCTCTATGATCTGTTTTTTAAATGTATCTACTGTCATTGTCACAGTAACTTTGTCACTGACAAAATATCTTGCAACTGATGGCTGCAAAGTTCTCTGCTCCTTTGCTTGACCGGAAGAGCTGGGCACTGGTTCTTTGGTTTGGATGCAGTCTTTCTCATCCACTGCTTTCAGTACTTCTGGATGAAAGCGCTGTAAATGTCTCTTTAGATTAGAAGCTCTGGTAGGAGCATTTTTATCTTTGCCTGAAAATGCACTTATCTTCGCTTCACAGCTTTTGTTTTCGTCTGGATCATTTGTCATACACTGACAGACATAATGTTTTCTATCTTGAGTGATGGTGAAATGTTCAAATACAGCTGATTTAATGCGATGCTTCTTTGACATTCTCAGGTTTTTAATTCTGCATTCACAATCCAAATGACAATTGTTTTTCCTAAAAACAATTGTACAAAATTATTGCCAGGTCGTACAACTGATATACTGGTCAGTAATACTGTTATTATTCCTCATGTACTCACAGTTAACTGATGCAAAGTTTGTGGATAATACTTCTTACAGTCTTCCTCTTCTTCTGAGTAGCAGGCAGCTGTGAGATGCTTGGAAGATGCACACCGGCTAGTATGATCTAGTCTAGACGAGGAGGAGCCAAGTTACTACTAAGAATTTGCAACACATTTTCACTTTCAGTTTCATACATTGTAAGTAGGGGGGTTGGGGCAGCATGAAGTTAACCAAGTATAAGAATAGATAAGGGCAGTGGAGAACAGTGACACACAAGAAGTAAGAAATGTCTCTATCTCCAGCAGAACTGCTTATCACTGTTGTTCATAGTTTGATAGAACATAAATATTTGAGTAACATTTATAAAATTAATATGAAAGTTCAATTATGAAATATTAATACATTTTTTTAAAGCTGGAGTCGGAGTCGGTACATTTCTACCGACTCCGACTCCGGCCAAAACTAGCTCCGACTCCGACTCCACAGCCCTGGTGGTGAGACCATGCGCCCATTTTTTTGAAGTTCCAATAGGCCCAAAAATCCGTCAGGAATTTTTATGCAGGAATAACAGCTATGTATTAAATCATCCTAAATATAAGGAGGAAATTGGGGACACTATTAAAATCTACTTTGAAGACAACAATAGGCGATATTTCCGTATATACTCTTTGGTTGGCATTTAAGGCAGTGCTGCGGGGCAAAATGATCCAAATTAATGCTAGGCATAAAAAGTTCATTAGAGGTAGAACTCAAACAATTATAGTCGAAATCCAAAGGCTCGAAACACAGCAAATTAATAATCCAAAACTAACTCTTTTTGATGATATTCTACAGTTACGGTTGGAACTCAGAACTCTTCTTTCAGAGGAATTTGATTCTATAACTCAAAGATTAAAAACCAGATCATACCACTCAGATAATAAAGCAACTAAAATGTTTGCTGCTAAAATTAAACAGTTCAATCTTAAGTCTAGAATTTTAAAAGTGATTAATCTATCTGGTAATTTGTGTAAGCATCCAAAAGATATTACCAACGCATTTGCTGAATTCTACTCTAATTTATATAATCTAAAAAATGATCCAAGTGCCCCCAAGCCATCAGAATATGACATATCTACATACCTAGATAAAATTGACCTCCCATCGCTTAGTGATAAAGATTTAGTAATATTAAATGCCCCTTACTCAATTGTAGAAATTTCAGATATCATTAAGTCCCTTAAATTAGAGAAATCGCAAGGTCCAGATGGTTTCCAGAATGAATTGTACAAGAATTTTACTGACCTTTTAGTACCTTTCCTAACAAGATTGGCAAACCAATACGTAATTAATGCCCAACTCCCGCAGGAAATGATGGAGGCCATTGTCATAGTGATCCCAAAAGATAAAGGTAGTCCTGAGGACATAAAAAAACTATAGACCCATATCCCTTCTAAATTGTGACATGAAAATATTGGCCAAACTCTCGGCAACAAGACTGCAAAAATTCACGAGTAAATTAATTCATAGAGACCAAGTGGGGTTTATTCAGGGGAGAAATACCAGTGATGCGATCAGGAGGGCCATAAATCTAGTGCACTCTGTTGAGCTTACCAAAACACCGACAGTCTTCTTAGAATTAGATGCTGAGAAGGCTTTTGAGAGAGTGTATTCGAGGTTTTTAATAGCCACTCTGGAGAAATTTGGTTTTAAAGGTCACATCTTGAATTCGATTAGAGCCATTCCCCTGATGCAAAGTGTAATTGAATAATTCATTGTCTAACAAGTTTAGTCTATCAAACAGAACTAGACAAGGATGTCCACTTTCCCCGACACTTTTTGCATTCTTTATTGAACCTTTTGCGGAAAGTGTGAGAGCTAACACCAATATTAAAGGGGTCCCTATTGCCGATATTGATCATAAAATCTCGCTAATTGCGGATGATGTGCTCCTCTCCATAACCAACCCATTTAAATCCCTTAAGGCCACTTTACACACACAGATATCTGTGACCAACTTCTGAACAGATCTCTGGTTGCAGTGAAATCATTGACACATTGTTCCATTTTGTGGCTGTGTACAAAATGGAGCAATGTGTCCATGATTTCACTGCAACCAGAGATCTGTTCAGAAGTAGGTCACAGATATCTGTGTGTGTAAAGTGGCCTTTAGACATTTGATGATAACTATTGAAGAATTCAGTAGAGTTTCCCTGTACAAAATTAACAAATTAAAATCACAGTTTTTAGTTCTGAACTTAGACAAAACTGTATTGGAATATCTAACGTCTAATTTTGACTTCACCTGGAAAGACAAATCCAGATTATTTGGGTATCACTCTGACAAATTCTCTGGCCTCCATTGTTAACATCAACTTCACCAACCTGAATGAAAAATATGAAAAAGATTACCTCCATCTTTCCAAACTAGAGTTGACCTGGACGGGTAGAATTGTAGCGTTCAAAATGGCTTTGCTACCCAAGTTGCTGTATATTGTTAGAGCTATACCAATACATATCCCAAAACTATGGATGAATAAATTACAAAGCCAACTTATATGGGGGAATAAAAAGCCTAGAGTGCATAAGTCTATGTTGGAAAAACACAAGAAAATGGGGGGTTTGGGGGTCCCCAATTTCAACAATTATCAGTCCTCTATTTTATCTTTGTCTAGAGGATGGTGGTTGACTGATCTCTCTTGGCTTAACATAGAAAAGTACTTTAATAATCATAAGCAGTTCAACACTCTAATAATCACCTCTCTTATTAGTCCATCATTAACGGTTCCTAAACATCCCTTAATTTGTTCTACGGTGTTGGCCTGGAGGTTATTGTTAGTTAAGTCAAGCAAAGTTTATAAAACAAATGTTCCGCAATGCCTACCTCCAGAGATATTGGAATACCTGATGCCAAAACTGGATTAACAGACTGGCAAAGGAGAGGTATTAAGGGCATCAGCGACATTATTCTGAACGAAGAAATCATCCCACCTGTTACAGAATAAATTTAAAATCCCTTCTCAGGACAGGTCATTGTGGAGGAAAATTTATAGATTGTTATCAGAGAACAGTTGACTTTGACCCTTCTGCAAAATATATCGGACTTGATTGACTACTAAAACAAGAGAAGTAGGTGGAAAACAATTTTTTTTATAGAATTCTAAACGATTTCGAAATTAAAAACCATCATACATATCCGCTTGGGAAGATGAGCTAAATTTGCATATAGACAATCAAGACCTGGCAAAGGCATTAGAAATATCATATGCTATCGCAATGTTATTGGACCCCTGTTAGATTGAAACAAATGAATGCTTCCCTCTCCTCTGATTGCTGGAGAAATTGTCACCAAAAAGGTGTTTTATATCATATATTTTGGGATTGCCCCAAATGAGTTAACTTTTGGACAGAAGTCACAGGACGTATCAAGAGAGTAACGGACATGTAAATTACTCTAACAGCACAGTTGGTGTTGCTATCGGTCTAGCCAAACTCAGTAAAATACATAGATACATTATTTACCATATCCTCATGTCTGCAAAAATTTTAATTGCAGCCAGATGGAGGAAGCCAGAAATCCCCACCATATTAGATCTGGTGGACAGGGTAACACTACATTGTGTTTTTGAGTTTAACCAAGCTATGAGGAATGATACATTCCATATATTCACAGAGAGATGGAGTTTGTGGATTAAGATATATGCACCAAAATTGACAATGCTTTATTTTTCTCAGGATAATATAACTCTGGCGGCCGTCAAATGCTTCAATCTTGTTAGCGATCACATGCACGCGCGATCGCTAACAATATCATTCACATCGTTGGTGAGCTGTCACACAGGCAGACTCACCAGCGATGTGGACCAGCGAGAACGCTGGTAACTATGGTACACATCAGGTTACTAGGCGCCGCGCGGCGCTTAGCAACCCGACGTTTACCATAGATACCATCTCCCAGCATAGGCTCTGCCACTGAGAGATCGTTCATCATGGTATCACACATGATGCAGATTGATCAAGCGATTATCGCTTGATATGAGCTCAGGCTCACAAATCTGCGATCAAACAATCAAGCGATTTTACATTGTAAAATTGCTTGATTACGCGCAGCGACGAACAAACGATATTGCTTAGCGATTAAAAAGCAGATCGCTTAAGCGATATCGTTCAAGAAATTGATGCGTGTGACGGCCGCCTCTGTTATATAATATAGAGCAGTGTACAAAATAGATAGTTGGAAAGTAAATCAAGAATTACTACTAGCTTGTGTGTTTAGTGTTGTTAGTGTGTATTTTAAATTGTCACAGTCAATTTATAGTTGCCGTATATACTCGTGTATAAGCCGACCCGTGTATAAGCCGATCCCCCTACTTTTGCCCCCAAAACCTGGGAAAACCTATTGACTCGTGTATAAGCCGAGGGTGGACCCCAGCACAGGTATACAGCCCCCAGCAGTGTGGTATACAGCAGCCTCCCCAGTGGTAGTATACAGCAGCCTCCCCAGTGGTAGTATACAGCAGCCTCCCCAGTGGTAGTATACAGCAGCCTCCCCAGTGGTAGTATACAGCAGCCTCCCCAGTGGTAGTATACAGCAGCCTCCCCAGTGGTAGTATACAGCAGCCTCCCCAGTGGTAGTATACAGCAGCCTCCCCAGTGGTAGTATACAGCAGCCTCCCCAGTGGTAGTATACAGCAGCCTCCCCAGTGGTAGTATACAGCAGCCTCCCAGTGGTAGTATACAGCAGCCTCCCCAGTGGTAGTATACAGCAGCCTCCCCAGTGGTAGTATACAGCAGCCTCCCCAGTGGTAGTATACAGCAGCCTCCCCAGAGGTAGTATACAGCAGCCTCCCCAGAGGTAGTATACAGCAGCCTCCCCAGAGGTAGTATACAGCAGCCTCCCCAGTGGTAGTATACAGCAGCCTCCCCAGAGGTATATACAGCAGCCTCCCCAGAGGTATATACAGCAGCAGCCCCAGAGGTATATACAGCAGCAGCCCCAGAGCTGTATACAGCAGCCCCAGAGCTGTATACAGCAGCCCCAGAGCTGTATACAGCAGCTCGAGCGGTATACAGCAACCCCAGAGCGGTATACAGCAACCCCAGAGCGGTATACAGCAGCCCCAGAGCGGTATACAGCAGCCCCAGAGCGGTATACAGCAGCCCCAGAGCGGTATACAGCAGCCCCAGAGCTGTATACAGCAGCCCCAGAGCTGTATACAGCAGCCCCAGAGCTGTATACAGCAGCCCCAGAGCTGTATACAGCAGTCTCAGAGCTGTATACAGCAGCCCCAGAGCTGTATACAGCAGCCCCAGAGCTGTATACAGCAGCCCCAGAGCTGTATACAGCAGCCCCAGAGCTGTATACAGCAGCCCCATAGGTATACAGCAGCCCCAGAGCTGTATACAGCAGCCCCAGACCTGTATACAGCAGCCCCAGAGCTGTATACAGCAGCCCCAGACCTGTATACAGCAGCCCCAGACCTATATACAGCAGCCCCAGACCTGTATACAGCAGCCCCAGACCTATATACAGCAGCCCCATAGCTGTATACAGCAGCCCCATAGCTGTATACAGCAGCCCCATAGCTGTATACAGCAGCCCCATAGCTGTATACAGCAGCCCCATAGATATACAGCCCAAATTTTGGGCTGAAAAACTCGGCTTATACGCGAGTATATACGGTACTTATATATGCTTTGTAACAACCAATATATGTACTATGTTATGTATATTATGTTGTTGTCCTTATAGACATTATTACAATTATTGATTTACTGCCTGAGTATTCCTACATACCCTTTTTTGTATACTACCTATCCCCTACCTCTCTCCCTTCCCCTCCCTTGGTTACCCTTGTTATATTAATTCTTTCAATAAAATAATTTGAAACACATGTAACAAAAATTTACTGATTTTTTTCACCTCCCCCAAACGAAACTAAAATTGGTCGAATTTTCGTGGACTGCTAAATAAAAATGGAGATTTTTTGTTTTCTGTATTTCTTCACATACGAAAAAAATCTGATGAGACCTAAATGAGATGCTCTATATTATACTGTGTACTGAATTCTACGGTACTATGTGCTCTGGACAGCCCAGATGCCTTAGGGCCCTTTCACATCAGCGTTTTTTTTCGCGGCCGCACCTGCCGCAAGTGCAAAACCGCACTTGCCGCACCTGCCGCAAGTCCGCCTATACTTTGCATGGCAAAAACCGCAACCGCGCCGCAAGTGCAGCCGGTATTCGGTAATCGCGGCAGATGCGGTTTTTTCACCGCATCTGCCGCGATTTGAAAAAAACGCTGATGTGAAAGGGCCCTTACTTAAGTATTCACTGATCAATATTTAAAGAGGTTGTACTACCTTGAAATATCCTCACAAAAAAAATTAAGCCAATCTGTGCAGTATTGCAATATTGAAGTTGTCCACTTACAACGCATTTATGACCTATCCATTGGAATTTTTATCTGCGACAGCATGCTTTTACCTCCAATACAAATGGCGCAGCAGGTCAGATTCCAAACTTTTACTCTGTTCATTCTCCATGGCGCCGTTAGAAATTGCCAAAGGCAGCCCCATCGGTAATTAGTCAAGAATGGACACAGCCAGAAGATGGCCCCTGTGCAAAAACAGTATATGGGCCCTTCGCAGTCCAATAGCTCATTATAATGCACAATGTCACCTGTTTTAACTATAGAAATCGCCCCTCACCTTTTGGGCTGCCGTGCTGCTGAACTGCTTGCAGCAATGGAGTGTCCACCCCTGTAATGAATGGAGAGCAGGTCACACATGTGCACTGCCATTCCAATGCAATGGAGATAGCTGCCTATTGTGTTAATCGGCGCAGGTCCCAGAGGTCAGATCCCCACTGATTAATAAGTTCTCACTTACCCTATGGTTAGGAGATATCTTGTTTTCACTGGACAAGTCCTTTAAAGGGATCCTGTCACCTTCAAAACGCCTCCTAAACTACCAAAACATGTCCCTGCAGCATATTATCACTAATCTCACACTCCTTTTGTCTCCTAAAAGCATTCTGTGAAGGTGCATAAAAATGATTTTATACTCACTCATTAGTGATTATAATTAGCAGGGGCTATATTCTTTAGCCCATTGGGCGTGTTGTTTTGCAGCCTGAATGATCCACCCTCTTTCTGTCTGTGCTGCTGTGATGAGGAGCTGAAGGCAGGACTAATGATTTGCATTCTGTGAGTAATAGAGAGGGGGGAGGGCAAAGCGTGCACAAGCAGAGCACACAGACACAGAGAGGGTGTATCCTGGAGCCTGCAAAACAAACACACCCTAAGGACTACAAAATATAGCCCCTGCTAATTATGATCACTAATGAGTAAGTATTAAAAAGTTTTTATGCACTTTCACAGGATGCTTTTAGGAGACAAAAGGAGTGCGAGATTAGTGATAATATGCTGCAGAGACATGTTTTGCTAGCTTAGGAGGCGTTCTGGAGGTGACAGGATCCCTTTAAATAATGAGGCTATACAATAAGCCTTGTTATTAAAATTAGATTTTGTGAACATCATTATAATACTGAATGCCTGATCATTCCCTGCTGCCAGATGTGTCTGCCTAGTCATCACAGCCCGCTAAAAACAGAATAATGTTCAGCAAAGTGAAACATTCATGTGTATCAGAATGGCAGGAGATATCTGTCTCAGCTGCCTGCTGTCTGGGGTGTATGGGTACCTTTAAGGCTGGTTTCACACTGCAGTTTTTTCCCTGATCAGGTTTGTGTGCCAAAACCAGGAGAAGAACCAGAAGAGGGACTTGCAGAGAAAAACTATAATTGAAAGATTGACACCTGTTCTGCGTTTTGGAGACACTCCTGGTTTTGGCACACAAACCTGATCGAACCTGATCAGGGAAAATCCTGCAGTGTGAAACCAGCCTAAGGCATTGTCCTTTTTCAGAAAATACTAGTCTTTGGGCCCACATTGTTATATATATCATTTTTTTCTAGGGGTGCTTTCCTCACCATCCCCAGGTCTAGTATTAAGTCTTCACTGCGGCTCCAATGTCTTTTTTGTCTGCAGTGCTTAAGACGTGTCAGCAGCCAATCAGGGAGCTCAGTGGCTTTGATTGGGGCGCACCGTCTAAATGTCAGAGCTGCTGAGTTCACCGATTGGCTACTGAAATAACAGTCACAGACAATATCAGACTTCAGGACCCAAAACAGAGACCCAACTCTGGAACGGGGGAGGGTGAGAAGAGTCAATTTGTTGTTAATAAGAAACTGTACCTGGGACAGTGATTTTTTAACTGGACCCTTTTCATGCTAATGGAGAAAGCTGGTGGATGCACAGAGGAGGGCTCTGCTTTATTAGCTGACAATGTTGCCAATGGGCTTTCCAAACCAAAAAACTGCATTCAGTCCTGGCCCTGGGCATTAAGATGACAAATATTCTAATGAAATTGCTCATGAGTCTTCTATTTGTAGAAATAAGAACAAATCAGATTGAAGAAGAATAGCACAAGTGCTAGAGATACATGAGCATAGACAGCTCTGGCAAGACTTAAGAGACCACTGCATAGTTTTCTAAAAATCACAATCTCCACATGTCTGACAGCCATTCCATTCCAGTGTCACACAGCAGCCCCAGGGGTGTACACAGCAGCCCCAGGGGTGTACACAGCAGCCCCAGGGGTGTACACAGCAGCCCCAGGGGTGTACACAGCAGCCCCAGGGGTGTACACAGCAGCCCCAGGGGTGTACACAGCAGCCCCAGGGGTGTACACAGCAGCCCCAGGGGTGTACACAGCAGCCCCAGGGGTGTACACAGCAGCCCCAGGGGTGTACACAGCAGCCCCAGGAGTGTACACAGCAGCCCCAGGGGTGTACACAGCAGCCCCAGGGGTATACACAGCAGCCCCAGGGGTAGTACACAGCAGCCCCAGGGTAGTACACAGCAGCCCCAGGGGTAGTACACGGCAGCCCCAGGGGTAGTACACGGCCAGCCCCAGGGGTAGTACACAGCAGCCCCAGGGGTAATACACAGCAGCCCCAGGGGTAGTACACAGCAGCCCCAGGGGTAGTACACAGCAGCCCCAGGGGTAGTACACAGCAGCCCCAGGGGTAGTACACGGCAGCCCCAGGGGTAATACACGGCAGCCCCAGGGGTAGTACACAGCAGCCCCAGGGGTAATACACAGCAGCCCCAGGGGTAGTACACAGCAGCCCCAGGGGTAATACACAGCAGCCCCAGGGGTAGTACACAGCAGCCCCAGGGGTAGTACACAGCAGCCCCAGGGGTAGTACACAGCAGCCCCAGGGGTAGTACACAGCAGCCCCAGGGGTAGTACACAGCAGCCCCAGGGGTAGTACACAGCAGCCCCAGGGGTAGTACACAGCAGCCCCAGGGGTAGTACACAGCAGCCCCAGGGGTATATACAGCAGCCCCAGGGGTAGTATACAGCTGCCCCAGTGGTAGTATACAGCCGCCCCAGTGGTAGTATACAGCCGCCCCAGTGGTAGTATACAGCCGCCCCAGAGGTAGTATACAGCAGCCCCAGAGGTATATACAGCCCTAGAGGTATATACAGCAGCCCTAGTGGTGTATACAGCAGCCCTAGTGGTGTATACAGCAGCCCCAGTGGTGTATACAGCAGCCTTCCCAGTGGTAGTATACAGCAGCAGCCTTCCCAGGAGTAGTATACAGCAGCAGCCCCAGGGCTGTATACAGCAGCAGCCCCAGGGCTGTATACAGCAGCAGCCCCCGGAGGTATACAGGCCCCCCCATCATGATCCAGGGCCCCCCCCCCCCTTGCGCGGCAAACCTGTAAAGTAAAATCATACTTATCACTGTCCTGTCGCGCCGTCCCGCCGCTTGCCGACATCACAATCCCGGGCTTCATTCCGCGTCTTCCGGCTTCCTGTGGTCGTGGGCAATGACGTCATTGCCCGTGACCACAGGAAGGCGGAAGACGCGTAATGAAGCCCGGGATCGTGATGTCGGCAAGCGGCGGGACGGCGCGACAGGACAGTGATAAGTATGATTTTACTTTACAGGTGTGCCGCGCAAGGGGGGGGGGGCCCTGGATCATGATGGGGGGCCTGTATACCTCCGGGGGCTGCTGCTGTATACTTATACTCGCGTATAAGCCGAGGGGGGACTTTTCAGCCCAAATTTTGGGCTGAAAAACTCGGCTTATACGCGACTATATACGGTATATATACACACATACATATATATATATATATATATATATATATATATATTATATATATATATATACACACACACATATAGTTGTGGCCAAAAGTTTTGACACCCCTGCAGTTCTGTCAGATAATGCTTATTTTTTTCCTGACAATGATTGCAATCACAAATTCTTTGGTATTACCGTATATACTCGTGTATAAACCGACCTGTGTATAAGCCGACCCCCCTACTTTTGCCCCCAAAACCTGGGAAAATCTATTGACTCGTGTATAAGCCGAGGGTGGACCCCAGCACAGGTATACAGCCCCCAGCAGTGTGGTATACAGCAGCCTCCCCAGTGGTATACACAGGCCCCAGCAGTGTTACAGCAGCAGCCCCAGTGGTATATACAGCAGCCCCAGAGGTATATACAGCAGCCCCAGTGGTAGTATACAGCAGCAGCCCCAGTGGTAGTGTACACGCAGCCCCAGTAGTATATACAGCCCCAGTGGTAGTATACACACAGCCCCAGTGGTAATATACACGCAGCCCCAGAGGTATATACAGCAGCCCCAGAGGTATATACAGCCCCAGTGGTAGTATACAGCAGCCCCAGTGGTATATACAGCCCCAGTGGTAGTATACACACAGCCCCAGTAGTATATACAGCCCCAGTGGTAGTATACATCCCCAGTGGTAGTATACAGCAGCCCCAGTGGTATATACAGCCCCAGTGGTAGTATACAGCCCCAGTGGTAGTATACAGCCCCAGTGGTAGTATACAGCAGCCCCAGTGGTATATACAGCCCCAGTGGTAGTATACATACAGCCCCAGTAGTAGTATACAGCCCCAGTGGTAGGATACAGCCCCAGTGGTAGGATACAGCCCCAGTGGTAGTATACAGCAGCCCCAGTGGTATATACAGCCCCAGTGGTAGTATACATACAGCCCCAGTAGTAGTATACAGCCCCAGTGGTAGTATACAGTCCCAGTGGTAGTATACAGCAGCCCCAGTGGTAGTATACAGCAGACCCAGTGGTATATTCAGCCCCAGTGGTAGTATACAGCGCCAGTGGTAGTTAACAGCCCCAGTGGTAGTATACATACAGCCCCAGTAGTAGTATACAGCCCCAGTGGTAGTATACAGCCCCAGTGGTAGTATACAGCAGCCCCAGTGGTAGTATACAGCAGCCCCAGTGGTAGTATACAGCCCCAGTGGTAGTATACAGCCCCAGTGGTAGTATCCAACAGCCCCAGTGGTATATACAGCCCCAGTGGTAGTATACAGGGCCCCAGCAGGGCCCCCCTCATAATTTGGCGCCCCCACCTCACTTGCTGGGCCTTCCCACATGCAGCGCTGCGCATATACATTACCTGTCTAGCAGCTGTCACCCTCCGATGGCGGATCGCGGCTCCTGGGCTCCGGGCTCCATCTTCCTCTCTGTCTTCCTGCTTTGTGACCGGGGCTCATCGCGATGACGTCATCGCGACGCCGGCCGGTCACCTGACAAGCAGGAAGACAGAGAGGAAGATGGAAGCCGGAGCTGGGAGCCGCGATCCGCCATCGGAGGGTGACAGCTGCTAGACAGGTAATGTATATGCGCAGCGCTGCATGCGGGGGGCCCAGCAAGTGAGGTGGGGGCGCCAAATTATGAGGGGGGCCGTATTGACTCGCGTATAAGCCGAGGGGGGGACTTTTCAGCCCAATTTTTGGGCTGAAAAACTCGGCTTATACGCGAGTATATACGGTATTATCTTCATTTAATTTGTCTTAAATGAAAAAACACAAAAGAGAATGATGCAAAAAACAAAACATTGATAATTTCACACAAAACTCCAGAAATGGGTCAGACACAAGTATTTTCACCCTCAGCCTAATACTTGGTTGCACAACCTTTAGCCAAAATAACTGCGATCAACCGCTTCCGGTAACCATCAATGAGTTTCTTACAATGCTCTGCTGGAATTTTAGACCATTTTTCTTTGGCAAACTGCTCCAGGTCCCTGATATTTGAAGGGTGCCTTCTCCAAACTGCCATTTTTAGATCTCTCCACAGGTCTGGACTCAATGCTGGCCACCTTAGAAGTCTCCAGTGCTTTCTCTCAAACCATTTTCTAGTGCTTTTTGAAGTGTGTTTTGGGTCATTGTCCTGCTGGAAGACCCATGACCTCTGAGGGAGACCCAGCTTTCTCACACTGGGCCCTATATTATGCTGCAAAATTTGTTGGTAGTCTTCAGACTTCATAATGCCATGCACATGGTCAAGCAGTCCAGTGCCAGAGGCAGCAAAGCAACCCCAAAACATCATGGAACCTCCGCCATGTTTCACTGTAGCGACCGTGTTCTTTTCTTTGAATGCCTCTTTTTTTCTCCTCTAAACTCTATGTTGATGCCTTTGCCCAAAAAGCTCTACTTTTGTCTCATCTGACCAGAGAACATTCTTCCAAAATGTTTTGGGCTTTTTCAGGTAAGTTTTGGCAATCTCCAGCCTGGCTTTTTCATGTCTCGGGGTAAGAAGTGAGGTCTTCCTGGGTATCCTACCACACAGTCCCTTTTCATTCAGATGCCGACGGATAGTACGGGTTGACACTGTTGTACCCTCGGACTGCAGGGCAGCTTGAACTTGTTTGGATGTTAGTCGAGGTTCTTTATCCACCATCCGCGCAATCTTGCTCTGAAATCTCTTGCCAATTTTTCTTTTCCGTCCACATCTAGGGAGGTTAGCCACAGTGCCATGGGCTTTAAACTTCTTGATGACACTGTGCACGGTAGACAAAGGAACATTCAGGTCTTTGGAGATGGACTTGTAGCCTTGAGATTGCTCATGCTTCCTCACAATTTGGTTTGTCAAGTCCTCAGACAGTTCTTTGTTCTTCTTTCTTTTCTCCATGCTCAATGTGGTACACACAAGGACACAGGACAGAGGTTGAGTCAACTTTAATCCATGTCAACTGGCTGCAAGTGTGATTTAGTTATTGCCAACACCTGTTAGGTGCCACAGGTAAGATACAAGTACTGTTAATTACACAAATTAGAAAAGCATCACATGATTTTTCTAACAGTACCAATACTTTTGTCCACCCCCTTTTTTATGTTTGGTGTGGAATTATATCCAAATTGGCTTTAGGACAATTCTTTTTGTGCTTTTTCATTGAAGACAAATTAAATAAAGATAATAATACGAAAGAATTTGTGATTGCAATCATTTTCAGGAAAAAAATAGTATTATCTGACAGAATTGCAGGGGTGTCAATACTTTTGGCCACAACTGTACATATATATTATTATATATATGTATATATGATACATGTATATATATATATATATATATATATATATTATATATATATATATATATACCCGTATATACTCGTGTATAAGCCGACCCGTGTATAAGCCGACCCCCTACTTTTGCCCCCAAAACCTGGGAAAACCTATTGACTCGTGTATAAGCCGAGGGTGGACCTCAGCACAGGTATACAGCCCCCAGCAGTGTGGTATACAGGCCTCCCCAGTGGTATATACAGGCCCCAGCAGTGTTACAGCAGCAGCCCCAGAGGTATATACAGCAGCAGCCCCACAGGTATATACAGCAGCAGCCCCACAGGTATATATAGCAGCAGCCCCACAGGTATATATAGCAGCAGCCTCACAGGTAAATACAGCAGCAGCCCCACAGGTAAATACAGCAGCAGCCCCACAGGTAAATACAGCAGCAGCCCCACAGGTAAATACAGCAGCAGCCCCAGAGGTATATATAGCAGCAGCCCCACAGGTATATACAGCAGCAGCCCCACAGGTATATACAGCAGCAGCCCCACAGGTAAATACAGCAGCAGCACCACAGGTAAATACAGCAGCAGCCCCACAGGTAAATACAGCAGCAGCCCCACAGGTAAATACAGCAGCAGCCCCACAGGTATATAGGAAGCCCGCCCGCCCGCCAGCCACCATGAGTATACATGTGCCCCCCCCCCCCATCAATATCCAGGGCCCCCCCTTGCAGGCCAAACCTGTAAAGAAAGATCATTATACTTACACCTGTGGCCGCCGCCGTCCTCGCTCTGCACCGCGCTCCTCCATCTTCTTCCATCTTCCTCCTCGGTCGCACAGGCAAAGACTCGCACAGGCAATGACGTCATTGCCTGTGCGACCGAGGAGGAATACGGAAGAAGATGGAGGAGCGCGGTGCAGAGCGGGGACAGCGGCGGGCGCAGGTGTAAGTATAATGATCTTTCTTTACAGGTTTGGCCTGCAAGGGGGGGCCCTGGATATTGATGGGGGGGGCACATGTATACTCATGGTGGCAGGCGGGCGGTTTGGGCGTACTTGCGTTGGTGTACTCGCACATAAGCCGAGGGGGTACTTTTCAGCCCAATTTTTGGGCTGAAAAACTCGGCTTATACGCGAGTATATACGGTAGATGCATAAGCATGTGGAGAGACATACATGAGCATATACAATTAGAGAGATGCATGAGCATATATCTACTATATAATTGCCTAAGGCTCTCTGTCTGTCATGGAAATCAAGCGCCAGCGCTGATTGGTCGCCCGGCAACCAATCAGCGACGCGGGATTCCTGTCACAGACAAACAGCCTTCACTGCTATTTGAAGTGACCACCTGTTCACTTCAAATAGCCGGCAGGACAGCTATCATTTCCCGCTGCACCCACCTCTGCTTCCAGCAGCCCGATGCTCGCTCCCAGCCGTTCACAGCCCCCTGCCCGGCCCCCATAGGTTAAAACTTGCTTAGAGGGCCTGTGGTGATGTCAGAATCATGGGCGGAGCCATGTCACATGACTCTGACATCACCTCAGGTCCTTAAGCTTCATGGACTGGGGGAGCAAACAGCAGCAGCCACAGCCAGGTACTGCACCCTAATGACCCCAGACCACAGTCACCATACACTAAGTCCCACACTCACTACACACAGACACACTCAGTCCTGCACTCACCACAGACACACTCGCCCTGCGCTCACGTCACACCCACCCTGCGCTCACCTCACACCCACCCTGCGCTCACCTCACACTTAGCCACACTCAGTCCTGCACTCACCACAGACACACCCACCCTGCGCTCACATCACTCTCACCCTGAGCTCACCTCACGCTCACACTCATCCTACGCTCACCTCACACTCACCCTGCACTCCCTTCACACTTAGCCCTACACTCTGCCCTGCACTCACATCACACTCTGCCGTGCACTCACATCACACTCTGCCCTGCACTCACATCACACTCTGCCCTGCACTCACATCACACTCTCTCTCTCTCTACAACGCAAATCTTGTGTCGCTGATTGTTCGCGGCTGGCTGGGCGCGACCAATCAGCGACGCAGGATTTCTGTTACAGTGAAACAGGCACAGTCCACCCAGTCTCCGGGCCCCCTCCGCTTGGTCTCCCGCCCGCTGCTCACCCGCCCACCGCTCCATCTCCCCGAGGCTTACCCCGCCATTCTTCTTCTTTTCACAGCATAAACTTCAGAAATTCAAAGTCCGTGGGGGTGGAGCTACCAAAGGGGGCGTCGTAATGGCCGAATGAGGACACGCCTACCACATCAGGGCTATGCGCTTGGACACGCCTATTATGATGCCCCCTCTTAACTCCGCCCCCCCCCCCCGGGCCTTGGAATTGCTGACGTCTATGCTGGAGGAAGAAAAAGAAGACATGCTGGGGTGACAGGCGGCTGGACAGGCTGGACAGCGGGTGAGAACTGAGGGGGGCCACCGCCGCACACCCGCACCCCCACATATTCTAAAATACCCAATGCATTAGAATCTGGCCACCATCTAGTGTGCGTATATAGACAGATAGATAGATATAGATACAAGAGTATATATATATATATATATATATATATATATATATATATATAGATAGATAGATAGATAGATAGAGAGATATGCACTCGCATATATAGATACATGAGCATATACCGTATATATAGAGAGATGCACTCGCATATATATACTGTATATATATATATATATATATATATATATATATATATATATATATATATATATATATATATATCCAGACGAAGCAAGGTGAACTAGGCACTATACGGTGTACGCAGGCTGGTTCAACATCTTTAGTGACCAAAAGCAGCAGCCTCCATAGCGTTGTAAGCTCAATGTAAGTCATCAATATCCAATGAAGAAAATAAAGACTGGCGGCACTCACCGGAGTAGATCTTGCAAATTTATTCACTGTCCCACATGGTCTCCATGGAACAAATTAGCAGGAGAGGGGGTGCGGGGACGGTGGTAGTCTTTATTTTCTTCATGGGATATATATATGTATATATAGATACATGAGCATATATATATAGAGATGCATGAGCCTATATAGAGATACATGAGCATATATATAGATGCATATATTTATATAGAGCCATGAGCATACATTAACATATCTAGAGAAAGATACATGAGCATATATGTATATAGAGATACATATCTAGCCTTATACTGTATTCCTCCCCGGTGACAACCGCCCCCTCCGCTTCATTATACAGACCAGCTAAAGGAACCATTACCCGTCCTAGAGCGACTCCGGTCCCATTAATAATGACGTCTCTTACTCTCGGCATGCTTCCTGACCGGAAGTTTACGTCGCGACACAAATCACTTCCTGATTATGCGGTTCACCGCTGCGTTCCATCTGAGGCAGGGTCCGGGCCTGCTTAGCCTCTGGCTGTTCAGTATCACGTGATTTCCTGGCACTGGCTTCCGTTAGCTGCGGGTTTTCCACTAGCATTGTTTATCTCTAGCTAGTAGTCCTTACTGCTTTTGTTCAGTAGTTGTATATATTAACACTGGGGTTGAGTGCAAATATGACTGAAACCCCCATTTAGGGTAACGGATGTAATTAGCATGGCTACATTTCGTTCTAGAGGGATGAGAACTCTGGCTCCATTTTTTCAGCTGTTCAGTGCCCACATAACGGGCATGTGGACTCCAGTAGCATTTTGTAAGGACACTTGTTTTGATCCGGCTCCACTGGTTGTCTTTCTGTTTGACGCAGATAAGAGCCAAGGATGCAGAGCCCGATGGCTATTCTGGCTACACGACGCCCTAGTAACATTGCCACTAAGACCAGAAGTCCTGAGCAATCGGTGAACACACCGAGGGAGGCTGCGTCAGGACTCGGTTTATATTCTTTTTGGATTTGGAGGACTTTAAAATTAAAGAGCTTATCTGCAGTACAGATGAGATGTTGTTCATCAGTGGTTAAACCACCTCTCATACCCAAATCAATCAAATCAGAAATGTTTTTCTCGGTTAAGACCCTGTTACACGGCACAACAACGTTAATGATATCACTTCAACTTCACGGATTTGGAGTCGTTCCAGCGACATCGTTACGACCTCGTTGCGTGTGACTCTGCCAAGTTGTAACAATAAATCGTTGGATCGTTGAGATCATGTTCTCAAACCACACGATCAACGATCAGCCAACCTGGTATATCCTTGTGTTTGACACCGCGATAACGATGTCGTTTACGACTTCACCCATTCACAACAATGAGCAGGGATTGTTCGCTGGGTTGTGAGAACAATGCCTGCTCACAGCATCATTGGTGAGTCGTCCACAATATCTAGACGACCGCACGCCCATGAGATCATTGCCGACATTGTTCCAATATCGTGCCATGTAAAGGGGCCTTTAGACTAGAACTTCAGTGTGCATGCTCAACAACTGCTGCACTCATTATGGGGCCGCCTAGCACAGTGCTCAATTTTTTATGGTAGATCCACAGAGAATGAATGGAGTGGCAATAGGTGTCTGACCATCCACACCATCTTATAACAGGAATCAAAGTTCCCTGTTATGCCAATCTGCGTGAGGTAGTTGGACAACCACCAATCAGCATATTATCTATCCTTGTTTTTGCTGGAGAACCCATTTACCTTCTGGAGACTTGTAATATGAAGAATATTTCAATAGCTCATTCTTCGCAGGAATATTGTCATGCGTCGGAATCACATTTCATATGTGTTTTTTCACTCTGGGAAAGTTGTATGAGCCAGAAGATTTGAGAACTGTGTGGTATCAGATAGAATCCAAGTGGTAGATAGGGACGGGTTAAGCTCATACGCTACTGATCGGGAGATAAGATTCCAAGACAAGGAACAGATAATGGTCACAATCATATTTATTGGTCAATGTGGCTGGGCACTTCCTAAGGAGACAAGATCTTTACAGACAAAGCCAGTGCCAGCATATATATAGGAGCGGGCATACAATGTGGCAAGATTTAAAAAAAGCCTACGAAATGGAAAACACATCAAACAATAAAAAAGCATATAAGGCTGCATTCAGACATGGCATATTTGGCCATGTATTGTGCAGTGGCACTTTTTTGCACGCATTTACATGCAAAAAAGCGCCACTGCATGCTGATGCCGTGCTTTTCCCGGCTCGCTTTTCCCAAGGTCATGTCAACTTGTAGCCTATGGGAAAAGCACGCCGAAAAAAAGCACAAATAGTTGCCATGTCAATTCTTTTTCTGCGCGTTTGACGTGAAAGCGCGGGCGCAAAAATACGCAGCTAAACATGGCGCCTGCACGCCTTTCAGCAAAAGCCATAGCTTTTGCCTGAAGGCGTATCCACCTTTCTTTGGCACTGCTTTTACACGAGCGCTCAAAAGCGCCACGTAAAAGCAGGAATACGCCCGAATTACGCTACGTCTGAACGTAGCCTAAAACCAGTGCAATACAATCCAATATAATATAAAATAATACAGTAAAAATAAACCCATTCCTTGCAATAAAATGAAAATATACCAACTAAAAAAATCACAACTGGTTTCCTAATAGTGAGTAAAACATTATAGTAAAGGGTGGGCCATTTATATGGATGCACCTAAATAAAATGGCAATGGTTAGTGAAGCTTAGTGAACTTCTTGTTTGTGGCACATTAGTATATGGGAGGGGAAAAATTTTACAGATGGGTGGTGACCATGGCGGCCATTTTGAATTCAGACATTTTGGATCCAACTTTATTTTTTTCAATGGGAAGAAGAAAAACAATGCTGTGCTTGGCTTTAATGTAACTTTATTCTTTCATGAGTTATTTACATTTATGACCACTTATAAAATGTGTTCAAAGTACTGCCCATTGTGTTGGATTGTCAATGCAACCCTCTTCTCCCACTGATGACAACACCGCAGAAGAAATGCTTGCACAGGCATCCAGTATCCGTTGTTTCAGATGCTGCACATCTCGTATCTTCACAACATAGACAATTGCCTTCAGATGAGTGATGAGGTAAACTTTTTTGTGAATGGTGAAGTTAACAAACAAAACCACCGCTATTGGTCTGACACTCACCCACAGTGGATAGATCCCTTCAAGACTGCTGGAACACAAACATTGAAGGCATGGTGTGGTATACGGGGTACAAAGATAGTGGGGCCATTCTTCATCAACGGAAACCTTAATGCCACTGGATATCTGAATCATGTAGCAATTTCAGATGTCCAGTGGCATTGAGGTTTCCATTGATGAAGAATGGCCCCACTATTTTTACCCCATATACCGAACCATACCATCAATTTTTGTGTTCCAACATTTTTAAAGGGAACTATCCACTGTGGGTTAGTGTCAGACCAATAGCGGTGGATTTGTTTGTTAACTTCACCATTCACAAAACTCATTTGAAGGCAATTGTCTATGCTGTGAAGATACAAGATGTGCAACATCTGAAACAATGGATACTGGAAGCCTGTGCTAGCATTTCTTCTGCGGTGTTGCTATCAGTGTGTTAAGAGTGGGAGAAGAGGGTTGCATTGATAATCCAACACAATGGGCAGCACTTTGAACACATTTTATAAGTGGTCATAAACTTGTAAATCGAGAAAAAAGGGGGGAGGACAAGAGGCGCAATAGTGCCCCTATCACTAGACACTAAACCCAAAGGTGAGAATAAAGATACCACTCACCTATGTCAGTTGTGATACCCACAACTGGTTAGTAGACCTGATAGGATCAATTCCCAGATGGCTGCTGCTGGACTTCCACCGGTCTCCACTTGTGGAAACGAAATCAGAGGCTTGGGGGAAGGAAGGTGTGTCACAGTCCGCGCTGCCAGAATTTCCGCGTGTAAATGATGCAAGAAGCCGATGTCCAAATCAAATCTTTCTTTTATTCATCCAACGCGTTTCAACGCCTTGAGGAAGACGCCAGGAAAGGCGTTGAAACGCGTTGGATGAATAAAAGAAAGATTTGATTTGGACATCGGCTTCTTGCATCATTTACACGCGGAAATTCTGGCAGCGCGGACTGTGACACACCTTCCTTCCCCCAAGCCTCATAAACTTGTAAATACCTCATGAAAGAATAAAGGTACATTAAAACCAAGCACACCATTGTTTTTCTTATGAAATTCTCAATATGTTTGATGTGTCACATGATCCTCTTCCCATTGAAAAAAATAAAGTTGGATCCAAAATGGCTGCCATAGTCACCACCCTTCTGGAAACTGTTCCCCCTTCCATATACTAATGTGCCACAAACAGGAAGCTGATATTACCAACCATTCCCATTTTATTTAGGTGCATCCATATAAATGGCCCACCCTGTATTTTAAGAGCAGAGGCAACTGTGAGTGAGGATATGATAGAATGGATCCCATGTCCTATGTATGAAGTACCCAGTGGACCTATCATATAGGCTATTTGTCATAATAGATTAATTTAGGGAAAAAACAGTATATACTTGAAGAATGTCATAATTTCAATAAAAAAGGTCCTGAAAGCATGAAATCAATGTGAGAGAAGTCATGTGTTTAATATGTGGTATGGACTGAGGTAAGAGTAGCAAACAGGCTGAGCTAAACTGCTGGTTATAAGTACTGATGACGGAGCCGAATTGTCGGAAAAATAACTAGAGCCCAGGAAAAGTCTCAGAATGGAAAGGCACCCAGAAAAGTAATATTTTAGTTACAGCATCCACAGAAAACTAGACATGATATAGGGAAGGTGATATAGATTACAGTTCATGGAGAAAAGAATTTACAGCTATGACAGATAGTGTTGCAGTTTCTGAATGCAGAACACAGAGTCTGTGTCTTAGGCCCGCTTCACATCATGATTTTTGGGGATCCGTGGCTCTCTGTAAAACCGATAACCATGGATCCGATTTGGCCTCCATGTATCCCTATGGGCATGGATTGGTGCTTAATAGCCATCCGTGTATGCAGGAATCCGATTGTGTCCGCTTTTTTCACATCCCCAAAATCGAAGACTGCTCTGATTTTGGGTGCAGCGGACACAATCGGACAGAATTGGACAGCATCGGATCCGACGATGTCTGATTCAAATAACATGGGGGTCTATGGTGCAGGATCCGGGAAAAAACAGGATCGTTTCCCGGATCCGATTTTAGTGTACTGAGCATGCTCAGAACACTAAAACTGCTCTGTTCCCGTGTAATTTCACTTTAACAGTGTATCTAAATACACTGCTAAAGTGAAATTAAAGTAAGCAAAGTGTTAAAAATAAAAAAAAAATGCTCACCTCTCAGCCGAGTGTCCCGCTATGCGAGGCGTCCACCTCAGATGGCTGCAAGGACCTTTATCAGCTTACCAGTCAGGGCGGGACAACCCAATCAGCTGATGGGTCACATGACAGCATTAGCTGAGCGGTTTAAACTGCCCGCCTGTCTGCCAAAACCGATTGGCGGGCAGACAGTTTAAACCGCTCTGCTGATGTTGTCATGTGACCCATCAGCTGATCGGGTTGCCTTGCCCCACCTGGTCAGCTGATGAAGGTCCTTGTAGCCATCAGAGGTGGGTGCCGCGCAGAGAGGTGAGCACTTTTTTTTTTTATTTTAACCATTGTTTTCCCATTCGCAATGTATGTACATACATTGCGAAAGTGAAAGTGAGCTCCGAAACCACTTGCCTGTGCTTTGCAGGCTCAGGCTCCTCCCAGCTCTTTCTGTGTCCAAATTCGTCAAAATCCCGGATCCAGACACAGAAATGGCATCCGGAGTAACAAATCCAGTCCTGTCTGTTCCTGTCTGTGTGGTCCTGCAAAAAACAGGATCCCCACGGACAGGAACAAAACGTAATTTAAAGGGGGCCTAATATCTTCTACTTGGTGTTTCTGGCTCTAAATGCTTATCTCCTGAAGCGCTACACTGTCAGTGCACTCTCAAATGTTGCACTATCACCTTTTGATATAACTGTTACAATCTGTCTTGTACTCTGTGTTCTGTATTCTGAAACTGCTACAGTATCTGTCATAGCTGTAAATTCTTTTCTTCGTGAATTGTAATCTATATCACCTTCCCTATATCATGTCTAGTTTTCTGTGGATGCTGTATTTTAACTAAAATATTACTTTTCTGGGAGCCTTTCCATTCTGAGACTTTTTTCAGGCTCTAGTTATTTTTCTGATAATTCAGCTCCGTCATCAGTACTTATTTTTCCGACAATTCGGCTCCCTCATCAGTACTTATAACCAACAGGTTTAGCTCAGCCTGTTTGCTACTCTTTCCTCAGTCCACACAGCATATCAAACACGAGTTCTTTCCCATTGTTTCATAGGTTTCATGTCTTCAGGACCATTTTCATTGAAATTATGACATTTTTCAGGTATATACTGTTTTTCCCTGAATTGAACTACTACATGATAGGTCCTAGGTCCACTGGGCACTTCATACATAGCACATGGGTTCCATTCTATCATATCTTCTCTCACTGTTGCCTCTGCTCTTAATATAATTTTTACTCACTAATAGGAAGTCAGTTGTGATTTTTTATTTAGTATATTTTCATTTTATTGCAAGGAATGTTTTAATATTCGATTGTATTTTATAGTATATTTTATTGTATTGCACTGGTTTTATATGCTTTTTTTATTGTTTGATGTGTGTTGCCATTTCGCAGGCTTTGTTCAAATCTTGCCACGTTGCATGCCCGCTCCTATTTACTGTACATATGCTTATGCATGGGCAGCCATTTTAGGGGTTCCTACCACACCCAACAAACAGTACTGTGGTTCAAACGGTATTTTTTTACTTTTTGTAACATGTTCCCTGTATGCTCACTGTATGCTATTGTTTATTTTCCCATCTCCACAACAACACCCACAGAAAAAGAGGGGATCCGCCTGCAGGGACAGGAAACCTACAGATAAAAAGGGGTGGTCCCCCTCGCCTCCTCAGTTAGTTTCCTGTTCCTGATGGGAACCTACAGATAGCATGTCCTGTGCTTACCTGAGTCCAATCAGCCTCTGTGTGGTGTCTGTGAGAACGGCAGGGCCTGGGGCTTCAGAGGCAGCGTTGGAAAGTCCTGTTTCAGGCTCTCCCTTTGTCTGAGTGATTCCATGCTGTCAGGGCTGGGGAGCCACCCTGTCGCATGGGGAGTGCAAGAGCACTGTAGTTGGGCGGGCTCCTCCGGTGGGGTGTGGTGCCTGCTGCGCATCTGGGGGCTCCTTCTGGGGCCTGGGCTCCTCCTTGGACTCATGAGGGGCGCTGTGGTGGGCACTGGTGCGGTGCCTGCTGCTCCAATGGCGGCTCCTTCTGGGGCATGCTGGGGCGCTGTGGGCAGATGGTCGCTGGTATCGGCGCCGCCAGTCCCGCAGGTGCTTCTGGCTGGTCTGAATGGAGGGAGCGGTGCGTGGTGCGCGCCTGCGCTTCCAGGTTGGGCGGTGCGCATGCGCAGTAGCTCCCTGCACTCCGACCAGGAAGTGAGGTCATTTCCACTTCCGGTGTTACCGGGAAGGTGGCCAGGGGGAATAGATGTACTAAGCAGGCGTGGTAGCAGCCGCAATGTCCTCTCCTGGGGCTTCAGAGGGGCGCCCTCTGAGTGAGGAGGTGCACAGCACCAAGGTTAAGTCCAGTGGCCGCTCCAGGGATGAGGGCTCCACGGACAGGAGTGAGCGGGCACGAATGGCTACGTCTCCCACTCAAGCTGGACCTCCACCTCCGGGATCGGTACATGGGGTGTGCTGTCTTTATGGGTAAGTCCAGGCTGAGCCTCTTTTCTGAAACTATCCTCCTTGTCTGTGTCCCTTTCCTAGGTTAAGAAGGTTAAGAAGGTGAAACACCAGCAATGTGCTCTGTGTCCCCAGCTTCTCCCTTATACTTATACGAAACGCCTGTGCCAATCTTGTATTGAGGCGACAGTATGGGAGGAGTCCTCTGTGACAGATATTAGGGCCATGATTCGGGAGGAATTGTAGTCTTTCTTGCAACAGAGCCATTCTAAAAAACATAAGAAAAAATCTCATCCAGATTTGTCTCTGTTTCGGAGGCTGAGAGCGGTCAGATTAGCACGGATTCTTCTGATTCTTCCTGGTCATCTGAGGAGGAGGGCAGGTCCTGTTTCCCATTGGATAGTATGGATAATTTGGTCACATCTGTCCGTGTTAAAATGGGGATTTCTGATTCTAAGGAGGTCAAGTCGTCCCAAGATATTATGTTTGCCGTCCTTTCCCAGAAAAAACGTCGTTCCTTTCCGGTCATTTTTTCGCTGAAGGAAGTGATTCAGCGGGAATGGGACAAACAGGAATGCAGTGGTTTGCTTCCTTCATCCTCCAAGAGGCGTTATCCCTTTGAGGATGAGGATTTGTTGACATGGTCTAAGGTTCCTAAAGTAGATGATGCAGTCGCCTCGGCTTCTAAACTTTCGTCCCTGCCTGTGGATGATTCTCTCAGATCCATTAGATCGTAAGGCAGATATGCTCCTTAAACGTTCCTGGAAGTCCTGCACAGGGGCCTTTAAACCAGCTGTATCTGCTACCTGTACGGCACAATCCATGTTGGTCTGGATTGATCAATTAGAGGATCAACTCAAGAATGGTATTTCAAGGGACAAGTTGCTTTCCTCACTTCCACTGATCAAGGGTGGCGCTGCTTATTTGGCGGATGCCTCGGCGGATTCCTTGCGGTTAGCAGTTAGATCGGTGAGCCTTTCTAGTTTGGCTCGTCGGGCCTTATGGTTTAAAGGCTGGAAGGAGGATGCACAATCAAGAATAGGTTATGTTCATTGCCATGTCAGGGTGAGTACCTGTTTGGCAAACCCTTAGATGAGTTCCTTGCCAAGGCGGCAGAAAGGAAATCGGGATTCCCTAATGCTTCTCTTCCGTCCTACAGGAGGGCATTCAGGCGCAGGTCGTTCGGTCAGAAGAAGCCCTATAAGGACCATAACAGATGGGACAACAAATGGGACAACAAGGCTTCAAAGGCCAAAGGTGCCCTCTTTGGTTCCTCAGCGAGTTTTGTTGGAGGACCCTGAGGGCCAGGAAGGAAGAGGGGTTTACTCCCCCTTATTCCTGGTCTCTAAACCTGATGGGTCCTTCCGGACTATTATTAAGTTGAAGCGTTTGAACACTTTTTTTCTAATTTTAAGATGGAATCAATTCAATCTGCTATTAATGTCTTGTTTCCTAGGTGTTTTATGGCGGTACTGTATTAGAAAGATGCATATTACCATCTGCCGATTCATCCAGACTATCAGAAGTTCCTCCGTGTGGCCATCACGTTCGACGGTCGGCTCCGGCATTTTCAATTTGCAGCAATGCCGTTTGGCTTCGCCATGGCCCCACGTACAGTCATATGAGAACGTTTGGGCACCCCTCTTAATCTTACTCATTTGTTTTGGTTTAAATTTGGGTTTTTGCACCAGCTATTTCAGTGTGATATATGTAATAACTGATGGACACAGTAATATTTCTGGATTGAAATGAGGTTTATTGCACTAACTAAAAATGTGAAATATGCATTATTTCAACATTTGACAGGTGCCAAATTATGGGCATCCTTCTGATTTTCATGATTTGAATACTCCTAACTACTTTTTACTGACTTACTGAAGCACTGAATTGGTTTGGTAACCTCATTGAGCTTTGTACTTCATAGCCCGGTGTATCCAATCATGAGAAAAGCTATTTCAGGTATCCACTTGCAAGTTGGTCTCCTATTTGCATCTTCTCTGAGGAGTGGCATCATGGGCTCCTCAAAACAGCTCTCAAATGATCTTAAAAAAAAGATAGTTCAACATAGTTGTTCAGGGGAAGGATACAAAAAGTTGTCTCAGAGATTTAACCTGTCAGTTTCCACTGTGAGGAACATAGTAAGGAAATAGAAGACCACAGGGACAGTTCTTGTAAAGGCCAGAAGTGGCAGACCAACAAAAATATCAGAAAGGCAGAGAAGAAGAATGGTGAGAACAGTCAAGAACAATCCACAGACCACCTCCAAAGACTTGCAGCATCATCTTGCTGCAAATGGTGTCACTGTGCATCGGTCAACAATACAGCGCACACTGCACAAGGAGAAGCTGTATGGGAGAGTGATGCGAAAGAAGCTGTTTCTGCATGCACGCCACAAACAGAATCGCCTGAGGTATGCAAAAGCACATTCGGACAAGCCAGTTTCATTTTGGAAGAAGGTCCTGTGGACAGATGAAACAAAGATTGAGTTGTTTGGTCATACAACAAGGCGTTATGCATGGCGCCACAAAAACACAGCATTCCAAGAAAAACACTTGCTACTCACTGTCAAATTTGGGGGAGGGTCCATCATGCTTTGGGGCTGTGTGGCCAATGACGGCAAAGAGAATCTTGTTAAAGTTGAGTGTCGCATGGATTCCACTCAGTATCAGCAGATTCTTGAGAATAATGTTCAAGAATCAGTGTCAGATCAGAATCAAAGTTGAAGTTACGCCAGGGATGGATCTTTCAGCAAGACAATGATCCAAAACACCACTCCAAATCTACTCAAGCATTCATGCAGAGGAACAATTACAATGTTCTGGAATGGCCATCCCAGTCCCCAGACCTGAATATCATTGAACATCTGAGGGATGTTTTGAAGCGGGTTGTCCATACTCAGCGACCATCAAACTTAACTGAACTGGAATTGTTTTGTAAAGAGGAATGGTCAAAAATACCTTCATCCAGGATCCAGGAACTCATTAACAGCTACAGGAAGCGACTAGAGGCTGCTATTTGTGCAAAAGGTGGATCTACTAAATATTAATTTGCACCTGTCAAATTTTGAAATAATGCATATTTCACATTTTTGGTTAGTACAATAAACCTCATTTCAATTCTGAAATATTACTGTGTCCATCAGTCATTACATATATCACACTGAAATAGCTGTTGCAAAAACCCAATTTTAAACAAAAAAAAATGAGTAAGATTAAGAGGGGTGCCCAAAGTTTTTCATATGACTGTATATTCACCAAAGTGATGTCAGAGGTGATGAGTTTTTTACGTCATCAGGATATTCTTATTGTGCCTTATCTTGAATATTTTTTGATAGTGGGCATTTCAGCACC
This sequence comes from Allobates femoralis, assembly GCA_033576535.1. Lineage (NCBI taxonomy): Eukaryota > Metazoa > Chordata > Amphibia > Anura > Aromobatidae > Allobates > Allobates femoralis. The sequence continues at coordinate 226,245,930 of JARQOC010000006.1, read as the reverse complement.
TCAGTGCAGAGATCGCCTGTAACGGACCATTTCTTTTTTGCAGACCTTGGGCTGATTGATCAACTGGGATAAGTCTAGGATGGTTCCTCTGACTTGTCAATCCTTCTTGGGTCTTCACCTTGATTCTGTGAGTCAGCTGTGCTTTTTGCCAGAGGCCAAGAAGCAGGTGATACTTGCCAAAGTTGGGTTGGCGGTTAGCCATCCTCGCATGTTCTTGCGATCTGCTATGTCTTTGTTGGGGTCCTTGACCTCTTGTATTCCGGCGGTGCTATGGGCTCAGTTCCACACCAGATGTCTTCAGCAGGAGATTCTCTGTGCTGGGGAGGAGTTGCATGGGTCCCTTGACAGCTTCCTTTCCCTGTCTTTGGAGGTCATCGCTTCCCTCTCACGGTGGTTATCTCTGGGTAACCTCTCTAGGGGGGTTCCCTGGGTGGTTTCCCCATCTAGGGTAGTAGTCACGGATTCTAGTCCAGACGGGTGGGAGCCCATCTGGGGTCGCTCTGGGTCCAAGGTCAGTGGTCAGTCCAGGAAGCAGCCGATTCTTCTAATGTCCGGGAACTTAAGGCGATTCTTCAGGCGTTCCTTCACTCCCGCAGTTGGATTCCCAGCACATCAGGATCATGATGGACAATATGACTTGTGTCGCGTATATCAATCATCAAGGCGGTACGCGATCACAGCCCCTGATGTCTACTTCATCACGGATTCTCCATCTGGCCGAACGTCGTCTCCTGTCCCTCACAGCCCTTCATATCAAAGGAACGGACAACTCCACGGCTGATTTTCTGAGTCAGCATGCTCTGCGTTAGGGCGAATAGACATTGAGCAGACAGGTGTTGCGGCAGATTGTACACCTCTAGGGTCTCCCGGACATCGATCTGTTCGCTACCAGGGCAAATCGTCAGGTCGAGCGGTTTGCCTCCCTCAATGTCAGGGACTGTCCAGACGTGGTGGATGCTCTCCAGGTCCCTTGGTCGTTCCCTCACGCTTATGCCTTTCCTCCGATGTCTATTCCTCCATTGGTCATCAGGAAAATCAGGGAGGAGGGAGCGAGGGTCATTCTCATTGCTCCTTTCTGGCCAAGGAGACCGTGGTTTTCGTGGTTCCGAGCCATGTCCCTGTCGGATCCTTGGATCCTGCCGTCAACCCCATCTCTGCTGTCTCAGGGTCCACTTCGTCATCCTCAAGTGCACGGTCTCCACTTGACGGCGTGGAATTTGAGAGGCAGTTATTAAAATCCAGGGGGTTTTCGGATGGTCTGGTTTCTACCCTTCTTCTGAGTAGAAAGCCTTCCACCACTAACATCTACTGTAGGGTGTGGCGAAAATTGTTGTCTTTTCGCACGGCTCCTTTTTCCGAGGCGGTCCCTACCTGGGCTATTTTGGAATTTCTTCAACGGGGTCGGGACTTGGGGTTATCAGTTAGTACCCTTAAAGTTCAGGTTTCTGCCTTAGGGGCTTTGTATGGGGCCAATGTTGCAGGAGATAGGTGGATTGCTCGGTTTATTTCTACTTGTGAACGCAGTACTCCGGTTCACATTGCCAGTGTGCCTCCTTGGGATCTGAACTTGGTTCTGGAGGCGCTTACTGGTGCTCCGTTTGAGCCGTTAGACTCTTCCTCTCTGAAGGTTCTTTCCCTTAGGACGGCCTTGTTAGTTGCCCTTACCTCTGCTCGGCGGGTTAGTGACATTCAGGCTCTTTCCATAGACCCTCCGTTCTTGTCTGTCTTTCCTGATAGGACAGTGCTGAAACCTGATCGCTCTTACCTGGCGAAGGTAGTTTCTAGGTTTCACCGTAGTCAGGAGATTGTCCTCCTCTCCTTTTATCCTGACCCAATTACCCCTGCTGAAGAAAAGTTTCATACTCTCGATGTTCGACGGGCCATCCTCTCCTACATTGATAGGACTCAGGCAGGGAGGAAGTGTAGGGCTCTGTTTGTCTCCTTCCAGGGCCTACGGAAGAGGTCTGGGGTCTCCAAGAGTACCTTGTCCCGCTGGATCAGAGATGCTATTGGCTTGGCTTATGAGTCTTCGGGTGTGCCTCCTCCATATGGTGTTCGGGCCCATTCCACTAGGGCGATGGCTTCCTCCTGGGCTGAACAGGCGGACATGTCTATTGAATTGATATGTAAGGCGGCAACCTGGTCCTCACCTTCTACTTTCTATGACCATTATCGGCTTAATTTGTCTTCCGTTTCTGATTTGGTGTTTGGGAGGTCTGTCCTCCGCACAATTGTCCCACCCTGAGTATTGATCTCTGTAAGTCTCTCTGTGGGTGCTGTCGTGGCTATGGGAAAAGACCAGGTTACTTACCGGTAGTCTGGTTTTATGCAGCCACGACAGCACCCACTCACTTCCCCCCTTGGTTGCTTTTCACGGCTTGGCCTTTTTTGTTTGGCACAAGTGTGGTGGTGTTGTTTTTTATTGTCTGATTTGAACTTGTACTGATTAGCGGTTCTTCTCGATCTCTGTAACACAACTGAGGAGGCGAGGGGGACCGCGCCTTTTTATCTGTAGGTTTCCTGTCCCTGGGGGCGGATCCCCTCTCTCTCTCTGTGTGCTGTCGTGGCTCCATAAAACCAGACTACCGGTAAGTAACCTGGTCTTTCAGATGGCTTTTAAAAGCGACGAATTTACCCGGGAATTGATTGACCTGTATCGGTCCCTGCCCTGCCTTTGGCAGACAAAATCGACAAAAAAAAAGGAGGCATATGAGAAACTCATTGACCTCTTTAAGAAGCATGGCCCTAGCAAAAAGGTGAATGTGGAGGTTGTCAAGAGAAAGATACAGAATCTACGCACCGTCTATAAGAAAGAGCTCAACAAGGTGTTGAAGTCTACGAGGTCTGGTACCGGCACAGGTGAGGTTTATGTCCCCATGGTATGGTACTATGATTTGCTTAGCTTCACCCGTGACCATGAGCTACCTCGGCCAATGGTGTCTGCGATGCGGCCGACCCTGGAACAAGACCGTGAGATCCGGACTGACTCCCCTGTTGAAGATGTAAGTACCTTCTTTGATTCCCTGTAAATAGCATTTCAACTTTGTATGTACATGCCATAGTTGAATAGAAAATATTAACTAAGGTTTTACATGATTAATTCTGCTGTTGACAAAAGTTATCCCTTCCAGTTCAGATAAGTACACTCCTTTACTATTTTCACACCACTCAGTTCTCATATCGTTGAATGACATTTCATAACCTGTACTGGTAGTGCCGCCCCTCACATTTGTTTCCAGTGCACATGTACCCATGCTGGTCATGACATATCCAATGCCAACACATTTCTGTGGTGTGGTGCGGGATGTTGTAACAAAAATCTTAACATTAATTTTCTGTTCCTGCAGCACCGTCAGCAAGATCTGTTGGACCCAAGAAGTGAGGACATCCCGGCTACTGAACCTGGTATGGAGGAGGCGAGTGAAGACCCTGGGCCATTAACGAGTGAAGACCTGTGACATCAATGAGTGAAGATCCTGTGCCATCGACTGTACCTCAGCGTATAAGAAATTCACAAAAAAGAAAGGCCACCTTGCCACCATCACTCAGCAGATCTCATCTCTTTGGCAAACCAAATTTTAATTCTACAAAACAACACCTGCCAGGACAGCTTTGCCACCTTTGCTGCTGATAAACTTGGAACGCTGGATGTCAGACAGAGGGTCCACGCTGTAAGGGTCTTCTTTGAGACATTGACTAAAGCGGCAGCCAGTGAACTAGATGAAACGTTCACCATACATAGACGGATTGACTGTGATGCTTTTTCACACCATTCATGGACCCATATGCCGCAGCCACTTTGTAGCACACCAGTGCGTAGGATTCTGCCTCCACAAAACCTTGGTCTCCCCCATACACAATCCCATATTTTCGCAGTCTTTTCTTTAGCCCAGGCAAGGATATGCCAATGTGGACAACCACTATGAATCTTTGTAGTGATGTTTGATTTTACTTTTAGTTTTAAGTTTAATTGTTAAATTGTAAACTTATTGTTAATTTAATAGTTATGTTAATTGTTTAATTGTTAAAATATTTGTTTGATTGTAATAAAAACATTTTTTTGGCCTCTTTTTTGTTTAACCCCTTCCTGACCTGGTCTTCTCCCTCTGTCCTCCGGTCTTCTTTCTCGCTGGTCTTCTTCCGGTCCTCTTCCTGCTGCTTCTGTCGGCTTCTCTGCACCCTCATCTCCCAGCATGGAGCTGAGGGTGTAGTGGAGCAGTGTCACAGCCAGGGCACAGCATCTGTGTGATTGCTGTGCCCTGGCTCTGTCTGTGTTGACTCCCTAAGTGCTGTGATCACAGCGATCACAGCACTTAGGAGCCAATCACTATTGAAACGCCCAGAGACTACAACAAGGGAACACTTGCTCCCTTATTGTAGTCTTTGTGGTCAGAGTCATGGTGCACAGTATGGCAGATAATTGCCATACAGTGCACAATCACCATGACCCAAGAGACTACAACAAGAGGGCACTTGACCCCTTGTTGTAGTCTTTGGGGTCAGAGTCATGGTGCACTGTATGGCAATGATCTGCCATACCGTGCACCATGACTCTGATGGCCACTTTACACTTCCCAACGTCGGTCCGATATTGGATCCAACGCCGCGGGAATGCGCTTTTTCTGGGCAGAATTCCAAGATCGCATAGAAGATGTTACACAGCGCGATATCGACAGGCAACGCTCCAACGATGTATACGCCCCCTTGTACGGCCGACCCAGGAACGACCATTTAACATGGGCGAGAATAGGGGACGTTGTACTTGACATCGTAGTTGGGCTTTTACACAGCCCGATCGGGCCACAACGTCCAACCAATATCGGGCCGTTGGAGAGCAGGCTCATTTGAGCCCCGATATCGTTTTGGCATCGTTCGTGCATCGTATTGGACGTTTACACCATACAACGTACGAACGATATCGGGGCCAGCGCACGAACCACGAGACTTTTGGTCGGAGTTGGACGCCGATATCGGGACGTGTAAAGTGGCCATGACTCTGATTACAGGTTATATATATACTAGATTCTTGATAGGGCATTGATCCAGGGAACTAGTCTGATTGCCGTACGTGGAGTCAGGAAGGAATTTTTTTCCCCAATGTGAAGCTTAGTGTTGCCACACGGGTTTTTTTTGCCTTCCTCTGGATCAACATGTTAGGCTATGGGTTGAACTAGATGGACTTAAGGTCTTCCTTCAACCTTAAATACTATGTAAGGCTGGGTTCACATTTGCACACAATGTGCACTGTGAGTGCAGCGTTCTGAGCACAGCAAGATGCAGGCTCTATGCGCTCCTATGTTTTACATAGGAACGCATAGTGCCTGTGCATACCTGTGCTTAGCTGCTTTTGCGTTCAGCTGCGCATAGTTTATGCAAATGCCGAACGCAACATGTTGCATTTTTTGTGAGTGGCTGCTTGCTTGCTTTATGCGCATGCAGACAGCCGTGCACAAGAAATTAATGGCAGTCAATCTGTGCGCATTGCCACCTGCTGGCAAGCTCACTGACGCTGCGGAAGATTACCTCCTCCGAAGTCATCTACAGGTGAATTCTTTCCTGTCATTCTCTTCTTCTTTTCTCTTCTTTTTTTTTCTTCCTTCTTCTTTGTTTTCCTTCTTTCTTCTTCTTTCTTCTGTCATCTTCTTTCTTCCTCCTTGCCGCCGCCTGTTTAAAATAGCCAGTGGGAAAGCTAGCGGTGAATACACTTCACCGCCGGCTTTCCCACCCCGCACAATAGCCGGCTTTCTTGCCGGCTATTTTAAACCAGCGGTGGGCAGGAGGCAGAGATCTCTGCCGCTGATCTCCGCCTCCCACAGTTTGGGTGGCATGGCAGCTCACATTGGAATTTTCATGTGAACGCATGCAGACAATCTCGGCTGCGTTCACATGAAAGTGTTTGCGTTCGGCACTGCGTATGGGTATGCAACGCAAATGTGAAGCCTGTCTTACTATGTTAGAGTATGTCACAACAAGAGGACACTTGATGCCTTGCTGCAGTCTATAGATGTAGCAGAGGCGATCAAATGTTGTGGGACCATCGATTTGGACTATGTCGTAGAGAGTGGAAGTAATAAAGATGGAGTCTGAATTTGTATGTGTTTATTTTGTAATAAAATGCTTTTTCTCTGTGTATTTTTTTTTTAAACTATTTATTAGAGATTCCTAGTGGCTGGGTCTTACATTGGCCTGACATTATGAATCTTGGGCTTAGTGCCAGCTGCCAATAAAAAAGCTGGTATTAACCCCTTTATTACCCAGTTTGCCACCGACGCCAGGGCAACTGGAAGAGTCTGGGTACAGCGCCAGAAAATGGGGCTTCAATGAATGCGCTATTTTCTGGGGCGGCTGCAGGCTTCAATTTGCAGCATGGGAGCCCAGAACGCTTGGGCCTCTCCAAGCTGAGGATTCCAGCCCCCAGCTGCCTAGTTGTACCTGTCTGGACCAAAAATATGGTGGAGCCCCACATCATCTTTATTTTCTAGAAATACTTCTCTAAATATAAAAAAAGTGCTTCTCTGTATTTTTGGTTGCCAGCCAGGTAGAATGAGGCTGCTGGGGATTGGAGGCAGGAACGTATCTAGATGCATAGTGAGCACTTTGAGCCCCCAGGTGCTTCATGAATTGATCCAGCTATATTGTGCTCATACTTCTACACTTGAAAGGAAATGGAGGCCTTGGCTTTACTGTACTCATTGAGTTATATTGCTCGATGCCTTGTTTATGGAGGAAAAAATCTGCAGATTACACCAACAAATATAAAAAAAAGGAGGCCTATCAAAAGTTTGATGCCTTTTTTAAGCTGCACAATCCAGATGACAACGTGGATGAAAATGTAGTGAAAAGATAAATTCAAGGTCTACATATGGTTTACCAAATTTTAAATGTGCAGAGTGTTAGACGGAGGCCATGGGTACCAAGGCCTCTGTCAGCCATTTTGTCTTGTGTAAGTGTTTCAGTTTAAGAACTTTTGCAGTAGGTCACAGGTAATAACAGATCAGGCTCCAGAAACAAAACAGGCATGGAGCTAATTAGGTTTGGTCCAAGCATATATCAAAAGTTCATCAAGATTATGGTTAACCAATTCACTATTTACTCTCAATATACCAGTATTTCTAGATATTTCACGGTGTGGTGTATCCCTCAAGGCTAATATGACGTTTCTTATAATCAAGAACAGAGCTAATTAATGTCAATAAGTTGTGATTTGTGCTTGGCCAAAAAAAGGCTATTATGAGATAATTTATATAAATGAACTTAAGTGTAGTATATAGTTAGTAATGAAATTAGTGTGTCTTTTTCATGTCTACGTGAAATGTAAGTATTGCCTTTGTCAGGATGAGGTCATTATGTATCCATTGACAATAATGGCCACCAACGTTATCCAATGATTCTCTATGGAGAAAATTGTATAAAAACGCCCTGCTTTAGACAGGCGGGGCGACACTATTCCATCTTGTGTGCCATCCGCGCCTGTCATTCAGATTCCTGGGCCTGTTACTGCTTTTGCCGTAGAACTCTGTGTATTTTTTTCCTACCTGAATAAAACCCACTTTTGGTTCTGAAGACGCAGTCTATGGAGTTTATCGAACGAAGAAACTGAGTTAATTATTTCTATCAAATGGCGAGCTACAGCCCGGTGGAAAGGGGGGAGATGATCCCACATCCTTTCTGAAGAACCTAGAAGATTCCTGCAAGTAAAGCTGTGAACCAAAGGGGTGAGAGGGTGAGGAATGGACTTTTCTTTCTCTTTTTTTGCCTTTATTGATGAAAAGCGTGGCGCCACGTGAAATCGCATTAAGGAAATCAGCCGCAGAGAATCTCTCGTTTGCTCCTATCTACCCTGAAGTAACCAAGACTACAGTGCCTCTACGTGAGTTAAACAAGGACGTGCAGATTAACGCCGAGGGTACGGAGAAGGAGACGTGTGGCAACGTAACGAGTGAGGCTGATCATACGGCTGGACCTCTTTTGGTTGACCAAAGCCGGCACGTGTCTTCCATTACAGAGGTGTGAGTATCTAACTTTTGCCTGTAAATTGCATTAAGTTGATACTAAAAGCAGTTTATAAATGTCCTTGTGTTTCCACCACTATGGAGTGGCTAAGGAAACAGACTGACAGGCACGCTGAAACCCCATAGCTAGAAGGGGTTAATGCTGAACCACTTGGTTAAATTTTATGCAGTGGTTTACAGAAGAAAGTAGACATCTTGACAAGAAAAAATTATTAGCAGAAAGGGCAGCCGAATAGCGGCTTTGTGTAAGTTAGTTATAGCTCAGATCAGGCTAGTGATAGACAGCTTCAAAGACAGTACGTTAATGTAGTTACACAGGGAGGGGCAGCGGAGCAGTGTATGGAGAGAACACAGCAGCTACTGATACAATGACAGGAGTAGTAGTAGTGTCACAAAGGGAGGGGTATGAGATACAGCGGCTGGAGGCAGACAGAAAGGAGGAAGCAAAATATCCATCCATAGATTGTAGAATCCTTTAGAATCAGGAAAAGAAATTATCTTAGAATTAGAAGAGGGGCTGCCTGGTGTGTAACGTTTGATAAGTATTTTTTGATAGAATAGATCAGAAAGATGATTATGATCTGATGGAATAGATTGTAGAGAATACTTGGAAAGGTTTTGCAAGTTAGGGATTTTACATAATGCTAAATTTGTGGAGGACAAAATTAGGGCATTGGTAACCATTGTTAGGGAAAATGCCATCCTAGACTAAGGGCGATGATACAGATGTTTTTGCATATCGCCCTGCCTGAATGGCATCTGCTGTGGACAGGAGACCAGGACTTCCTGGGGTTATGATCAACTGCCGAAAGCGGGCTGGTCCCAGTCGGCAGAAGCCCTCTGAACTCCATGGGTTCTCTTGTATGTTATCCTTGTGGGCAATCAGGGTATCTTAGACGTCAGTGTTCCCATTTAGCTCCCAGGGATGATTCACAGGTGCAGCAGCAGTCTACCTCTACAATGTCCAGAGATCCGTATGAGGGAGCCAGTGCTCCATATCCTGCTATTAAGAACCCTGGACAGCCAGCGGTTAACGGCCCCAAACCGTGCCAGCAGTACAATGGTCCTCAGATAGTTTACCCTGTTTTACGGGAGCCTTTTGCCCCGTCACCCAATTATGCGACCCTTGTCCATCCCAGCAGACAGATCCATGCTGTGAGGAGAGCTCACCCTCCTCCGGGAGGAATTCCTCCCACCCTTATGCTCCACTGATTCAGGAGCTGGGGGGGACGAGGAAATGGCTCTTTCAAGCGATCTGTCCGGCTCGGAGGTGACAGCAGTGGGCCGTAGAATTGCCTCTGGTGAGGTTGGTGGATTTTTTTGGGGCTTTCTACTGCCGGTACTGATTGATGCATTGAACCCCCCTGTTCCCCTGTACCTCTTGGCACAATTATCCCTAGGCCAAGATGGACCGACCTTATGTCAGAGGGGACAATAGAGGATACCAAAAATTGGGAAGATTTTTTAATTGATAACAGGAGCCTCTGTTTCAGTAACAGAACACAAATTGCAGCTCCCCCCGGGCTGCCAGACACCACAACTTTAGTGGGATTTGAGGGCTCCTGTATACTGGCGAGCATTCGGTGTGAACTTTGGATCAGTCCGCAATTAAAGTTTTTTATTAATGGGTCAAATGTGTTGTCAGCCATGGGTATCATTGTTAATTTGGGTATCATTGTTGATTTGTGTAATAAGGTCTTATGGCGTGACAAAGGAACTACTGTTTGTTCAGTTATTATGGATGCTGCAGAGTTGAAAATGTCACAGTCATAAATTAACCGTTGCTAGTTTGTGCTCAGCTGATAATGATGATGACATGCCTGAGATAAATGTTGCAGCTACGGCTTTGAAACATGAATTGGTGCAATTTTTTCCTCATTTATGGGTTTCAAAATGTACAGATTGCGGACTGATGCAAATTTTAATTAAGATTGACAGCGACCGTCTACCACCCTTTCAGCGCCAATACCGTATTCCTGAGGAAGCAATTCCTTACATAAGGATTGCTGTCAGTGAATTGGAATAACAGGGCGTGATTGTACGAGGCAACCCCCCCGTGCAACAGCCCAATCCTGCCTGTAAAACAAAAGAGGATGGTAGCTATCGCATGGTCATAGATTTAAGACTTGTAAACAAATACACCCCTCAGCAACACATCTCGGTCCCTGAAGTGATGTCACTGCTGAGGAGTGAATGTCAGGGTTTTTTTTGTCTTGTTTGAATATTGCAAATGGCTTTTTCTGTGTACCTATTACACCTGAATCGGCTCTCCGTTTTGCATTTACCTTAGAAAATGTCCAGTACCTGTTCTAGTCCAATTTATTTCCATCAGGTGTTGGCACAGGTATTGGAACCCCTGGGGTACGGAGACAAAGTCCTGCAATATGTCAATGATTTCTTGATTTAAAATTTATGGACTCAAATTGTTGATGAAACTGACAATATTTGTGATGCATTGAGCAACTCAATATTAAATGTGAGTCGGACAGAGTACAGCTGAATGCAACCAGAGGTTAAATGTTTGAATGTGTCAGTTTCAAAAGAGGGGACAGTCATTCAAGCTGTACCTGTGCCAAATCAATATCACAGAACTCAGAAAGTTTCTGGGTCTTGTGAATTTTTTCCAGAGAATTTATTGAGGATTTTGCTTGTCTTGCTAAATCTTTGTACATCTCCTAAAAGGTATTGAGAATGAGTTTACCACAATCACAATAGAGGGAGACGCCCTGCAGGCTTTTGAAAATTTAAAGCATGCACTTTAATTGGCTTTTCACCTTGATTCTGCAGACCCCCCATGTAACCTTAAAAACACTGCTTAAAGGCAAAGCTTGGGGTGTGAATTTTCAGAGAATGGCCCAATGGATTGTTGACTTTTAGACTAGGGATTTGCAGGTAGAAGTGGGAGATAAATATCACTTAGCACAATTGCTGCAATATGCAGGTCAGTCTCATGATTGCCAAATTGAACAGACTCATGTCGCCCCCACCCCCTTCCGTGCAGACTTTCAAACCAATGTCCCCTGTGTATACATAGATCGGGCCCGGTATTGGCATGATGGCAAATACGTCACAGGTTACGCTTTGTGGTTCCCTGACAATGAGAATTTATTGCAATATAAGCTTCCTGCACATTTTTCCTCCCAGCGGGCTGAATTAGAGGCAGCTTTGCAAGTCATTCTTTTGTGTATTGATCCCATGATATTTTCAGCGACAGTGCTTACGTTGTCTCCTCTCTGACATTGTATTTCAATGTATGGGCACAGAGGAAGATGGTAAACTCCCAGAACAAGCCGCTTCAGCATGCAGATATTCTCAAGCAAATTGTGCAGAGAGGCAAAGAATTTCCAAATTTATGGTCCTTCTGTAAAATCAAAGGACATCAAAAGATCACATCTGACCCCCACATCGTTGGCAATGCATATGTAGATTCCGCAGCCAAAGAAGCCGCCCTGATGGGCGTTGACAGATATCCACAGGCTACTATCTCTGCTGTCACGCGAAGACCCCGGGAGGAGCCGCTCCCTTCTGCATCTCAGTTCCACAACCTCTTAAAGGCATAGAGAGAACAAGGTGATGCATCTTTATTTAACTCCCTTGAATCAGTACCCATTGATAAAGGAGAATATCTGTATTACAAAAGGGTTGATGACAAATTGTTACCATATATTCCAACTATAATGATTAAGTCTCTGATTAAATTTAATCATTCAGTCTTTGTTCAGCCAGAACCAGAAGCGCTCTTACAGCTAGTACAAAGAAAAATGTGCCATCCCTAGAGTGGCTGATGGTCCATGGTAATCAATTCAAATTGACTTCATTGGTCCATTCCCTCCAGCAGAGGGAGGATTCAGGTATGCCTTGGTCATTGTTGATGTTTTCTCAAAATGGGTTGAGGCCCTGCCTGCCACAAACAACGGCCTCCTCTTGTGGAAAGATGTGTTTTCACACTGGGGCTTCCCAAAATTAATTGAAAGTGACAATGGACCTCACTTAGTGAGACAAATCATGTCCCACGTGCCTGGCAATAAGAGCTGTAGCCTCAGAGTCAACAGGAATTTATATGAGTCCAAATTTGTTGTGGGAGCTTAGCTCATGGTTAAGAATCTTAGGAAAAAAAAAGGACCGTGAGATTCCAATTACAAAGGCCCATATGTTATCACACAGGTGATAGGCCCAACTGTTTTGGGAGTGCTAAGGATTAGCAAGCCAAGACACAAAGGTGTTAAAATTGATCAATGTAAGCTTATTATACTGCCAGTTGAGAATTCTAGTGATGCTGGTGAGAACTGATACTGCGCTTTTATTTTATTTTTCAGGTCCCCTATTGGATCGGGATCCATGAATCCGCCTGTTTCCCTGGAGATGACATCTCACACTATCCATTGGGACCCGGACAGTGTGATCGAGGGGGAAGACAGTGGAAGCTCCGAAGGAACAGAACAAGATCGAGAGCCACGGATCAAAGGACTCAGAGACTGTTATGGGACTTGGGACTCGGACACTTTATGTTTTTTCACTTCTGTGATGATTTTTTTGTTTTGTTGTGTTTTTTGCTTCTTTTTAGGACTATTTGCCCACACCTGAACTGTGAATAGGACCTTAGGAGCCATGGAACAAAGAAAATTTTTGAATTTTTTCTTTTTTGAAAGATTGTAACGGGACTCATTAATACTTAAGAACTCTTACGTTGGTGATATTTACTGTAGATTTTTTGCTACTTTGTTTGTTTTTTTCCTATATGTGTTTAATAGGTAGTAACCTAAAAGTTTAAAAGAATCTGGCTCATGTTGAGGAACTAAATAACTTTCAGGCCCGTGTAATAACACATAGTACCACTTTTATCAGACCATACCGGAGACTTGGTGCTGGTAGGGTACTTACTCCCAGACCATGCTCACTTGAAGGTTGTACACCTATTGTTAGGGCCCTTCTTACAAGGGTACCTTCAGTCCCTCCCAACACTCCTACTGACCAGGGAGTGTACGAAATTATGCCTTTCCTCAATACCATATATGAGAATTACGACTAGACTCATATGCCAATTTGTACTTTGGGTAAATTATCAAATTACCATAAGTACAACAGAGGGATTTGTTAGACGGAGGCCATGGGTACCAAGGCCTCTGTCAGCCATTTTGTCTTGTGTAAGCGATTCAGTTTAAGAACTTTTGCAGTAGGTCACAGGTAATAACAGATCAGGCTCCAGAAACAAAACAGGCATGGAGCTAATTAGGTTTGGTCCAAGCATATATCCCTCAAGGCTAATATGACGTTTCTTATAATCAAGAACAGAGCTAATTAATGTCAATAAGTTGTGATTTGTGCTTGGCCAAAAAAAGGCTATTATGAGATAATTTATATAAATGAACTTAAGTGTAGTATATAGTTAGTAAAGAAATTAGTGTGTCTTTTTCATGTCTACGTGAAATGTAAGTATTGCCTTTGTCAGGATGAGGTCATTATGTATCCATTGACAATAATGGCCACTAACCGTTATCCAATGATTCTCTATGGAGAAAATTGTATAAAAACGCCCTGCTTTAGACAGGCGGGGCGACACTATTCCATCTTGTGTGCCATCCGCGCCTGTCATTCAGATTCCTGGGCCTGTTACTGCTTTTGCCGTAGAACTCTGTGTATTTTTTTCCTACCTGAATAAAACCCACTTTTGGTTCTGAAGACGCAGTCTATGGAGTTTATCGAACGAAGAAACTGAGTTAATTATTTCTATCACAGAGCAGCACCAAAGTAGGCTGCTTTGCCAAGCTCGTGGATGAGACAATGGCCAAGCTTGTAGAACAGAACGGGTCCACAAAGGGATCATGCTTGACATATTGGCGAAGGCATCAGCGGGAAAACTCCAATTTCAACTGATATCATTCAGCAAAATCCGTGTTCCCACTACCCACCGTACAGCACACCTCTGAGTAGGATTGAGCTTCCGCCACCATTGCACCTTGGCCTCCCACAATTTCCCATGTTTCAGAACTCTTCCCAGTTATGTTCAACGGCCAGGCAATGATATGGAAATCCGGACGGCTATTATCAAAAGTTGAGTCGTATTGTAAATTATCAGGTTTTCATAATTCTTCAAATATGTTGTGTTGAATGTTTTTTTGAGTTTATTGATTGTATTGATAAAATATGTGTTTTGATTATTATAAAAAGTGTTCTTTTGCTTCAAACTTGTGGCCTGTTTGCATGAATGACATAATGGGTGAGAGTGATGAAACATGGTTTGTTGGTGGGGAATAAGGATTGAAGACAATCTAATATATAAAGCTGAATGTGTGTGTGTGTGTATGTGTGTGTGTATATCCGGGATTGGCATCTACACCGTCGCAACTACAGCCGCAAAATTTTGCACAGTCACACGTCTGGACCCCAGGAGCGTCATAGGCTATGTTGTGAGGCGAAATTTTAACCCTGCGCGTTCCAGTTCACCAAGCAATTTTGGCCCTATCTACATAATGGGGAAAAAGGGAAAGGAAACGTGTGGGAGGAAAATCGACAGCTGTCAGCTACAGCTACAAAAATGTGCACAGTCACACGTTTGGACCCCGAGAGCGTCATAGGCTATGTTGTGAGGCGAAATTTTAACCCTGCGCGTTCCAGTTCACCAATCAATTTTGCCCCTATCTACATAATGGGGAAAAAGTGAATGGAAAAGTGTTGGAGGAAAATCGACAGCTGTCAGCTACAGCTACAAAAATGTGCACAGTCACACGTCTGGACCCCGAGAGCGTCATAGGCTATGTTGTGAGGTGAAATTTTAACCCCGCGCATTCCAATTCACCAAACAATTTTGCCCCTATCTACATAATGGGGAAAAAGTGACAGTTACCAGTTGACAATTGTGAATGAGAGGGGCTTAATGATAGCGCCAAAGACTAACAGCACATACCAGCATATAGTCACTAAGGTGGGACCCCAACATGAGAGTCTCACCACACACGGGGACATGTATACACACCACACGCACACAAAGAGTAACAGCAAGTGTATAGTCGCTAAAGTGCAGCCCCAACATTGGATACTCACCATGCACCCGAACAAACACACACACACACCACAAAGAGACACACTCAACACAGAGACACACACAACACACAGACACATACACACCCCCAAGGGGACACACACACATTCTATAGCGACAAACGCACTCACCCCACAGGGACACACACACCACTAAGAGACACACAAAACACAGACACACACACCACACAGACCCCCCCCCACAGGGACACACACACATAGCCACCCTATAGGGACATATGCACTCACCCCACAGGGACACACACACCACAAAGAGACACACACACACATCACACAGACCCCCCCCACAGGGACACACACACATACACACCCTATAGGGACACATGCACTCACCCCTCAGGGACACACACACACCACACAGAGACACACACAACACAGAGACACACACACCCCACACAGACACCCCCCCCCCCCACAGGGACACAAACACACCCTATAGGGACACATGCACTCACCCCACAGGGACACACACACACACCACAAAGAGACACACAACACAGATACACACACACACCACAGATTCCCCCACAGGGACACACACATACACACCCTATAGGGGCACATGCACTCACCCCACAGGGACACACACACACACACCCCAGGGACACACACACCACACAGACAGACACAGATGTGCACAAATCACCTCACACAACTCGCCTCATACGTCTGCTATCTTTATTTTCCAAACATAAACATCTGATTAAAAACAGCCAATGTGCAACACATGTGCCATATAGGGAATTAAGGCAGATGTCAGTCACATGAGCAGTCTATTATGTGTATGTGTGAGGTAACATATACTGCCCAGCCATGGGGAGGGTTTTACTGTTGGCTGGAGATTTATTAGGCTGCCTATAGCAATCAATCACAGCTCAGCTTCTATTTTCCTACAGGTCATTAATATGACATATTCAAATTCTATTATGTTATAGCTAACAGCAGTTATTTATTAACCCTGGGCGTAGCCGGGTACTACAGCTAGTAGCGTATATAAAAGTACACATAATTTCACATAACTCCAAACGTTTATGAATAAACTAGTAATAAATCAAACAAATTACAAAATTTACAAAATATGTACAGATTACATACATAATATACAACATGTACATAAAATACACAAAATGTTTAAAATGTACAAAATATGTACAGATTATAGCCATAATATACATATTATACAATATATACAACACATATACAAAATATAAGGAAAATATTGACAATGTACAGTGCCTACAAGTAGTATTCAACCCCTCGCAGATTTAGCTGGTTTGATAAGATGCCAATAAGTTAGAGCCTTCAAACTGCAAACGAGAGTAGGATTTGTTAACAGAAGCATAAATCTTACAAACCAAAAAGTTATGTTGCTCAGTTGAATTTTTATAAATTTTAAACATAAAAGTGTGGGTCAATTATTATTCAACCCCTATGTTTAATATTTTGTGGAATAACCCTTGTTTGCAATTACAGCTAATAATCGTCTTTTATAAGACCTGATCAGGCCGGCACAGGTCTCTGGAGTTATCTTGGCCCACTCCTCCATGCAGATCTTCTCCAAGTTATCTAGGTTCTTTGGGTGTCTCATGTGGACTTTAATCTTGAGCTCCTTCCACAAGTTTTCAATTGGGTTAAGGTCAGGAGACTGACTAGGCCACTCCAACACCTTGATTTTTTCACTCTTGAACCAGGCCTTGGTTTTCTTGGCTGTGTGCTTTGGGTCGTTGTCTTGTTGGAAGATGAAATTACAACCCATCTTAAGATCCTTGATGGAGGAGCGGAGGTTCTTGGCCAAAATCTCCAGGTAGGCCGTGCTAACCATCTTCCCATGGATGCTGACCAGATGGCCAGGCCCCTTGGCTGAGAAACAGCCCCACAGCATGATGCTGCCACCACCATGCTTGACTGTAGGGATGGTATTCTTGGGGTCGTATGCAGTGCCATCCAGTCTCCAAACGTTACGTGTGTGGTTGGCACCAAAGATCTCGATCTTGGTCTCATCAGACCATAGAACCTTGAACCAGTCTGTCTCAGAGTCCTCCAAGTGATCATGAGCAAACTGTAGACGAGCCTTGACATGACGCTTTGAAAGTAAAGGAACCTTACGGGCTCGTCCTGAACGGAGACCATTGCGGTGGAGTACGTTACTTATGGTATTGACTGAAACCAATGTCCCCACTGCCATGAGATATTCCCGGAGCTCCTTCCTTGTTATCCTTGGGTTAGCCTTGACTCTTCGGACAAGCCTGGCCTCGGCACGGGAGGAAACTTTCAAAGGCTGTCCAGGCCGTTGAAGGCTAACAATAGTTCCATAAGCCTTCCACTTCCGGATGATGCTCCCAACAGTGGTGACAGGTAGGCCCAACTCCTTGGAAAGGGTTTTGTACCCCTTGCCAGCCTTGTGACCCTCCACGATCTTGTCTCTGATGGCCTTGGAATGCTCTTTTGTCTTTCCCATGTTGACCATGTATGAGTGCTGTTCACAGGTTTGGGGAGGGTCTTAAATAGTCAGAAAAGGCTGGCAAAAGAGATAATTAATCCACACATGTGAAGCTCATTGTTATTTGTGCCTGAACTACTTCTTAATACTTTAGGGGGACCAAACAGAATTCTGGTGGTTTGAGGGGTTGAATAATAAATTACCCTCTGAATTAACTTTTAACGCTTTAAAAAAAAAAAAAAAATTTTGTGGCACTGCATTTTCCACTTCCAGGCTGATCTACAGTCCAAATGTCACAAAGCCAAGTTAATTCCGCATGTGTCAACCAGCTAAATCTGCAGGGGGTTGAATACTACTTGTAGGGACTGTATATACAGATTTTAGACACTATATACAATAGACAAACAACACATATACAGTTGTGGCCAAAAGTATTGACACCCCTGCAATTCTGTCAGATAATACTCAGTTTCTTCCTGAAAATGATTGCAATCACAAATTCTTTGGTATTATTATCTTCATTTAATTTGTCTTCAATGAAAAAACACAAAAAGATATAATTCCACACCAAACTGGATATAATTGGATATAATTCCACACCAAACATAAAAAAGGGGGTGGACAAAAGTATTGGCACTGTTAGAATAATCATGTGATGCTTCTCTAATTTGTGTAATTAACAGCACCTGTAACTTACCTGTGGCACCTAACAGGTGTTGTCAATAACTAAATCACACTTGCAGCCAGTTAACATGGATTAAAGTTGACTCAACCTCTGTCCTGTGTCCTTGTGTGTACCACATTGAGCATGGAGAAAAGAAAGAAGACCAAAGAACTATCTGAGGACTTGAGAAACCAAATTGTGAGAAAGCATGAGCAATCTCAAGGCTACAAGTCCTTCTCCAAAGACCTGAATGTTCCTGTGTCTACCGTGCGCAGTGTCATCAAGGGCTTTAAAGCCCATGGAACTGTGGCTAACCTCCCTAGATGTGGACGGAAAAGAAAAATTGATGAGAGATTTCAACGCAAGATTCTGCGGATGGTGAATAAAGAACCTCGACTAACATCCAAACAAGTTCAAGCTGCCCTGCAGTCCGAGGGTACAACAGTGTCATCCCGTACTATCCGTCGGCGTCTGAATGAAAAGGGACTGTATGGTAGGATACCCAGGAAGACCCCACTTCTTATCCCGAGACATAAAAAAGCCAGGCTGGAGTTTGCCAAAACTTACCTGAGAAAGCCTAAAACAATTTGGAAGAATGTTCTCTGGTCAGATGAGACAAAAGTAGAGCTTTTTGGGCAAAGGCATCAACATAGAGTTTACAGGAGAAAAAAGAGGCATTCAAAGAAAAGAACATGGTCTCTACAGTCAAACATGGCAGAGGTTCTCTGATGTTTTGGAGTTGCTTTGCTGCCTCTGGCACTGGACTGCTTGACCGTGTGCATGGCATTATGAAGTCTGAAGACTACCAACAAATTTTGCAGCATAATGTAGGGTCCAGTGTGAGAAAGCTGGGTCTCCCTCAGAGGTTATGGGTCTTCCAGCAGGACAATGACCCAAAACACACTTCAAAAAGCACTAGAAAATGGTTTGAGAGAAAGCACTGGAAACTTCTAAGACATTCTGGTCCTTCGAAGCCGAGTCCAACATCCCCTCCTGCGGTCTTTGAATGGTAAGACTGACACTGTGCACGGGGAGAGTCACAGATTCTGTACACCTAAGTCCTCTGTTTGAATTGACGTCAAAAGAGCCCAGTTTTCTCATTGACTCCAGGAGGGGTGACTAAATCGAACATAGCCAAGGAGAAACTGGTGACTGGACACGTCTGACTTCGGTAAGCGCCTTTTTGTTTGTTGTTTGATAGGATGTTTGTCTATTCATGAGAAGTTATGTTTGTCTATTCATGAGAAGATGAGAAGACAGTTTTAGTTGTTTTAACGATAGGGGAAATCAAAAGGTATTGAAGTTGTGGAAGTAGGGAGTAGATGATCGATTCCAATGCCTTATTGCCTGAGATGACTTAGAACTGACTGGAGGATACCTAAGTACACGGCGACACTGGCTGACACTGGCTGACACCGGGGAGGGTTGTTAGACGGCTTTAGGTCATTGGATTGACCGTTGAAATCTCTTTCTGTGACTGTCCTGCGGGTCGGAAGGACCTTGTGGTGAAAATATAACTAGACAGTTTATCTAGTAAAGATAACTACTTTCAATCGTTTGGTTTGTGTGGAGGAGAGCCCAGCCAATTCTTGCTGGACATTCTTCCATGAAAATTGCAACGTTGAGCGTCCTTGTACAAGGTCTATGATACGACCACAGTAATAACTTATCCCTGCGCACGTTAATGATATTTTGTCTAGACGGGTTGAGTTCGGGCATATATGTATTCACGTTTGTTTGTCAAATAAGTGTGTTATAATCTTGTCCTATAAGAAGAGTATCGTGGCTCACTGAGAACCCGGTGCTCATAGGTAAAAAAAGTTCAATATATATATATAGATAACCTTGGCACACGGTATATGAAAAAACAGAAACTTCTTTCATTCAAAAACAGTGATTTTTATTGAATCATCAGTCAAAAAAATAGACGTTTCGCCTGGCTTGCCTTTCTCAATTAGACTGACTAGTGACTGATGGTCCTATCCAGACCCAATCTTTCTTCGTGCTTACAGAGCCTTGATAGGGGGATGCCCGATGGTATGGTATGAGCTATATCAGTGAATTACAGATTTTGATCTATTGTCTCGTAGAAGGTTCATGTAGTATGGCAACTTATAATAGGGTGATCCAAAACCCTATTGCTGATATGCAAAATTACTTGTGTACCAGTATGTCTTGGTTCTAGCCTTTCCCCTGTTACATCATGCTGGCCTGTGCACTTTCTTGTGAAGTATGCTTTAGTGAAGTAGGAACATGCCCGGGGGTGCGATTTGTGTACACAAGGCTAGAACCAAGACATACTGGTACACAAGTAATTTTGCATATCAGCAATAGGGTTTTGGATCACCCTATTATAAGTTGCCATACTACATGAACCTTCTACGAGACAATAGATCAAAATCTGTAATTCACTGATATAGCTCATACCATACCATCGGGCAACCCCCTATCAAGGCACTGTAAGCACGAAGAAAGATTGGGTCTGGATAGGACCATCAGTCACTAGTCAGTCTAATTGAGAAAGTCAAGCCAGCCGAAACGTCTATTTTTTTGACTGATGATTCAATAAAAATCACTGTTTTTGAATGAAAGAAGTTTCCGTTTTTTCATATACCGTGTGCCAAGGTTATCTATATATATAATAATCTTGTCCTGTCATTTCATTTGTTTGACTGTGATAAGTGTTTTTGTCTTTTTTTTTTTGTGTTTTCTGATCCACTATCAGATTTTTACCAATATTGTTGGTTCTTGCCTGATTCTCTGGGTTGGATATTACTACCATCATGAAGACATATGTATGTGGACAAAAGAAGTGTGAAAGATATGAGACTCCTTCAGTGAACTGACTGAACTGCATGACCGTATGCATGTAATAAGGATTTGAACATAAAAATCCTGACTGTATAACGGAGTCCATTTAGAATAGGTGTGATCCCTCATCAAATGCGTCAGATTTAAAACCAGGTACATTTAAAAGTGACAAACACATAGCCTCATCTTATATATAAAACCCGAAGGCCACTTCCGGAAAAGGCCACGCCCACTTCCGTGATGGTCTTCGCCCAGGCTCATCCAGTGCACTGTAGCCGGGCTGCCCCGGCTACAGGCACCGGCACACGGTACGTTCCGATCTCGGAAGTTCCGTGTGCCCTCCAGCCAGTAGCTACATACCGGGGGGGGGGCAGAGGGGCCCATTGCCCGCCACCTCGGGGGCCCACACACACCCTGGGGATACCCGTGCTCCCTGCTGTCTGCCTACAAAGGAGGGAGGGCGGGACTTCCTCTCCTGCAGCTCTGCCCGCCCCTCCTCTCCTGCTACAGTACACCTGATGGCCGGCCCGCGGTGAGTCTGCTCTACCGGCTCCAGCTGCCTCTGCCCTCCAGCCTCCTCTGCCCTCCAGCCTTCTCTGCCCTGGCCTCTGCCCTCCAGCCTCCTCTGCCCTGGCCTCTGCCCTCCAGCCTCCTCTGCCCTGGCCTCTGCCCTCCAGCCTCCTCTGCCCTGGCCTCTGCCCTCCAGCCTCCTCTGCCCTGGCCTCTGCCCTCCAGCCTCCTCTGCCCTGGCCTCTGCCCTCCAGCCTCCTCTGCCCTGGCCTCTGCCCTCCAGCCTCCTCTGCCCTCCAGCCTCCTCTGCCCTGGCCTCTGCCCTCCAGCCTCCTCTGCCCTGGCCTCTGCCCTCCAGCCTCCTCTGCCCTGGCCTCTGCCCTCCAGCCTCCTCTGCCCTGGCCTCTGCCCTCCAGCCTCCTCTGCCCTGGCCTCTGCCCTCCAGCCTCCTCTGCCCTCCAGCCTCCTCTGCCCTGGCCTCTGCCCTCCAGCCTCCTCTGCCCTGGCCTCTGCCCTCCAGCCTCCTCTGCCCTGGCCTCTGCCCTCCAGCCTCCTCTGCCCTGGCCTCTGCCCTCCAGCCTCCTCTGCCCTGGCCTCTGCCCTCCAGCCTCCTCTGCCCTGGCCTCTGCCCTGGCCTCTGCCCTCCAGCCCTCCTCTGCCCTGGCCTCTGCCCTGGCCTCTGCCCTCCAGCCTCCTCTGCCCTGGCCTCTGCCCTCCAGCCTCCTCTGCCCTGGCCTCTGCCCTCCAGCCTCCTCTGCCCTGGCCTCTGCCCTCCAGCCTCCTCTGCCCTGGCCTCTGCCCTCCAGCCTCCTCTGCCCTGGCCTCTGCCCTCCAGCCTCCTCTGCCCTCCAGCCTCCTCTGCCCTGGCCTCTGCCCTCCAGCCTCCTCTGCCCTGGCCTCTGCCCTCCAGCCTCCTCTGCCCTGGCCTCTGCCCTCCAGCCTCCTCTGCCCTGGCCTCTGCCCTCCAGCCTCCTCTGCCCTGGCCTCTGCCCTGGCCTCTGCCCTCCAGCCTCCTCTGCCCTGGCCTCTGCCCTCCAGCCTCCTCTGCCCTGGCCTCTGCCCTCCAGCCTCCTCTGCCCTGGCCTCTGCCCTCCAGCCTCCTCTGCCCTGGCCTCTGCCCTCCAGCCTCCTCTGCCCTGGCCTCTGCCCTCCAGCCTCCTCTGCCCTCCAGCCTCCTCTGCCCTGGCCTCTGCCCTCCAGCCTCCTCTGCCCTTCTCCCTCCTCTGCCCTGGCCTCTGCCCTCCAGCCTCCTCTGCCGTGGCCTCTGCCCTCCAGCCTCCTCTGCCCTGGCCTCTGCCCTCCAGCCTCCTCTGCCCTCCAGCCTCCTCTGCCCTCCAGCCTCCTCTGCCCTGGCCTCTGCCCTCCAGCCTCCTCTGCCCTGGCCTCTGCCCTGGCCTCTGCCCTCCAGCCTCCTCTGCCCTGGCCTCTGCCCTCCAGCCTCCTCTGCCCTGGCCTCTGCCCTCCAGCCTCCTCTGCCCTGGCCTCTGCCCTCCAGCCTCCTCTGCCCTGGCCTCTGCCCTCCAGCCTCCTCTGCCCTGGCCTCTGCCCTCCAGCCTCCTCTGCCCTGGCCTCTGCCCTACAGCCTCCTCTGCCCTACAGCCTCCTCTGCCCTGGCCTCTGCCCTCCAGCCTCCTCTGCCCTGGCCTCTGCCCTCCAGCCTCCTCTGCCCTGGCCTCTGCCCTCCAGCCTCCTCTGCCCTCCAGCCTCCTCTGCCCTCCAGCCTCCTTTGCCCTCCAGCCTCCTCTGCCCTGCCCTCTGCCCTCCAGCCTCCTCTGCCCTGGCCTCTGCCCTGGCCTCTGCCCTCCAGCCTCCTCTGCCCTGGCCTCTGCCCTCCAGCCTCCTCTGCCCTGGCCTCTGCCCTGGCCTCTGCCCTCCAGCCTCCTCTGCCCTGGCCTCTGCCCTCCAGCCTCCTCTGCCCTGGCCTCTGCCCTCCAGCCTCCTCTGCCCTGGCCTCTGCCCTCCAGCCTCCTCTGCCCTGGCCTCTGCCCTACAGCCTCCTCTGCCCTACAGCCTCCTCTGCCCTGGCCTCTGCCCTCCAGCCTCCTCTGCCCTGGCCTCTGCCCTCCAGCCTCCTCTGCCCTGGCCTCTGCCCTCCAGCCTCCTCTGCCCTCCAGCCTCCTCTGCCCTCCAGCCTCCTTTGCCCTCCAGCCTCCTCTGCCCTGCCCTCTGCCCTCCAGCCTCCTCTGCCCTGCCCTCTGCCCTCCAGCCTCCTCTGCCCTCCAGCCTCCTCTGCCCTGGCCTCTGCCCTCCAGCCTCCTCTGCCCTGGCCTCTGCCCTCCAGCCTCCTCTGCCCTGGCCTCTGCCCTCCAGCCTCCTCTGCCCTGGCCTCTGCCCTCCAGCCTCCTCTGCCCTGGCCTCTGCCCTCCAGCCTCCTCTGCCCTGGCCTCTGCCCTCCAGCCTCTTCTGCCCTGGCCTCTGCCCTCCAGCCTCCTCTGCCTGGCCTCTGCCCTCCAGCCTCCTCTGCCCTGTCCTCTGCCCTCCAGCCTCTGCTCTCCTCTGCCCTACAGCCTCCGCTCTCCTCTCCCTGTCCTCTGCCCTCAGCTTCCGCTCTCCTCTCCCTCTCCTCTACCCTCCACCTTCCGCTCTCCTCTCCCTCTCCTCTACCCTCCACCTTCCGCTCTCCTCTCCCTCTCCTCCGCCCTCCAGCCTCCACTCGCTTCTCCCTGTCCTCTGCCCTCCAGCCTCCGCTCTCCTCTCCCTGTCCTCTGCCCTCCAGCTCCGCCCTCCTCTGCCCTCCAGCCTCCACTCTCCTCTCCCTGTCCTCTGCCCTCCAGCCTCCGCTCTCCTCACCCCTCCATATGCAATGTACACTATGTGTGTATACGTGTGTATGTACGCACTTCCGTCACTTTGTCCACACTTCCCTCAACTTTGTACACACACACACATACACACACACTCCGCTATACTTACCACCGGCCCTGCGTCCGCTGCCTGGATCCTCAGTCGACATGTCGCTGCCCCCAAACTACTGGATCCAATATAGCGTCCAAGATGTCTTGAAAAACTACCCGGACAACATATTGGATCCAGTCGTCCGGGGGCGCGGCGACATGTGGACTCAGGATCCAGGCGGCGGGGAAGACGCAGGGTCGGTGGTAAGTATAGCGGAGTGTATGTGTGTGCTTACCACTCTGCCCACGGCGCTGCGCTGACCATCTGCACGGCTGCGCCCACCCTGCCCACGTCGCCCGCGCTGCGCTGACCACTCTGCCCACGGCGCTGCACTGACCACTCTGCCCACGGCGCTGCACTGACCACTCTGCCCACGGCGCTGCACTGACCACTCTGCCCACGGCGCTGCACTGACCACTCTGCCCACGGCGCTGCACTGACCACATCTGCCCACGGCGCTGCACTGACCACTCTGCCCACACCGCTGCGCTGACCAATCTCACCGCACTCACTGCTAACCACTGAGCCACCCCACTCACTGCTAACCACTGAGCCACCGCACTCACTGCTAACCACTGAGCCACCGCACTCACTGCTAACCACTGAGCCACCGCACTCACTGCTAACCACTGAGCCACCGCACTCACTGCTAACCACTGAGCCACCGCACTCACTGCTAACCACTGAGCCACCCCACTCACTGCTAACCACTGAGCCACCGCACTCACTGCTAACCACTGAGCCACCGCACTCACTGCTAACCACTGAGCCACCGCACTCACTGCTAACCACTGAGCCACCCCACCGCACTCACTGCTAGCCACTGAGCCACCGCACTCACTGCTAACCACTGAGCCAGCGCACTCACTGCTAACCACTGAGCCACCGCACGCAGTACTAACCACTGAGCCAACCGCGCAGTGCTAACCACTGAGCCACCGCGCAGTGCTACCCACTGAGCCACCGCGCAGTGCTAACCACTGAGCCACCTCTATACACACAATTAATTTCATCGCACTCCCCTAACTATTACTAAATAAACTATATATGGATTCTAGACTACCCGATTCTTTAGAATCGGGCTGCCATCTAGTTTGATATAAATGTATAAGCCGAAACCGAGTATTTTTGTTAGCCTTGCGAAGCTAAGCAGAAAGACTCTGAAGACATGTAGTCGGGCTTGTCCTGTCCGTGTTCTTCTGGTAGCTTCTGGTTTTGCGACAAGCTAATAAATATTTGGGGAAGTTGCTAGTGTTACTTCTGTGTTGCAAGTTCCAAAGACTGCGTGTGGACTGTGAATTGTGCTTTTTATAATGGGTGATTACTAACCCAAGTATTTCCAAGAACCACTAGGGAATAAAAAATAAGATTTGTAAAAACCAATGCATAACTGGTGGGCACTCTAGTATGTGATTGTCTATGCCCTTATATGTTACTAGATGGTGGCCCAATTCTAATGCATCAGGTATTCTAGAATATGTATGTAGTTGACATACTGCAACTGACAGAACTTGTTCAGTCAACGTGAGTGAACTACATATATATATAGCAGCGCTATGGTATATGGTGGTTGTTGAGGGGGAAGTGATGGCATAATTAATATGAATCACTGAACTCCATATTGGATTTTATGAGAGCTGAATATTTCAACCATGTATAGCATTGTTCTTCTGTGTGATGTCCTTTCGTTTCAGGAGTAAAGGTTGCATCTACATGCTAAATGGATATTGGCCCTGAATACACATCCTCTGTGTTGATCTTGAATGCAGATGCTGTTTGTCAAATCCAATGTCATTTACATATGTATGCAACCTTTGTGGGTTTGGAGCATTGGCCATTGCTCTTCAGGTAGACATCCCGTCTCCGGCCTATGGAGATGTATATTGCTAGACAATACTGATGATGTTTGACTGATAGTCCATTGTTCTTCAGATTGGCTCCAGGATGTCTATCAAAGAGTGTTAAAACTTATTTAACACAAGACTTTCTTCCCTGATACAAGTACGCCATCCGCAGGCAGGGAATTATTACTGCATATTACAGGAGGTGATTGGAAATAGTTGCCACAGATGATACCTGAGACGGGCGGAGTTGTGGGTTGCATGTGGGTGTGGATGTGAAATCTTTACTATAAAAGGAGGTGAAATCAAGACCCTCACTCTCTTTCTACTTGAATCCACCATGGTATAGGACATCGACATCTGGCCTAAGTATCATTCCATATCTATCTTTATATCTATCTCTCTCTCTCTCCCTATATTTATCTCTATATCTCTCTCTCTCTCTCTTATAATATAGGGATAGTTAGATCACTAATATAGTGTGCATGTATATTTAGGTAACGTGGGTATTAGTAACTGTGGGTGTTTACATATTGTAACAGTAATTGATTGTGTGTTAGTTATCGTGCTATCTAGAAATATATATATTATTGTTGTTGACTTTTTGGGTGTGTTTAATAAATATTCATTTATTAGAACAGACTTGTTTTCATTAAGTCGTCAGGATATATATATATATCTTATATATATATATATATAATTAATCAGCATAGGAACAGAAAGCGGTAGGAAGGGAAGATTCTGGATATCGGTGATTGTAGTCATAACCGACAATAATAACCGATAAACAGAACCAGACCTACAACAAATTGGCGAGCCTAGGCCCACTGTTTGAGGTTGTTCTAGTGTCTTTTGTACTGAAAACCTGTGGTCATCGTCTGGAGCGGATCAGGCCAGGGGAACGTGGACACAGATAACAGGAGGCACGGTGAAATGCTCCGTTATTCTGTGCGTTCAGTGCCCTGATAGCCCAGACGGGTGACACAGTTTTCAGTCTTAGTAAGACACGGGACAAAGTCCTCATCAGAGAACCTTTTTCTGATTTTAACAATTTTTCTGATTCCTTTTACACGATACACGTCTATCCGCGAGGGTGATCATCACGTCACTTCGTTCTAACTCCATCAACGTTTGGTTCATCTGAGGAGTTCAGCTGGTCGGGAAAGAAGGCGTTCCGGAGAAAAAGGACCTTTTTCCAAGCAGCACAAGAGGGGCGAAGGAACAGACTGCACCAAGCACCATGGCCTCTGAACAGGTGAGTATGAACTTCTCCACCCTTAAACACCTGTGTAGAAATAGCACATTTAACCCAATACTGCCCACCGCATATAAGTCCACAGAGATGCTCTGGTCAACTTTACTGGACCAGGCATACGCACATGATAGAGTTTGTATTAGTAAAAGTGTTTTCCACAAAACTAAGAAACGCCTCCAAATGCTGGCAAAATTAGTGTATACTTTTGAGGACAGCATTTGCAGGCCGGAGCATGTGGAAACACTTGCTACCACAAGAAAAGCAGACAAAGTTTCCGCATCGGATAACCTACACTGCCATTGTTGTGTGGAAAGCATTAAACGTATACACACTCTAGAAACTGAGCTAGAAGAAAGGGCCCAGTGTACAGCCGACAGGGGCCGGGAAATCTGTGTGTTAGAATCTAGGATCTCAGAGAAAGAAACCTATTATTCTGACATGGATAGAGAGCTCCTCAGTCTGTACACTGAGATAAATCAGTTCAAGAGTAGAGTTGCATCCATGGATGCACTAGTGAGCACACTTAGAGAGGATCTGGCTGCAAAGTCGCAAACGATTGTGAATTTGCAACAGGTCATCTCTAATCTGTCACGGCCTGGTACAAATAGCATGGTGCCTTTGCCCACGAAACAGGTTTGTGTTTCAGGTACTGCACAGGATGGGGAGACCGCGGCAACAGGGCCCACGTTCTCCATGGATCATAGATCCGGAGCTATAGAGTCCAGGGGACAGGTGGAACGATCGCTACATTTCACTCACCGCTTTCAGGGTCAGGACGAGAGTTGGGGATATGGAGGTAGGTGGGAAAGGGATCACACCACTTCCAATCCACCAAATCGTTCAGTAAGGTCAGATGAATTTTATCCTAACCGTAACAGTATGGAAAGGATAACATTTCTGTTACGGATCTGCAAGGAGATCCCAAAATATGATCCCAGTCTAGATGCGTTTACTGCATGTGATATCTTTGAAGGTCACTGCAATAAATATTCTGTGGCTCCAGAACTTCGAATGGAGCTATTCAAGTTGTGGTTGCCTACACACCTCAATCAGAGGTATGAGGCAATGGGGAGCACGGAACCCAGTAATGGACAGTTTCATGATAAGGAAGAACGCCTTTCCTTACTAATGACACTGGCAACGGGCCACGGGGACGTTACTCCAGAAATCCTGATGAAATTCAGACCAACTATTCACGATGAACCTTTATCGCTGTGTAGTCGGTTTGAAGCTATGTACAGGAAGGTCACTATGGATCAAGGTATCGGTATTCCACAAGGCATGATCCGCATGTTTGTGGAAAAATTCCCATACCTTGATACTGCAATTAGGTTGAGTGCAGCGAGGGAACCATCGCTCACTGATGCGGCCATGATTATTGAGCAGTGTAGACAAGATCTACTGCACAATAAAACGTCGGTTAATGTTAGGGAGCTTGTGCCTGTACACTTTAGATCACAAGATGAACGTGTGCGCCATGCTAGAAAGAAGTCAGCTGTTCGCCCCTCGGCCCACCATTTGAGAGGACAGGGAGCATTCAATGCTTTCTATGTTTGCAATTTGGGCACATGAAGAAAAATTGTCCTCAGTGGGTACGGAGCCGAAACAGCCCTGAAAAATTTGGCAATAATAATGGTTTCAAGATGAAACCTAATTATGCCAGAACAGTGGGGGAACAGGCTGATGGGTCTCGGGGATATTTACAAGAGCAGACACCAAAATGTGTTGCCACTGTAAATGCCCCAGTTGATGGTACAGGGGTTGTGGAATCTACTGATTCCACAACTAGAACTATGGTTGAGGATCTCCAAATTGCAGTATGTACCTCTCAGGTACCTACTGGAAATCTTGTCAACATCGATTGACAATTAGGGATCCCTAAAGAGCTGGCTCCAGTATGTCCTGTCATACTGGATTCTTCAGGGAGGCCCCACATAAAAGCCAGAATTAAAGATCAGGACACACAAATTATGCTTGATACTGGTGCGGAAATCTCCATTACTAATATCAAACATGATTTGCATCCAAACAGCCCTCAGTGTGTGGTGATCGGATTTGATCACTAACAAGGGGGGATGAAGGCCCACAGAATTGAGGAAGTGATTGTCCAGATTGCCAAACACTTAACCCTCAAGATCCCAATGTGGTATTACCCTGGTTCTGACAACATCATAGGAACTGATGTAATGAGCCAAAATGGATGGATCCTGGATTTGGCAAACTGCATTGTGTGGAAGGGACCCAGACAATCCAAGGTGTGTGTCATACAACGCCAGTGTCTGGGACCACCTTTGCCAGCAATGGAGAATTCAGCTGATATGCTCGAACACAAATGGCCAGAGGTCTCTCATAATATAGACCTTGAACCCATTGTGTACGAACATCCTGATCTGTGGGCCCAGGGTAAAAATGACTGTGGCAGATTGATTGGTGTCCAGGTGGACATACAGGGGCCAGACCCACCCCCTCAACGTCAATATCGCTTTCCACCGGAAGCGACACAGTCGATAGTCAACACTGTCCTGGAATTGGAGACCAAGGGTGTGGTCATAGAGGGGAATTCAAAGTGCAACAACCCTCTATGGCCTGTGAAGAAAAAGGACACTGATGCGTGGTGTCTCACCATAGACCTACGTGTCCTTAATAAGTACACTCCGATGTCTGCCCCCGTAGTTGCACAAACTCCTAACATAATGGCGAGGATAAGTGGCAAAAGCCGCATATTCTCAACCATTGATGTCGCCAATGGGTTCTTCTCTATTGAACTCACAGAAAACTGTAGGTACAAATTTGCTTTCACAGTGGGGAACAAACAGTACATGTTTAATGTGCTCCCCCAGGGGTTCCACAGTAGTCCTACGTATTTTCATCAGGCATTGGCGGCCGTACTGAGCATGTTTTCTCGGCCGGAATGTCTCCTGCAATATGTAGATGACTTATTCCTGCACACAGAGACCATGGAAGAACACTTGATTCTGTTAAGGGAACTCTTGGGACTCCTATCTAAATCTGGACTCAAGCTGAGTCCTCACAAGGCAAATTTGGCCAGAACAGAGGTGACTTTCCTTGGGTGCAGGTCTCTTTTGGAGCCAAAGGTATTGTGGCGGCCCGAGTGGAAGCTATGGTCAAGTTACCTCAGCCTGGCACTCTACAGGACCTACGGAAGTTCCTAGGAGTGGCCAACTTCATGAGGGAATTCATAGAGGATTTTGCTGCCAAAGCAAAACCCCTTTATGAACTCCTCAGAGGAGAAGAACCCTCACTCCAGGGCTGGTCAGAAGCACAGGATGAGGCCTTTTCAAGTCTGAAAAGAGACCTCTCCTCTGCACCTGTGTTAGCCACCCCCAACCCAGAAGGAGAAATGGCCATCCAGGCACATGCTGGGACTGAGTCTATCTCTGTCGTCCTTCTACAGCAGGTAGGACATGACAGTAGACCACTGGGATACTTTTCCTGGCTCCTCTCGCCGGTCGAACGAGGGTTCGACGAATGTGCCAAACAACTGGCTGCCATACAGTATGCCGTTAAAACCACTGAGCATATTGTAGGTTTCAGATCTCTGACTGTACAGACACCACATTCTCCTTTGGTTATTTTACTCAGAGATACACTCCTTGGAGTCTCCCAACAGAGATTCGGGAAATGGATCATGGACCTCAGTGGCCGGAATCTGAAAGTGGACCACAAGGCAAAGTATGTTCTGTCCCAGTTGTTAAACATGACAGGGACCGAACATGACTGTGGTCAGGGCCGGCCCTAGGCATGTGCGAGTTGTGCGGCAGCACAGGGTGCCACGCTCCAGGGGGCGCTGCAGGGAGACAGCAGTCACTGTGATTTGCAGGGGCCTCGCTGTTCCTTCCTGCGCCCAAATCTTAAGTTGAAAGCACTCATTCTGTTGTGCTGTGTACAGCACAGTGTACCTCAGCAGAACGAAGATGAACCATGCAGTACACCGCCCCTCTTCTCTCCAGAACCATCAAGTCTCCTCCTGGCCTCCAGCCAGTGCAGAACGGAGGAGGGCGTCCCCTCACCCAAGAACTCTTCTATGGAGGTGAGGAGGTCACTGCTAATTGCCATCTTCAGCCCTGCAGTATGGTGCCGGCTCTGAGATAAGAAACTTTTAGTGCTGGGAGCTCTGCGCAATATCAGGTTTCTCAGCCACACACAGCACCGACCCAGCACCGAGCTGTGAGAGGAAGGAAGGCCTCACTGATCCTAATCTCCTGTCACTACTGAGTCCAGGCTGCTGCCTCAGTATACAGGCTCTCCTCCTCCTCATACACCTGTACAGTGTATATATAGTATATAGTGGTCAGTATACAGGCTCTTTATCATTCCTGTGTCCTAAGATTGTCAGCTCCTGTGATCAGGCCTCTCCTCCTCCTCATACACCTGTACAGTGTATATATAGTATATAGTGGTCAGTATACAGGCTCTTTATCATTCCTGTGTCCTAAGATTGTCAGCTCCTGTGATCAGGGCTCTCCTCCTCCTCATACACCTGTACAGTGTATATATATATATAGTATATAGTGATCAGTATACAGGCTCTCCTCCTCCTCATACACCTGTACAGTGTATATATATAGTATATAGTGATCAGTATACAGGCTCTTTATCATCCTGTGTGGTCAGATTGTCAGCTCCTGTGATCAGGGCTCTCCTCCTCCTCATACACCTGTACAGTATATACATAGTATATAGTGATCAGTGTACAGGCTCTCCTCCTCCTCATCTCCTCATACACCTGTACAGTGTATATATATATATAGTATATAGTAATCAGTATAGAGGCTCTCCTCCTCCTCATACACCTGTACAGTGTATATATAGTATATAGTGATCAGTATACAGGCTCTTTATCATCCTGTGTGGTCAGATTATGCAAATAGAGTCTGTGGAGCCTCTGTTAGGAGTCTCAAACACAGAACTAGCCATCTATCCCTCCAGGGAAGGACCCAGCCAAGGGATGGCTCCTTGTGGAGAACACCATAACCACCATATGAAGTGGCCCTTTAAGTCAATATCCAACTCTTTTACAAGTTTACAGATATGACAAGGGAATACCAAGGCCAAGTATCCATCCACATACAGCTGTTTCGGGGTGTTGCCCCTCATCAGTGTGGAGTAGGATTCTGGCTAGGTGGGAGCAAGGCCTAGTAGACCAAGATTGCAAAGTATTCACTGATCTCAGGGACACCAGTCCAAGAAAACACTGCGGGCAGCTGGCTAAAGCGCTCAAACACAGTGAATTCCTAGGCACATTGCCCCCTGGGAAATATGAATATGCAAATAGAGTCTGTGGAGCCTCTGTTAGGAGTCTCAAACACAGAACTAGCCATCTATCCCTCCAGGGAAGGACCCAGCCAAGGGGTGGCTCCTTGCAGAGAACACCATAACCACCATATGAAGTGGCCCTTTAAGTCAATATCCAACTCTTTTACAAGTTTACAGATATGACAAGGGAATACCAAGGCCAAGTATCCATCCACATACAGCTGTTTCGGGTGTTGCCCCTCATCAGTGTGGAGTAGGATTCTGGCTAGGTGGGAGCAAGGCCTAGTAGACCAAGATTGCAAAGTATTCACTGATCTCAGGGAGACCAGTCCAAGAAAACACTGCGGGCAGCTGGCTAAAGCGCTCAAACACAGTGAATTCCTAGGCACATTGCCCCTGGGAAATATGAATATGCAAATAGAGTCTGTGGAGCCTCTGTTAGGAGTCTCAAACACAGAACTAGCCATCTATCCCTCCAGGGAAGGACCCAGCCAAGGGATGGCTCCTTAAGGAGAACACCATAACCACCATATGAAGTGGCCCTTTAAGTCAATATCCAACTCTTTTACAAGTTTACAGATATGACAAGGGAATACCAAGGCCAAGTATCCATCCACATACAGCTGTTTCGGGGTGTTGCCCCTCATCAGTGTGGAGTAGGATTCTGGCTAGGTGGGAGCAAGGCCTAGTAGACCAAGATTGCAAAGTATTCACTGATCTCAGGGACACCAGTCCAAGAAAACACTGCGGGCAGCTGGCTAAAGCGCTCAAACACAGTGAATTCCTAGGCACATTGCCCCCTGGGAAATATGAATATGAAAATAGAGTCTGTGGAGCCTCTGTTAGGAGTCTCAAACACAGAACTAGCCATCTATCCCTCCAGGGAAGGACCCAGCCAAGGGGTGGCTCCTTGCGGAGAACTTCATATGGTGGTTATGGTGTTCTCCGCAAGGAGCCACCCCTTGGCTGGGTCCTTCCCTGGAGGGATAGATGGCTAGTTCTGTGTTTGAGACTCCTAACAGAGGCTCCACAGACTCTATTTGCATATTCATATTTCCCAGGGGGCAATGTGCCTAGGAATTCACTGTGTTTGAGCGCTTTAGCCAGCTGCCCGCAGTGTTTTCTTGGACTGGTCTCCCTGAGATCAGTGAATACTTTGCAATGTGTGGTCAGATTGTCAGTTCCTGTGATCAGGGCTCTCCTCCTCATACACCTGTACAGTATATATATAGTGATCAGTATACAGGCTCTCCTCCTCCTCATACACCTGTACAGTATATATATAGTATATAGTGATCAGTATACAGGCTCTCCTCCTCCTCATACACCTGTACAGTGTATATATAGTATATAGTGATCAGTATACAGGCTCTCCTCCTCCTCATACACCTGTACAGTATATATAGTATATAGTGATCAGTATACAGGCTCTTTATCATTATGTGTGGTCAGATTGTCAGCTCCTGTGATCAGGGCTCTCCTCCTCCTCATACACATATATATAGTATATAGTGATCAGTATACAGGCTCTGTATCATTCCTGTGTCCTAAGATTATCAGCTCCTGTGATCAGGGCTCTCCTCCTCCCCAAACACGTGTATATATATAGTATATAGTGATCAGTATACAGACTCTCCTCCTCCTTCACTGTATACAGTGCTAACGACTGAGCCACCATATACTGTGCTAACCACTGAGGCATCATATACTGTGCTAACCACTGAGCCTCCGTATACTGTGTTAACCAAGGAGCGTCCGTATACAATGCTAACCACTGAGCCACCATACAGTGCTAATCACTGAGTCACCATATACAGTTCTAACCACTGAGCCACCATATACAGTGCTAACCACTGAGCCACCATATACAGTGCTAACCACTGAGCCACCGTATACAGTGCTAACCACTGAGCCACCATATACAGTGCTAACCACTGAGCCACCATATACAGTGCTAACAGTGACCCACCGTATACAGTGCTAACCACTGAGCCACCATATACAGTGCTAACCACTGAGCCACCATACAGTGCTAACCACTGAGCCACCATACAGCGCTAACCACTGAGCCACCATACACATTGCTAACCACTGAGCCACCGTATACAGTGCTAACCACTGAGCCACCGTATACAGTGCTAACCACTGAGCCACCGTATACAGTGCTAACCACTTAGCCACCGTATACAGTGCTAACCACTGAGCCACCGTATACAGTGCTAATCACTAAGCCACCATATACAGTGCTAACTACTGAGCCACCATATACAGTGCTAACCACTGACCCACCATATACAATGCTAACAGTGACCCACCGTATACAGTGCTAACCACTGAGCCACCATATACAGTGCTAACCACTGAGCCAGGATTTGGGAGAAACGTATAGTAGATGCTGATCCCATCAATAGAGCCAGGAATATCGCCGCTCTCAGCCAAGAGATGACAGAACAGTCCCATCAATCTCCACATAGAGCGTCAGCGCCTCATTCTTCAGATACACATCGCCCTATTGGTGAGATCCACATGTACCACCCATTGTGTAATATCCATGGATACGGTATAAATATACAGAATTACATTATCCCTTTTAGTGTAAATTCAGACATAGTGGAATTAATATGAATTTGAGTTGCAGATTTCTGGGCACAAATTTGGAAGAGTTTATTGTACAATATATGTGAATAAATTAATTATTTTAGAATATAAAAAATGTCGTCCTGTTCCCATTTGTATCCTGGGAAACTGGGTACAAAAATCAATAGGATGGGGGCACCAAAAGGCAGTTTTGCACAGGGCACCATTTAGGCTAAGGCCGGCCCTGACTGTGGTCAACCATCACTATCCAGTACACCACAAATATTCAGGACCGACAGACATCCAGAAGACAGGGTCATCTTTGTTGATGGCTCTCGTTTCTGTCTGGACGGCACATATGTGTCCGGATTTGCAGTGCTGGATGAGACCACAGGCACCCGGAGTCTGGTCCGGCTGCCGGGTCACATGTCAGCACAACGGGCTGAACTGGAGGCTGTCAAGGAGGCTCTCCTCCTTCAACCTCCAGGGAATCGAACTATATATAGTGACAGTTCATATGTAGTTCGATCTCTCACCCTGCACCTGAACACATGGAAAAAACAAGGGTTTGTGGACAGCCAGAATAAATCTCTGGCCCACGTTACAGTCCTAAAGGAATTGTGGGATTGGGGCATGGCACATCCAGCGGAGGCAGCCATTATAAAAGTCCCAGCACATCAAAGAGGAGAACAGCCTTTGACCATAGGAAATAACAAGGCCGATGAACTGGCCAAGTTTGCAGCAGTGTCTGGTGTCCTTCGGGAACCAGGAACTGAGCAGATCCCTGCATTCCAGATTGCAGTGAGGCAAACCAAACTAAAAGATGGCCCTGTGTCATTTGAAGAGGAACAGGCAAAAGATCCCGTTCTACTGACATATATCGCAGCTCCACAGCATCCCTGGACAATATGTCAGGGAATTCTGTGTCATGATACTGGTACCCAACAACTTCCTCTACCAGTAGTCCCGCAACATCTACAGGCAGAACTGACGAGACTAAACCACCAACTGTTTGGGCACCTTGGTCGCGACAAGCTACTGTCCCTCCTGAAAGACAAATTATACTGGTCTGGAATGTCCAATACAGTAGTAAGGGTCCCATATGAGGCTGAAGGTCTCCAACCAGTCAAAGCCAAATCCAACCTGGATTCTTGCAATGTTTCTACCCACCTGATGAAGGCAGCGCTCTGCTGCAGAAACGCGTAGTGGCCTGTAAGAGGTTAATAAAGAAACCTTTTCTAAAATAACCCTAGTGCCATTTATCTCTAGCCCTAGCGCTCCACAGACCAGGGATTTTTTTACTCTTAGCTTCTTGCACTTGTGCACACCTGGCAAGAGCAGCTCTGGACAAGAGATACCATTAATCCTAGATCCTGAGTTCCATGACCTAGCAATACAACACGGTCACCGTTGTAGGACCTGTGGTGACATCATTCCGGTCATTGATCGCGACAGGAGCTGGAGCTCCCGGAGCAACTTTCGGTGCCTCCACTATACCTCCAGGCGGAGGTGGATTCACAGGCGTAAGACCGCAGTTGTGCAGGGTTGCACAACCACCTCTGGTGAGTGGCTACACAGCCCTGGGCCTAAATCCACTTCAAAAACTTTCTTCACATGCGCTCCCACCCCCTCCCCCCTTTTTGTCTACCCACCAATTGGCAGATCCCATAGCTCCTCAACTGTCATCCCCATGGAAGGTCATCACAGGAACTAAATTCATCCTATATACATGGCGAATTTCTGTAGATGACTTCAGAGTAGATCACTGGGATCACAGATGTGAGGAGTTTGTGAGGAACCAAATTGACATGATGAGAGGATGGGTAGAGGCGGGGCAAGAAGTGAGAAAAGATGATCCCCGACACAGGAAATTCAGGAGTAGGAGAGACTTGATAGAGATGGGAATTAGTGGAGGTGCATTGGGAGTAGGTGCCCTGAACACTATGGATATGGAAGTCCTGAGAGGTAAGCTCTGGGACATTGCGCGACATGCTGGGGAAGGGTTCAGAACTCAGCTTGATGTAAACCATGTCTTAGAGGGTTTGCAACATTCGCACATTGATGCCACTACCTCTCTATCTTCGGCTCTACGAGAGAAGTTTAGAAAGTTAGTTGCAGGTCTTGTAGAAGTGCAAGACAGAGTTCAGTTTGCCCTAGCATGTACGAAGGTCCAGAGTGAACTCTCTGACAACCTAAAGCATATAGTGTCCTCTCAATACAAGGGCCACTTCCCATTCAACCTCAGACAAAGAGTAAGTTCCCTAATCTCCCCGTTTGCAGCCAACCACACAAACTGGTGGCTGGTTCAATGGCATGGGTGCCATAATCTCACCTGCACGGCATCTTCTTTGGCACCTGTATCTGGTAATATCAAGAAGGGGTACAGTGCCATGAATATAGGAATTGTTGTTAGCAATCAGACGGTGCTTCATCCACAGCTCACCTCAGACATCCTAACCTATGAGCGAGGCCACCCTTATCTGTTTGATACAGAGGGATGTTGGAGGAAAGAGGATGCTATCTTCTGTCAAGGGAGTCAAGATAGGGTGCTTAGGCACCAGTGTTGGGACTCTGAGGGGTCATGTGAGATGAAGACTAACACTATACCCTCCTCTCGTCTGAAATATTTGGGTCAAGGGTATTGGTGTTGGTACCAAGGGAAAAATGTAACGTATTCTTTATATGGCACTAATTGCACCGAAAGAGGCATACTCCTCCCAGGAGCATATTGTACCCTTAGTCCCGTTTTAGGTTTAGATGTTGCAGATCAGCAGGGGAGGACCCCGATAACACCGGAGAAGAGACTCGACATTCGCCCTGACACTCCTGTGAGACTGCAAAAGATTCCTCTTGGTTTTGGTCGTGAGCTCAAGCGTCTCTTGTTAGATTTCAGCAAAGAAGACAACATACTCCGAAATCTTCATGAGGCTGAGAATCAAGCCACTATTCAGCTTGAGCATGACAAAACCAAGATAACGAGGATTACCAATGCCTTAGATACAGACTCTAAGGTGTCCTGGTGGGAAAGTATATTTGGCTATAGTCCAACAGCTACATCATTTTTTAATTTCATTATCCACCCTGTAATTGTTCTTCTGGTTCTTGTTCTTGTTATGTACATTGGACTGTGCCTAGTTTACCGGAGAGTAAAGAGACTTGCCCACCAGATACAAGAGAACCAGGCAGATCTTCACGAATTTAACTGCCGAAGAAGGTCCAGGACTTGGCACTAAAAGTCCTGAAACCTTGAGATTATATTTGATAAGAGTGTTTAGGACATTACGTCAACTCAACCCTGAAACCTCATAACATTGTATATTTTGTTTGGCTTTTACTTTGAGTTATGGTTAAGGGATGGGGGAGGGAAATATGGTATCATTATACTCTGTTTAATTTTTACATCGGTATATAGGTTTTTTTTTTTTTTTTTGTATGAATGAGGAAAGAGTAGGGTTCTGTAGGGACAGGCCCCATCATTGTCTAAGGTTTTTGCTACTTCAACCCTTGAGCTGGTAACATTCATAAGGGATGTGCACACACCCTTGATATTTGTGTAGAAAGGTGTTTTCTTTCTTCTATAGATCTCTTTATAGTATATGCAATATGTCTATGGATTTGGCAGCTAGGGAGGCACTGTGGGATAACCAGGTGTCCTCTGTTTTCCACTCTGAGATTCCGCTTGTACCTGATGATGATTTTCAGTCTATGACCACTCGCCTGATGGGCCTACATAGAAGCCATATCCGCATATGGTGGAATGTAAAGAGCCTTCAGGAATACAGTAAAGTAAACATCATTCCCCGTGGGTTACGTGTGCAGATATTCCCTGCATGGGAAGTAGAGCAGGATTTTAGGTTACTCTGGGAAAGTGGCTTAGTGGAATGCTCTCAAATTCTAATTAAAATGCACATTTCTCATGATCAGTCTGTATTGTCTAAAATCAAAGAGGAAATTAAGGAGTTGGATGATAAAATGTTGGTTTTTGATCAAGTAACCCTGGTACAACCCTTTTTGGCTAGATTGAAGACTAATATTGAGAAGTATGAGAAGGAGGTGATGGTTGGCAAGAGAAATAAATTTTTGCGAGATAAACAGGATTTTGAGGCCCACAGGGCATACAAGTGGGTGCATAGTGGCAATAGACGTAACAACAAAAATAAGAGACCTAAAACTACTCCACTGCGGGTACCCGCTATACCACCTAGTGATATTGCGCCACCTAGCATACCCAGTATCCCAGTGATACCTCAACCTGCCACTACTGATCCAACAGATGGGATGTCTAGCAATTTTTTACCTACAGATCACAGCAATCTAGAAGGAGGACGAGGAGAGGCGGTCGCAAATACCAGGCTAAGAAACAAAAAGCTCTCCAAAAAGAAATCTCCCTTCGGGCTGCCCAGCCACAACTCACGGTCGAGACGACATCCGTACTAAGTGGTAAGGATACCCTACAAATCATCAATTTAACGGACTACCAGCTTTCAGAAGTGGAAACTAGGGTTCTATCAAAGGGCTTATCTTTTTCCCCTACACAGACGTTGGATAAATTTGTTCTGATCAAAGACGTTTATTTATTTTGTAGAACCCTTACTTTCAGGTATCTTTAGCAAACACCAACGGCAGTTGCAAATACACCTGAACATGAACAAAGAGTGTTACGTGAATTGCTGGATCTACTGGATGAACAGGATGACCTGACAGGTAGGAGGATATGCAGTTTGAGATTGCCGTCACAGCACACCCCCTCTTTGAATATGTCTCCAACAACTATGACCTTTTTCCATACCATGGTACATGATATCAAGGCTTTGAAGAAAAGAAATGACTACAAGTTGGATAATTTGACCAGCGATGAAAGAGAAGCTCTTCGTACCTTGGAAGGTAATAAAACCTTCGTTTTAAGGAGGCTGACAAAGGGGGGAACGTGGTGCTGTGGCCGATAGATCAATATGTGGGTGAAGCACACCGACAACTGCATGACCCAAACCTGTACACTAAACTTCCTTCTGATCCTACAGCGATTTTTCAGAAAAAACTACGTAACCTCATCTCTGATGCCTTTTACATGGGCATAATCAATAAACGGGAAAAGGACTGCCTGATGCCAACCAGCCCGACGATCCCCACTTTATACCTTCTTCCGAAGGTACACAAGTCTTTGAATAATCCACCTGGGAGACCCATCGTGTCTGGGATTGGCAGTTTAATCGAACATTCCTGTGAATATGTTGATTTCTTTCTCCAACCTCTAGTGACCAATTTAAAATCGTACATCAGGGATACGCTACATCTAATGGAAGTGCTGGAGAAGGTACAGATTCCGGACAACATATTACTGGTCTCCTTGGATATTGAAGCCCTGTATACGAGCATCGGACATGAGGTTGGATTACACGCCGTATCTACATTCCTGGAAAGGGAACTTGGTGGTAAGACACTGCATAATGATTTCCTGCTTAGACTCCTTAGTTTTACCCTAAAACAGAACTACTTTGTTTTCGATCGGACCTTCTACAGGCAGATCTCCGGGGCGGCGATGGGGGCGCGTTGTGCCCCCTCCTTTGCTAACCTTTTTCTAGGGTGGTGGGAGGGGGAGCACGTGTACCCCTCGCCGGCTTTCTCGGGGTCTGTCTGTGGATGGTTTCGATATATTGATGACGTGGTTTTTCTGTGGAGGGGTACTAGGGAGTCATGTGTGGATTTCATTGCAGGGCTCAACCAAAATAATCTGAATATTCGTCTGACATGGAACATCTCGGCCACTACACTCGACTTTTTGGACGTGCAATTGCAGTTGGATGGGAACAGAATACGGACGTGCCTGCACCGCAAGGTAACGGCAAGTAATAGTTTACTCCATCATGACAGCTTCCATCCACATCATCTTAAGAGGGGTATTCCGACTGGACAATTTCTAAGGGTAAAACGCAACTGCAGTCGAGAGGAAGATTTTTTACATCAATCTCTAGACTTGAGTAATAGGTTCCGTGAAAGGGGTTATCCCAAAGGTTTGGTGGGCCGTGCCTTTAACCATGCCAGGGAACAAGATAGATCTACCCTATTAAAACCGAGGATCAGAGTTGGACAGACACCCTCTATGCCTCGTCTTATCACCACCTTTAATAACCAATGGAGAGATGTGTGGGGACTGTTACATAAAAATTGGAGCATATTGACGTCTGACAGTAAAATACAGTATGTTCTCTTGTTTCAGAGAAACCACTACTTACTGCAAGAAGAGCACGAAACTTGCGAGACACCCTTATGAAAAGCCATTTTATTAGGCCCTCGACAAAATTAGGTACAGGCTTTACCCTCAAAGGCTCCTTTGCCTGTGGAAACTGCTGCGTCTGTCAGTTTATGCCTACAACCAGGAAATTCAGAAATAACCAGAATGGAAAGGAATATGAGTTACAACAATATATTAACTGTCGCTCCCAAAATGTAGTCTACGTACTAACTTGTCCTTGTGGACTGCATTATGTGGATCAAAACACACAAGAACTACGGAAAAGGGTGCAACAACACTTCTCCAATATCTCTCTGGTCACAGAACACCTTAAAAAAGGAAAAACTATATCTACGGTTGCACAGCATTATCAGGACAAATATGGCAGCAGAATCCACGGCACTGAGATTGTGGGCCTACAACAGATCAGGATGAATATCCGGGGGTAATGCCTCTTTGCCGCTGTTGCGGGCTGAATCACGATGGATTTTCAATTTAAATTGTGTATCTCCTCTGGGCATTAATGAAAATCTTCTGTTTACTGGCTTTTACAAACAGTAAATACATTACCATCTTTTGAGGAATAGATAATATTGGTTGTCCTGCTTGTGATTATTATCATTTTTTGCTCCTTGGCATTTGTGTTCTTCTATATATGTAGTTTGGTTCTCTTTGCTCTCTGCACTCCACTGTCCTTTTGTTGTGGCCACAACAATACTCTTTCAATCCATTGTCTCCGTATCGGTATTGTCCGAGCTTATAAACACATGTCGGTGTATTCCTACAATGTTTTCTCCCTTTGTTCTGCCTATCCTGCTCTTGTGGTATGTTTCACAAGATATTGCATGTCTCAAAAATTTCCCCAATAAGGGGCTTATACTCTGTGATGTTATATCCAATTGGATATGTTACACAGCGATTATCATTTTTTGTGCCTTATAAAAATAGCTTCAATGACATACCCTAAGCTACTTCTCCCATTTGCTGGGCGATTGGTAATGCTCAAT
The DNA here is from genome assembly GCA_033576535.1 of Allobates femoralis. Taxonomy (NCBI): domain Eukaryota; kingdom Metazoa; phylum Chordata; class Amphibia; order Anura; family Aromobatidae; genus Allobates; species Allobates femoralis. The sequence continues at coordinate 226,203,350 of JARQOC010000006.1, read as the reverse complement.
TATAGTTTTGGTTTTTCTTATATATTGCCCCATGTACCTAATATGCTTCCTCTCAGTTTGATATTTCTTTTTTTATCCACCGAGGTGACGCGCGGTGCTCCCGTCACGTCACTTCCGGTTCCGCGCTATGTGACTTCCGGTTTGCATTCCGGCTGGAACGCAGACTTCTGCGCATGCGCGGGCGTTCTGCCCACGCTGTATGCAATGGAAGCGCACTACTATTCACGGCAGTGCCGCTGGTGGGAGGCGGACATGGTGACTGGGGCCCTTTGATTACCAACATTTGTGCATGCCCAGGGGTGAGTTAACAATAGGAATGTCTGCAGCCTATGACTAAGTTTGTGATAGGATATATGCTTAATTGACAATTATGAGCACTGATATATAAAGTGTAGGGGAATGAGGCAATAGTACCCTTGAGGAAGCCAGTGGGTGTAACGCGTGGGGCTCATTCCATCTTTCAACCTTGCTGCACATGGTCCGGACTAGCTAATGATGACCTTGGAACCCCTCAGTCCTTAAGATTCTTTTGGATGGAATACAAAAACGAAAAAAACGTCTATCAGGTCACATTACTAAAATATTTATATACTGCCACGTCTTTTTTTATGCACTATTACTTGTGTACCTTTGGGCCTCTGTAATCATTACCTTTACAGGGATATATTTATCAATGTACAGTAATTGTGTGCTGAGTACATGCCTTTAATATTAGGCTCTGTTCATATTAGGTGCAATCTAGATGTGGTTTAGCGTTTCATCTATATGTCCTGTGATCATTGTTTGCAGCATTGTTGATACCCACACACCACATATGAAGTCTGTGGACTACCTTTTACTTGTGTTTTAAGTGTGTGACTTTTATATTGCAGTGTTCAATAAAGCTTGTCTAAATTTTTGCATTGATCCTGTGTAATGGGTCCTCTTTGGCTATCTCTCACTCTTCTATATTTGAATATTTAAACTCTGGTGCCTTTAATACACACCAAAAAATCCCTCTTTTGTAAATCTACTAGTGTATTGGTGTTTGGCACAGAGTTGTGTGTTATCTCATTTAGTGGTGCATATATAGATTAGCCATGTTTTGGTTCATTCATAAGGGATGGATTGAAGGTCGGTTGGACTGCGTTCTTCTCACAGTCAACTTAGGTATGCTGATATCATCCCCTACCCAATAAACTCTGACCTGCCTAGTAGAGATTCAACTATCTATCCATGGAAGAACCACATTAACGATAGATGCTTCAATCAAGCTTACAGGAGAAGTCTCTGTTGAAAGTCGTGCCTCAGCTAAGAAGAATGCCATCCCCTGATTGATCTAATGCCAAGAAGGAGGTGCTCCAAGAAACCACCTGGTGAGGCCCAGCTACAGAGTGTGATCCCTGGCAGTCCCTACACACCAGACTTGAAAAAAAAAAATCTGGTAGGGAGAGGGGCGAGCACAGGAAAACTCTGTGGGCCGATCAAGAGATGAAGGTGCAGCAACTCCAGAATCTAAGCAGTCAAGCTGGGAAGAAGACTACTTGGGGATGGGCGTGTTTCTCGAGATTGGCAACGACAAGATCAGAAGTGTACTGACAAATAGAGAACTTTATTCCTGAACCAAAGAGACCAAGAAGATCCACAAAGATGACTTTGGTGTAATCTATGGATGGAGACACTGGATTACGGCGAACGGCAGGGGAGAGGTGATGGCGATGGGTGATGTCTAGATACCTAAGTGGAAAATTTTACTTCATTTCATCCTGAACAGTTATTGGTGATAGGATTGAGTAGGCAAATATATTCCACACTTCCCACTCATTTTATTGTCGTATTTTCCGACAAAAGGGGGAATGTTGAGGGGGAAGTGATGGCATAATTAATATGAATCACTGAACTCCATATTGGTTTTATGAGAGCTGAATATTTCAACCATGTATAGCATTGTTCGTCTGTGTGATGTCCTTTCGTTTCAGGAGTAAAGGTTGCATCTACATGCTAAATGGATATTGGCCCTGAATACACATCCTCTGTGTTGATCTTGAATGCAGATGCTGTTTGTCAAATCCAATGTCATTTACATATGTATGCAACCTTTGTGGGTTTGGAGCATTGGCCATTGCTCTTCAGGTAGACATCCCGTCTCCGGCCTATGGAGATGTATATTGCTAGACAATACTGATGATGTTTGACTGATAGTCCATTGTTCTTCAGATTGGCTCCAGGATGTCTATCAAAGAGTGTTAAAACTTATTTAACACAAGACTTTCTTCCCTGATACAAGTACGCCATCTGCAGGCAGGGAATTATTACTGCATATTACAGGAGGTGATTGGAAATAGTTGCCACAGAAGATACCTGAGAAGGGCGGAGTTGTGGGTTGCATGTGGGTGTGGATGTGAAATCTTTACTATAAAAGGAGGTGAAATCAAGACCCTCACTCTCTTTCTACTTGGATCCACCATGGTATAGGACATCGACATCTGGCATCCCATATCTATCTGTATATCTCTCTCTCTCCCTATATTTATCTCTATATCTATCTCTCTCTCTCTTATAATATAGGGATAGTTAGATCACTAATATAGTGTGCATGTATATTTAGGTAACGTGGGTATTAGTAACTGTGGGTGTTTACATATTGTAACAGTAATTGATTGTGTGTTAGTTATCATGCTATCTAGAAATATATATTATTGTTGTAGACTTTTTGGGTGTGTTTAATAAATATTCATTTATTAGAACAGACTTGTTTTCATTAAGTCGTCAGGATATATATATATATATATATATATATATATATATATATATAGTTAATCAGCATAGGAACAGAAAGCGGTAGGAAGGGAAGATTCTGGATATCGGTGATTGTAGTCATAACCGACAATAATAACCGATAAACAGAACCAGACCTACAACAGTGGTACATTACAGCACATGTATAGCAGCACTATAGTATATGGAGGTACATTACTGTACATGTTTAGCAACACTATAGTATATGGCGGTACATTATAGTACATGTATAGCAGCGCTATGGTATATGGCGGTACATTACAGTACATGTAAAGCAGCACTATAGTAAATGGCGGTACATTACAGTAAATGTATAGCAGCACTATAGTATATGGCGGTACATTACAGTACATGTATAGCAGCGCTATGGTATATGGCGGTACATTACAGTACATGTATAGCAGCACTATAATATATGGCAGTACATTACAGTACATGTATAGCAGCACTATAGTATATTGCTGTACATTACTGTACATGTATAGCAGCACTATAGTATATTGCAGTACATTACAGTACGTGTATAGCAGCACTATGGTATATGGTGGTACATTACAGTACATGTATAGCAGCACTATAGTATATGGCGGTACATTACAGTACATGTATTGCAGCACTATAGTATATGGCGATACATTACAGTACATGTATAGCAGCACTATGGTATATAGCGATACTCCGCTCCCCGCGGCCCCCTGCTCCTCCACAGTAAAAAAATCCTCAGTGAGGATACTCACCTGTCCGCCGCTCGCTCCACCTCCGTCTTCTAGGTCCTACAGGCGTTTAGGACCTGTCGTTGCCTGGGAAACCGATCAGCTGATCGGTAACATGACCGCTAACTGCCGGGGGGCAGGATGGTGATGGGAGGGGAGAGGGGGCAGGATTGTGTCGGGGGGCAGGATGGAGCAAGCGGGGCAGGATGGAGGCGGGGGCAGGATGGAAGTGGAGGGGGGGCAGGATGGAGGCGGAGAGGGGCAGGATGGAGCCGGCGGGGCAGGATCGAGGCGGAGGGGCAGCATGGAGGCGGGGGAGCAAGAACAGTGGGGGCAGGATGGAGCGAGCGGGGCAGGATGGAGGGAGCGGGGCAGGATGGAACAAGCGGGCAGGATGGTGGCGGCAGGGCAGGATGGAGCCAGCAGGGCAGGATGCAACCAGCTGGGCAGGATGGAGCCAGCGGGGCAGGATAGAGTCGGCGGGGCAGGTTGGTGTCGGCGGGCAGGTTGGAGTCAGCGGGGCAGGATGGTGGGAGCGGGGCAGGATAGTGGGAGTGGGGCAGGATGGAGCGAGCGGGTAGGATGGAGCGAGCGGGGTTGGATGGAGCTGTGGAGCCGGAGGAGCTGGATGGAGCCAGAGGAGGTGGATGGTGGCGGGGGGGGGGGAGGATGGTGGCAGGGGGGGGCAGGATGGTGGTGGGGGGCCAGGATGGTGGCGAGCGGAGTCAGCGGGGCAGGTTGGAGCCAGCTGGGCAGGATGGAGCCGGAGGGGTAGGATGGAGCTGGAGGAGCAGGATGGAGCCAGAGGAGCAGGATGGTGGCGGGGGGCAGGATGGTGGCGGGGGGCAGGATGGTGGCGAGCGGAGCAGGATGGAGCAAGCGGGGCAGGATGGTGTGGTGGGGGCAGAATGGTGGCGAGCAGGGCAGGATGGAGCAAGCGGGGCAGGATGGAGGAATCGGGGCAGGATGGTGGTGGGGGGCAGAATGGTGGCGAGCGGGGCAGGATGGAGCAAGCGGGGAAGGAGGGTGGTGGGGGCAGAATGGTGGTGGGGGCCGAATGGTGGCGAGCGGGGCAGGATGGTGGCGGGGGGCAGGATGTTGTCAGGGGGCAGGATGGTGGCGGGGGGCAGGATGGTGGCGAGCGGGGCAGGATGGAGCATGCGGGGCAGGATGGAGCAAGCGGGGCAGGATGGAGCCAGCTGGGCAGGATGGAGCCGGCGTGGCAGGATTGAGCCGGCGGGGCAGGATGGTGGGAGCGGGGCAGAATGGAGCGAGCGGAGTAGGAAGGAGCAGGAGGAGCAGGAGGAGCAGGATGGTGGTGGGGGGCAGGATGGTGGGGAGCAGGGCAGGATGGAGCAAGCGGGGCAGGATGGTGGTGGGGTGCAGAATGGTGATGAGCGGGGTAGAATGGAGCAAGCGGGGCAGGATTGATGTTGCGGGGGGCAGGATGGTGGCGAGTGCGGCAGGATGGAGCAAGCAGGGCAGGATGGTGGCAGGGGGCAGGATGGTGGTGGGGGCAGGATGGTGGCGAGCGGGGCAGGATGGAGTCAGCGGGGCAGGATAGATTCGGCGGGACAGGTTGGAGCCGGCGGGGCAGGATGGTGGGAGCGGGGCAGGATGGATCGAGCGGGTATGATGGAGCGAGCAGGGTAGGATGGAGCCGGAGGAGCAGGATGGAGCCGTAGGAGCAGGATGGTGGGGAGCGGGGCAGGATGGAGCAAGCGGGGCAGGATGGAGCAAGCGGGGTAGGATGGTGGTGGGGGGCAGAATGGTGGCGAGCAGGGCAGGATGGAGCAAGTAGAGCAGGATGGAGCAAGCGAGGCAGGATGGTGGTGGGGGGCAGAATGGTGGCGAGCAGGGCAGGATGGAGCAAGCGGGGCAGGATGGTGGTGGGGGGCGGAATGATGGTGAGCGGGGCAGGATGGAGCAAGCGGAGCAGGATGGTGGCCAGGGGCAGAATGGTGGCAGGGGGCAGGATGGAGCAAGCGGGGCAGGATGGTGGTGGGGGCAGGATGGTGGCGGGGGCAGGATGGTGGCAAGCGGGGCAGGATGGTGCGTGCGGTGGTGGGGGCGGGCTCGCACATACACACACCCACTCATAAAATAAAAAATCATTATGCTCACCTATATCCTCTATCCAGCGCTGCCTCCAACAGCAAGCTCCATCTGCTTACAGGAGCTGTGATGATCTCACAGAGCATCATCGGGTCACATGACCACAGTTACCGTGGGGTGGGAGACGGGAGTGTGTGAGGTGCAGGAGAGGGTACTGATGGTGGGTGTGGGGCTTGTTTAGCCCCGCTCCCGCTAACGGTCGGCCATGTTAGGTCACCCTGAGTGGGTGTACAGCCAACTTCAGCAGGATGTGACGTACCATACCGTTACATCCTGACGGAAGCTGGCTTAGGGTTTTATTATAATAGATTCTCTTTTAACCCATCTTCCCACAGGCTTGAAGATATACATACATATATATATCCGTATATGTATATATTTATATAAATGGGGGAAAACAGTACTGATAATTGTCAACAACTATTGAAATACATTAATCTACATTGTGGCGAAGGCGCTGCTCTTTTTTTTCTGGGAATTGTGATATTTGCATTGTGTCTAGCAGTTAGGATTGCTTGCAATATAGTGAAAGGGCGACCTCCGACAAATATCCTGTAGGTGTTGTGCCTCAGTGTAAATTTGGATTGATGTTAGGTATATCTTCTGAGGATTGGAGAATAGTTGACAAAGGGTTATAATTAACTGTACTCTGGGTTTGGACCTCTGTCAGAAAGATATTCAGAGCTTAAAGTGTTCCGAATTAATGTTCATGGGATCCCCATTATTCAGTGGACCCCTGGAACATTTTTAAATCACATAAAGGAATATAATCTCTGGTATCCTAAAAACACACCATTCAGGTGTTCTCTAAATAACGGAAACCAGAGGATCACACCCAGTCTGCAAAACTTTGTTCTCCTCAGTCGATTCCAGCTATAAAAATTGGTAAGTGTAATGAGAAAGGTAAAAGAAAATATGGTTTAGAAAGTGCAAGGAAATGGTTAAAGACAGCACAAAGTCGAGACAAGGGTAGAAAGAAAAGTTGGGAGAAAGATTTAATGATTTCTGTGAATACTCGACCCCCTCCCCACAATGATCCTCCTTCTCCTCCTTGTACCTCTGCATCTCCTCATTTAAGCTCTGTGTCAGGGGAGAATCCCCACACTTTTTGTCAATTGTGCCCAGACAGTAGCCTTAAATGGACTTATTGACAGAAAGGAGAACAGATATACAGGGATAGCAAACTGGACAGAGATGCACAGAACAACCCAACAAGATGATGAGGACATAGACAGATACTACCACAGACTAAAGGAGGTATTTGACATACACAGTTGTATTATACAACCCACTGACACCCCTTATGAACAACAATTGAAAAATGCATATCTCGGGGGTTGTCACTCTCAAATCAGTCGGTACATAATTAAACACATGATGACACACAGGATGACAAGACTCACTGATGTTCTAGAGTATGCCAGATATGCTGAAATATAGTTTAATAATAGTAAGAAAAATAAAAAAGGACAGATATTACTGGTTGATGACACTTGTCAGATATTAGTTGCCAGAAAAGAGATAAGAAGAGAGGGGGATATAGAGGTAGAGGTGGAGGAAGACTCACAGACAGACAGACAAATGGAAGACCCACCTGCTGGCACTGTTGAAAAATGGGACATTATCTCCGAGAATGCCCCGACAGACAGACTGAAGTCAACCACCCTACTCAATGAATAGACAGAAGTGTCTTCCAATAGACAGACATTGAATAAATGTGTATTTTTGCTTGCACCCATCAAATCAATGCTCTAATTTGGACAAACCTGTCCAACGTATTGAGACCCTTAGTGTCCCCCTGAAAATTGTCCTTTCTACAAAGGGTTACCACAATAATATATAGTACCGAAACTTTGGGATTGTCTCATAATTAACTCCTTACTATAAGGATTGCTCTGGAACTACTGAATAAATCTGTGATTAAGTAATCTTTTGTATTACTAATAATTCAGTATTATCTAGAGGATTCTGATGTGGGTACTTGGTGGTCTAAGTAAGGCAATCTGTAGCAAACCTTTGCCAGTGTTTGAAATTTTGTAAATGTATATTTTGTGGCTGATTATATGTTTCAATGTGTCTTGAGATGTATAACTGAATGTGACTGGTCTTTGTCAATAGATTTCAGGGACTAGATTAATTATAGTTATGATTGTCTTTATTGACTGTCCTGAATGATACTATGGTAAATTTGTACAGCTGCGTAGAGAAGTATACCCAACCTCCTCACGGTAGGAGACATAAGTTGGTGAGACAATTTAGATGTGGAAACTGATAAAGGAACCTTTCTTGAAGAATGGTGTCGAATGAGACTTTATCCTGAACACACCACTATCTTGTTGTCCAACGACTAATTTGAATGTGTGCTTAGACAAAATGAATGATGTTTTTGATTGTCAGAATAAGTGAACATGTATGAATCATGAGTGTGCTGGAAAATTGTTAGAATTCTAATTTTCTGCTGTCATTTACTGTTACCTAGTTTGCCAAGGCCAACAAGATGAATGTTATTTTCCATATTGTGTGTAAGTGTAAATTCAGTATTTTACTGCTCATTAGTCTGTGTGTTTTGATACAGTAATGAATTGCATTGATGAAAATAATGATGATGACTGCTGGTGTAAGTATGAGACTGCTAAATTGGTTCTGCTACAGGCATGGGAGCTGCTGGAATTTGTCTAACAGTATGGTCAGATAAGAAGAGAAAAAAAATTCCGGAGTAAGTATAGGGAAAGGCACGAGTCCGCTGGTCACATCTGTAGTCTTGTGTTTATCTGTTTAAGGGAGAATATTGGTACGAAGTTACATGTTGTGTGAATATTTTCACAATTAAATGTGAATGTGTGTATTATGTATAATATAATAGAAATGATTGTGTAGTGAGTGAATCTGAGGGCATTTCTGAAATGCTTTCACGTAACTAGAGGTGAACACTGATTTCCCCCCCGCAGCTGTAGGAGGGGGGCCAAGCTGACTGCCTTATAGACAACATAGTGGATTTCTAGGCACACATGCCTAGGCTTACATGAACAAATATATAAAAGTTTAGACGATTATAGGGCAGATATCGAAGCCTTGCTGTGATTCTTGTCTAAACAGGAACATAAATTAAATATATGTAAATTACAATAATGGAAAGCAACTGTCAGATATCTGCAATATAATCTATCCCAGGAGGGAAAACACCTTGATAAAGGTGGACAATCAAATAGCCAATTATGCTACCATCACAAGCCCCTCACTGCTCTGATCTATGATGAGCCACTGGCAGCAAAGGATCAGATATCCTCAACTTCAGAAGCAGAAAAAGCCTTCTGTGAGCTGAAACAAACTTTGGTCAGCTCTGCAGTACTCAGATGGTTTGGGTTTAATCTACAATAGGCTCTTTAACTAGACTGTTGATTGTAAAGATGGGTATGTGACATCGTGCTTCTGCAGGAGTATGGAGACAAAAGCAGCTTCAAAATTGGACACAGTGATAAGAGCCTTGCCTCCAGGTGTGGAGGATGTGGTGGCAGCAGAAAGGGCTGTAATATTATCGGCCCCACCCCCTCACACTCAAGAGTCCTACATGCTGTGGTCATTATCCTCCTGCAGAATGGGGTGTCATGTCTCTTATCTTCCAGACATCTTTCATGGAAAGCCCCCAAATCAAATAGAGCAGGGGCTATATGGGTTTGTGGCACTAAAAGTCAAGGGGATGTTAATTGAAATAAAAATGTTATTTTATTCATTTCTTATATTCTATATTGGGTTGCAAAGTGTGGTGGAGAGGTGGCTGTTGGGTTCGGGGGTTACCATTCCGTGCTAGGTATGTCCGGATGGGGAAAGTGCATCGTTTTAAAAGATATTTACATTGAAGTTATTTTATGTAACTCTAATAAAGCCTCTCGGCCATTTCACGCCACATAATTGTTGGAGTTTTGATTATCACCAGTTTTGAGGTTAAGTTTTAAGGGTTTAAAATAGGGCCTACGATCCCATGTATAACCGTGTTGTTGTCATAACCACACTTGATCATAGAGATAGTTCTACATTAAATCCATCCATGCTTTTCTCTATATTTTAGGATAAAAACTCACATGCCTATTTGAGTTTGATCTCTGAGAGTACTGCCAAGAACTGACTGCAATGATTAGCCAATTCCAAACAGTGGTCTAGTATTACCTACACTGACAATTAGTTAGGTGTAATGCTATATTGAGCCATGGTATTAGTCATGTCTCAACAGGAGGGATGGTACAGGTAGTAAATAAGGTAGACCTATGGCTTCAATACCTACTAAAAAATGTTGTTTTAGATGTTTAGTCTGTGCGAAACATGATTTTCAAGGTAATATTACACAAAGAGGTCAATTCCCACACCCACAGTATCCTTTCAACACATTTGTATAAAATTTATTTAATTTAGAATATGTGAAGGGTAGAAATACTGTCAGTAAATTTGTTCAAGGATTTCTATCTAATATAACAGGAAATCTTAAACCGTAAAGAGATTTCTACTCCTAATTCTATTTCAGAAGAGCCACAGTCTGCACTTGAAACAGTGCTATCTGTTGATTGGATACTAGTGGAGGTAATAAAGAAAAAATATGGGTATATGCCAAAGTGGGAAGGACCATACAGGTATTATTAGCCACATCTACAGCAGTAAATATAGCAAACAGAACCTCATGGATACCACCTGTCACATTGTAAACTGTAAAGGTACCTTTACACGCAGCAACTATCACTGGCGATCGGTAGCAACCGAACGTGCGCGTGCACGTATTTAACGGTTGCTAACGATCACCGATGCCGCATGTACACGCTGCAATTGCGTAGTCAACCCAAGGTATCGTGGTTCCCCAGAAGTTGAAACTGATACTGCGGGTAACTTCCGGCCGAATACCGTCGCCGCTTCACACGCCGCTATCCACAAAGGAATATGGGCGTACCTGTGCAGCAGCTACAACACATAGGCGTGCCACACTCCTCGCCTCCATACGCCTCGCCCAAACTACAATCATTGGCCAACACAATAGCGTCCTGATTGGTCATGTTGCGCAGGGAGGCTGGCGAATACGTGACGCAATTGTGTTTGGCTTGTCACACGGAATAGACGCTTGAGGCGTGTTGAAGTGTGCCTATATCCACTTAGGAGACGCTCATGCGTCACACAGGAGCGGTTTGGAGTTACACAGTCAGTGCGTTACCATACTATGTGGTTTGCTATATGTGCGTCTGTAGCTAAATGTGGGAATATAGGCACAATGCAGATAACATATGTGGCTACAAGGGATGGGTACTCGCCGAGTAGTAAGGGATTCGCCCGACTCGTTACTGTGCGAGTAATCGCAGGGATTACTCGCACAGTAACGAGTCCGGTCCCCCCGTCCTGTTAGGACTGGGCTGGGGGGAGTGAGCAGGGAGCTAAGGAAGGGAGGGGGGAGAAATGCTCCCAACCTCTCTTCCGGCTGTCTGCTCTATTCTGGGCTCCGGGTCCTGCGGGCTGCGGCAGCTCCAGGGTCCTAGAGCCCGCCTGCTCTGCCTGTGTACAGACATCTATGTCTGTGCACAGAGATGCAGCAGTGCTGAGATTGTTCTCAGTCTGCTCACTCCCTGTGCATAGACATGTATATCTATGGACAGGGATGTAGCAGAGTGGACATCGCGTTTTGGACTACGTCGGACGGAAGAGGATTTTTTTAATTAAAGATGGAGTCACTAATGGCTTTTTTTTTTTATTTCTAAAATAAAAAAATTTTTCTCTGTGTTGTGTTTTTTTTAAAACAATTTAATAGAAATTCATGGCGGTCATGTCTAATATTGGCGTGACCGCCATAAATTTCGGGCTTAGGGCCAGCTGATAATACAAAGCTGGCCCTAACCCTATTATTACCCAGTAAGCCACCGCACCAGGGACACTGGAAGAGTGGGGTTCAGCGCTTCAATGAACACTCCATCTTCTGGGGCGGCTGTGGGCTGCAATTTGCAGCGGGGGGTGCCCAGAAAGCTTGGGCCTCCCTGCACTGCGGATTCCAGCCCCCAGCTGCCTAGCTGTACCTGGCTAGACATAGAAATTGCGCGGAGCCCCACGCATTTTTTTTTATTATTTCATGAAATTCATGAAATAGTAAAAAAAAAGGGCTCCCCTATATTCTTGTGTCTGGCCAGGTACAGATAGGCCCCTTTGGGTTGGGGGCAGCCTGTCGCTGCCTGCTGTATCCGGCTGGTTACAGAAATACGGCGAAGCCCACGTCATTTTTTTTCTGAAAAATCAATAAAACAATCCTTAAAAAGGGATTGCATCTTTATTAACCCCTCGCCCATGGTCCAGGGGTTAATAAAGATGCAGTCCCTTTTATTTATATTGTTTTATGGATTTGTCAGAAAAAAATTTGACGTGGGCTTCGCCATATTTCTGTAACCAGCCGAATCCAGCAGGCAGCTGCCCCCAACCCCCAGGTACCCATTTGTACCTGGCCAGACACAAGAAAATAGGGGAGCCCTTTTTTTTTTATTATTTCATGAATTTCATGAAATAATAAAAAAAAAATACGTGGGGCTCCACGCAATTTCTATGTCTAGCCAGGTACAGCTAGGCAGCTGGGGGCTGGATCCGCAGCGCAGGGAGGCCCAAGCTTTCTGGGAACCCCCCGCTGCAAATTGCAGCCCGCAGCCGCCCCAGAAGATGGCGCGTTTATTGAAGTGCCATCCTCTGGCGCTGAACCCCGCTCTTCCAGTGGCTCTGGTGCGGTGGCTCACTGGGTAATAATGGGGTAATAATGAGGTTAGGGCCAGGTTTGTATTATCAGCTGGCCCTAAGCCCGAAATTTAAGGCGGTCACGCCAATATTAGACATGACTGCCATGAATTTCTATTAAATTGTTTTAAAAAAAACACAACACAGAGAAAAGATTTTTTATTAGAAATAAAAAAAAAAAGCCATTAGGGACTCCATCTTTAATTAAAAAAATCCTCTTCCGTCCGACGTAGTCCAAAACACAATCTCAGCTCTGCTACATCCCTGTCTGTGCTTAGATGTAGCAGAGCTGAGAACTGACTAAACAGTCAGGGTTCAGCTCAGGTCATTATGACCTGAGCTGAACTCTGCTGTCAGCCAGACTCGCTCTGCTCCGGAGATTCCCGAGCCGTGACGGAAGTTAATTTATTCACTGCTTCTGTCAGTGTTCGGGAATCTCCGGAAAGAGCAGCAGAGAGACTCGGGGAGCGAGTCTGCAGCCGGCGCCGGCGGAGGCAGCGGTAAGTAGCCGGCCGGTCCGGTGCACCCCCCACCCTCTCCACCCTCTCCCCCACCCCCTCACCCCCCCTCCCCCTATCCCCCCTCCCCCACCGCTTCAATCCTTTATTTTTTTTTTTTACTATTCTTTAAAAGCCAGCGGCTTTTTGCCGCTGGCTTTAAAAGAATAACATGGGGATTTTCAGGTTTTTCCTCTGCTGCCAGACCCCTTATAGGGTCCTGCAGCAGAGGAATCGCTGCAATACTCGCCTCCCCATTAATTAACATTGGAATCGCTAGACTCGCAACGAGTAGCAAGTCCTGGACTCAGACTCGTCGGAGTCTAGCGATTCCGAGTAGTTTAGGATTCGCCCATCCCTAGTGGCTACATATGTCCATGGCATTGAGCAGCTACCATGCCACCACTACACTATGTGTGTATGTGCACATGTGCCGCACTAATTGAGTAAACCTACATGGGCCACAATATCATGTGCTGGATCAATGTGTTGTGTCCAGGTGACCCTCTGCCAACACCACACCACACCACAATGGATATGTACACACATTTGTCACATACACTGTTGACAAAATAGCTTAACCTGGCTCATGCTTATCAACACATAATGTGTCTCGTACCCAGTGTGAGGTAGCACCCGGGGAACCCGCTTGCATAACGACAAGAACACGTGTTTATAACTTTAACCAATGTCTACCCGTTTATTTTTCACATATAATAACATAACCCGGGTAGCATGTTTGACACATATCACATTGATTATAAACACCATACATAAATACACCATACATTTACATAGAACATTACATAACACTTATATTGCACATAACGTCTTATCATAACCCGGGACCTGTAACCACCTCTCTGTCCCCATTGGAGCTCTAACAACCGCTCCCGTAGTGGCTACGGCCTCCGGCCTATCTCTGCATTTCACATACATTTAACAATACATCAGTTACCATTAGTGATGAGCGAGTACTAAAATGCTCGGGTGCTCGAAGCTCGGGCCGAGCATCCCGAGATACTCGTGTACTCGGCCCGAGTAACGAGCCCAATGTTATCCTATGGGAGACACGAGTATTTTTATGAAATGACTGCCGGCTGCCTGGAAAAACCCTAAAAATGTCACAAAAGTCTCAGAAGAGTGCTGAAATGACATGGCAACACCATGGGGAAGACCCCTGGAAGCATTTCTCACTCAAAAGTCACAGCTGTGAACAATGTTGTCCGAGTTTCACGCCAATTTTACGGAGTGTCCAGAAAACCTTCCAAAATGACACCAAAATGAATATTTAGGGTGGAAATGTTAAGGGAACATACCCAATAGTGAGATACAGCTGGTGTATGTTACTTTTTGTGATTACATGAAACATTTTACGTGAAAACATTGTGCGGCACTCCGATGACCCTGACAAGAGACGTACATGAAGCCCTGTCTAGAAATAATGTGCCCATTTTGAAGAACTGGGTCTATTGTAGTATCTTCCTTTGCCAGGGCAGTCCAAAATTGGGAGGTTCACCAATGCCCCTGGATACAGACATGCAGGATGGCCTGTAAACAAGAACTGGGTGTATTGTAGTATAGCCCATTGGCCAGGGCAGCCAAAAATTGGGAGGTTCAACAATGACCCATGCTTACAGACATGTAGTAGGGCCTGTAACCCTCAAGTGGGTGTATTGTAGTAGAGCCCTTAGGTCAGGGCAGCCAAAAATTGGGAGGCTCCTCTTTGTCCCTGGATGGAGACGTGCAGGAGGGCCTGTTAAGAAGAACTGGGTGTATTGTAGTAGAGCCCTTTGGTCAGGGCAGCCAAAAATTGGGAGGTTCAACAATGACCCATGCATACAGACATGTAGTAGGGCCTGTAACCCTCAAGTGGGTGTATTGTAGTAGAGCCCTTTGGTCAGGGCAGCCAAAAATTGGGAGGTTCAACAATGACCCATGCATACAGACATGTAGTAGGGCCTGTAACCCTCAAGTGGGTGTATTGTAGTAGAGCCCTTTGGTCAGGGCAGCCAAAAATTGGGAGGTTCAACAATGACCCATGCATACAGACATGTAGTAGGGCCTGTAACCCTCAAGTGGGTGTATTGTAGTAGAGCCCTTTGGTCAGGGCAGCCAAAAATTGGGAGGTTCAACAATGACCCATGCATACAGACATGTAGTAGGGCCTGTAACCCTCAAGTGGGTGTATTGTAGTAGAGCCCTTAGGTCAGGGCAGCCAAAAATTGGGAGGCTCCTCTTTGTCCCTGGATGGAGACGTGCAGGAGGGCCTGTTAAGAAGAACTGGGTGTATTGTAGTAGAGCCCTTTGGTCAGGGCAGCCAAAAATTGGGAGGTTCAACAATGACCCATGCATACAGACATGTAGTAGGGCCTGTAACCCTCAAGTGGGTGTATTGTAGTAGAGCCCTTTGGTCAGGGCAGCCAAAAATTGGGAGGTTCAACAATGACCCATGCATACAGACATGTAGTAGGGCCTGTAACCCTCAAGTGGGTGTATTGTAGTAGAGCCCTTAGGTCAGGGCAGCCAAAAATTGGGAGGCTCCTCTTTGTCCCTGGATGGAGACGTGCAGGAGGGCCTGTTAAGAAGAACTGGGTGTATTGTAGTAGAGCCCTTTGGTCAGGGCAGCCAAAAATTGGGAGGTTCAACAATGACCCATGCATACAGACATGTAGTAGGGCCTGTAACCCTCAAGTGGGTGTATTGTAGTAGAGCCCTTAGGTCAGGGCAGCCAAAAATTGGGAGGCTCCTCTTTGTCCCTGGATGGAGACATGCAGGAGGGCCTTTTAAGAAGAACTGGGTGTATTGTAGTAGAGCCCTTTGGTCAGGGCAGCCAAAAATTGGGAGGTTCAACAATTACCCATGCATACAGACATGTAGTAGGGCCTGTAACCCTCAAGTGGGTGTATTTTACTATAGCCCTTTGGTCAGGGCAGCCAAAAATTGGGAGGCTCCTCTTTGTCCCTGGATAGAGACGTGCAGGAGGGCCTGTTAAGAACTGGGTGTATTGTAGTATAGCCCTTTTGTCAGGGCAGCCAAAAATTGGGAGGCTCCTCTTTGTCCCTGGATAGAGACGTGTAGGAGTGCCTAAAAACATTTTTCCCATTGAAAAGGAGCGGGTCTCCTGTCGTTGTAATGCCCATTCTAACAGAATGGGCTAAAAAATTTACCACTGCGGGTATACCTCAAACAAGAGCCTAACTATTCTAACGCTCATCATGGTGTCACATGAGGAGAAGGAGTAGCAGTCCAGCGATTATCCAAAGTACGGAAGTGTGTACCCATGGGTGAGTGGAGGTACATGTCAAATTCAAATAACAAAATTAAATTCAGTTGTCATTTGCTGGTGGTGTGGTGAAGTCTGGCCCAATCCAACCCTTGTTCATCTTGATCAGAGTGAGCCTGTCCGCATTTTCAGTTGACAGGCGGGTGCGTTTATCAGTGATTATTCCACCTGCTGCACTGAAAACACGCTCTGATAAAACGCTAGCGGCAGGGCAGGCCAGGACTTCCAAGGCGTAGAGAGCCAATTCATGCCACGTGTCGAGCTTGGAGACCCAATAATTGAAAGGCACCGATGAATCTCGCAGTACAGTTGTTCGATCTGCAAGGTACTCCTTCAGCATCTGCCCAAACGTAGCATTTCTGGTGGCACTACCCCGCACCTCAGGGGCTGTGGTACGTGAGGGGCTGAGAAAACTGTCCCACATCGTAAAGACAGTTCCCCTACCTCTGGCGGATTGGACTTGTGCCCCTCTCGGCCGTACGCCTTGGTTGTCCATCGAATCCTGACCTATGCCGCTAGCGTTTTGTGAGGGGAAGGATTTCACAACTTCCGTGACTATGGCCCTCTGGAACTGCAGCATTTTGGCTGACCTCTCCGCCTCAGGAATGAGAGACATAAAGTTCTCCTTGTAGCGTGGGTCTAAGAGTGTTGCCAACCAGTACTGATTGTCGGCCAAGATGTTCTGAACGCGAGGGTCACGAGACAGGCAGCTTACCATAAAGTCAGCCATGTGCGCCAGACTCTTAACAGCCATCACATCAGTATCCAGACCAACACGATGACTGAACATGCTGTCCTCCTCCTCCTCCTCCTCCTCATCTCCCCTGTCCTCTGGCCAGCCACGCTGAATCGAGGGTATGACTGGTGTGCATGTCATATCCCCAATTTGGCCTGAGAGTTGCTCCATGTCTTCATCGTCCTCCTCCTCCTCGTCATAGTCCTCCACTACACGTTGTGATGACATGAGGCTGGGCTGTGTGTTTTCACCCACACCCACTACAGTTTCTTGCTCTAAGTCATCGCGCTCGGCCTGCAATGCATCCTCTTTTATTGTCAGCAGAGACCGTTTTAGAAGGCAGAGTAGTGGTATGGTGACGCTAATAATGGCGTCATCACCGCTCACCATCTTGGTGGAGTCCTCAAAGTTTTGGAGGACGGTGCATAGGTCCGACATCCATCTCCACTCCTCAGGTGTTATGTGTGGAGTTTGACCCATTTCCCGACGGCTTAGGTGATGCAGGTAGTCCACAACTGCCCTCTTCTGCTCACATATCCTGACCAACATGTGCAGCGTTGAATTCCAACGCGTGGGGACATCACACACCAGTCTGTGGGCCGGAAGACGCAAACGGCGCTGAAAGCTTGCAAGGCCGGCTGAAGCAGCAGGTGACTTGCGAAAATGTGCAGACAGACGCCGAACTTTTACCAGCAGGTCAGACACCTCCGGGTATGACTTCACAAACCTCTGAACCACCAGGTTGAGCACATGGGCCACGCATGGAACATGCGTCAGCTGCCCTCGCCTCAAAGCTGCCACCAGGTTCCGGCCATTGTCACACACGACCTTTCCTGGCTTTAGGTTCAGAGGTGTGAGCCAGTGATCTGCCTGCTGTTTCAGAGCTGTCCACACCTCTTCTGCATTGTGGGGTTTGTCACCTATGCAGACTAGCTTCAGCACAGCCTGTTGCCGCTTTGCAGAGGCAGTGCTGCAGTGCTTCCAGCTTGGGACTGGTGTGGAGGGTACAGTGGATGAGGATGCGCAGGTGGAGGAGGAGGAGGCTGAAGAGCATGACATTCCGGAGCTGTAGAGTGTCGGTGAAACCATGACAGAGGTAGGGCCTGCTATCCTTGGTGTGGGAAGGACGTGTTCCGTCCCTCGCTCAGACTGGGTCCCAGCCTCCACAATATTAATCCAGTGTGCCGTCAGGGAGATGTAGCGGCCTTGCCCACAAGCACTTGTCCACGTGTCTGTGGTAAGGTGGACTTTGGCTGAAACAGCATTGTTCAGGGCACGTGTGATGGTGTTGGACACGTGGTTATGCAATGCGGGGACGGCACATCTGGAGAAATAGTGTCGGCTGGGGACCGAGTAACGTGGGACAGCAGCCGCCATCAGGTCGCGGAATGCGTCCGTCTCCACCAGACGGAAAGGCAACATTTCTAGCGCTATGAGTCGCGAAATGTGAGCATTGAGGACTGTGGCATGTGGGGCATTGGCAGCGTATTTGCGCCTGCGTTCAAATGTTTGCTGAATGGATAATTGAACGCTGCGCTGGGACAAGGACGTGCTTGATGGTGGCGTAATTTGTGCTTCAGCAACTTCAGGTGCAGGACAGGAGGCTTGTTCGCGGCCAGCATGGACAGGGGATTGGCTTGCATGCACAACAGCCGAAGACCTAGCAGTGACATCAGCACGCACCGCTCCTCGACTCTGTTGTACTTCCCACAAAGTCGGGTGCTTGGCTGACATGTGCCTGATCATGCTGGTGGTGGTCAGGCTGCTAGTTTTCGTACCCCTGCTGATAGTGGCATGGCAGGTGTGGCAAATGGCCTTTTTAGAGTCTTCTGGAGCCAACTTAAAAAACTCCCAGACTCGGGAAGACCGAACATTTGCACAGGCACCTTGAGTCGTGTTGTTGTTCCGGGGAACGGTTGCCTGCCTTCTGCCTGCGGACGCACCCCTTCTTCGTACTGGCTGTTGTGATGCTACGCCTCCCTCCCCCTGTGCACTGCTGTCCTCGCTCTGCATATCCTCCTGCCATGTAGGGTCAGCTACTGGATCATCCACCACGTCGTCTTCCTCTTCCGCACCCTGATCCTCCTCCTGACTTCCTGGCAATTGTGTCTCATCATCGTCCACCCCTTGTTGAGACACTTTGACAACGTTCCGTTCGTCATAACGCGGCTGCTCAAATATTTGGGCATCTGTACATACCATCTCCTCATGACCCACTTCAAGAGGAGGTGGCGACAGGCCAGATTCTGCGAATGGATACGTGAACAGCTCTTCCGAGTGTCCTAGTGTGGGATCTGTAATGTCCGTGGACGTGTAATCGGCCAGGTGGTAGGAAGGAGGATCAGGTTGGGAAATGTGCGGTGCAGTATCACGGCTACTGACAGTTGACCGTGCGGAAGACAGGGTGTTTGTGGAGGTGCCCATCTGACTTGAAGCATTATCCGCTATCCAAGTAACAACCTGTTGACACTGGTCTTGGTTCAACAGTGGTGTACTGCTGCGGGCCCCAAGAATTTGGGACAGGACGTGCGAGCGAGGAGATGTGGCCCTTTGTTGTTGCGAAATGAGTGCTTGCACACGACCTCGGCCTCTGCCTGCACCACCATCACGTCCACTTCCTTGTTCCTTGCCAACGCCCTTGCCAACGCCTTTGCGCATTTTGCCTGTATAGAGCGACAACTGCCTGGTCACTGTGGAGGTCACAGGAGATTAGGATTTTAGTTCCCTAACCTGTAGAAACGTATGACGTACAACAGTGTGGTGACTGTTGAGATGACAAGAGTTAGGATTTTAGTTCCCTAACTTGTAGAAACTTATGACGTACAACAGTGTGGTGACTGTTGAGATGACAAGAGTTAGGATTTTAGTTCCCTAACCTGTAGAAACTTATGACTTACAACAGTGTGGTGACTGTTGAGATGACAATAGTTAGGATTTTAGTTCCCTAACCTGTAGAAACTTATGACGTACAACAGTGTGGTGACTGTTGAGATGACAAGAGTTAGGATTTTAGTTCCCTAACCTGTAGAAACGTATGACGTACAACAGTGGGGTGACTGTTGAGATGACAAGAGTTAGGATTTTAGTTCCCTAACTTGTAGAAACGTATGACGTACAACAGTGTGGTGACTGTTGAGATGACAAGAGTTAGGATTTTAGTTCCCTAACTTGTAGAAACGTATGACGTACAACAGTGTGGTGACTGTTGAGATGACAAGAGTTAGGATTTTAGTTCCCTAACCTGTAGAAACTTATGACGTACAACAGTGTGGTGACTGTTGAGATGACAATAGTTAGGATTTTAGTTCCATAACCTGTAGAAACGTATGACGTACAACAGTGTGGTGACTGTTGAGATGACAAGAGTTTAGGATTTTAGTTCCCTAACTTGTAGAAACTTATGACGTACAACAGTGTGGGGACTGTTGAGATGACAAGAGTTAGGATTTTAGTTCCCTAACCTGTAGAAACGTATGACGTACAACAGTGTGGTGACTGTTGAGATGACAAGAGTTAGGATTTTAGTTCCCTAACCTGTAGAAACTTATGACGTACAACAGTGTGGTGACTGTTGAGATGACAAGAGTTAGGATTTTAGTTCCCTAACTTGTAGAAACTTATGACGTACAACAGTGTGGTGACTGTTGAGATGACAAGAGTTAGGATTTTAGTTCCCTAACCTGTAGAAACGTATGACGTACAACAGTGTGGTGACTGTTGAGATGACAAGAGTTAGGATTTTAGTTCCCTAACTTGTAGAAACGTATGACGTACAACAGTGTGGTGACTGTTGAGATGACAAGAGTTAGGATTTTAGTTCCCTATACTTTTGGAAACTTATGACATACAACAGTGTGGTGACTGTTGAGATGACAAGAGTTAGGATTTTAGTTCCCTAACCTGTAGAAACTTATGACGTACAACAGTGTGGTGACTGTTGAGATGACAAGAGTTAGGATTTTAGTTCCCTAACCTGTAGAAACGTATGACGTACAACAGTGTGGTGACTGTTGAGATGACAAGAGTTAGGATTTTAGTTCCCTAACCTGTAGAAACGTATGACGTACAACAGTGTGGTGACTGTTGAGATGACAAGAGTTAGGATTTTAGTTCCCTAACTTGTAGAAACTTATGACGTACAACAGTGTGGTGACTGTTGAGATGACAAGAGTTAGGATTTTAGTTCCCTAACCTGTAGAAACGTATGACGTACAACAGTGTGGTGACTGTTGAGATGACAAGAGTTAGGATTTTAGTTCCCTAACCTGTAGAAACGTATGACGTACAACAGTGTGGTGACTGTTGAGATGACAAGAGTTAGGATTTTAGTTCCCTAACCTGTAGAAACGTATGACGTACAACAGTGTGGTGACTGTTGAGATGACAAGAGTTAGGATTTTAGTTCCCTAACCTGTAGAAACTTATGACGTACAACAGTGTGGTGACTGTTGAGATGACAAGAGTTAGGATTTTAGTTCCCTAACCTGTAGAAACGTATGACGTACAACAGTGTGGTGACTGTTGAGATGACAAGACTTAGGATTTTAGTTCCCTAACCTGTAGAAACGTATGACGTACAACAGTGTGGTGACTGTTGAGATGACAAGAGTTAGGATTTTAGTTCCCTAACTTGTAGAAACTTATGACGTACAACAGTGTGGTGACTGTTGAGATGACAAGAGTTAGGATTTTAGTTCCCTAACCTGTAGAAACGTATGACGTACAACAGTGTGGTGACTGTTGAGATGACAAGAGTTAGGATTTTAGTTCCCTAACTTGTAGAAACGTATGACGTACAACAGTGTGGTGACTGTTGAGATGACAAGAGTTAGGATTTTAGTTCCC
Organism: Allobates femoralis; assembly: GCA_033576535.1. Taxonomy (NCBI): domain Eukaryota; kingdom Metazoa; phylum Chordata; class Amphibia; order Anura; family Aromobatidae; genus Allobates; species Allobates femoralis. The sequence continues at coordinate 226,181,639 of JARQOC010000006.1, read as the reverse complement.
TATACTTTGGAAACTTATGACGTACAACAGTGTGGTGACTGTTGAGATGACAAGAGTTAGGATTTTAGTTCCCTAACCTGTAGAAACTTATGACGTACAACAGTGTGGTGACTGTTGAGATGACAAGAGTTAGGATTTTAGTTCCCTAACCTGTAGAAACGTATGACGTACAACAGTGTGGTGACTGTTGAGATGACAAGAGTTAGGATTTTAGTTCCCTAACCTGTAGAAACGTATGACGTACAACAGTGTGGTGACTGTTGAGATGACAAGAGTTAGGATTTTAGTTCCCTAACTTGTAGAAACTATGACGTACAACAGTGTGGTGACTGTTGAGATGACAAGAGTTAGGATTTTAGTTCCCTAACCTGTAGAAACGTATGACGTACAACAGTGTGGTGACTGTTGAGATGACAAGAGTTAGGATTTTAGTTCCCTAACCTGTAGAAACGTATGACGTACAACAGTGTGGTGACTGTTGAGATGACAAGAGTTAGGATTTTAGTTCCCTAACCTGTAGAAACTTATGACGTACAACAGTGTGGTGACTGTTGAGATGACAAGAGTTAGGATTTTAGTTCCCTAACCTGTAGAAACTTATGACGTACAACAGTGTGGTGACTGTTGAGATGACAAGAGTTAGGATTTTAGTTCCCTAACCTGTATTAAGGTACTACGTACACCTGTCTGGTGACTGTAATGGTTTGAAGAGAGGATTTTAGTCCCTAACCTGTATTAAGGCAGTACGTACACCTGTCTGGTGACTGTTTTGATGACAAGAGTTAGGATTTTAGTTCCCTAACCTGTATTAAGGTACTACGTACACCTGTCTGGTGACTGTAATGGTTTAAACAGAGGATTTTAGTCCCTAACCTGTATTAAGGTAGTACGTACACCTGTCTGGTGACTGTTTTGATGACAAGAGTTAGGATTTTAGTTCCCTAACCTGTATTAAGGTACTACGTACACCTGTCTGGTGACTGTAATGGTTTGAAGAGAGGATTTTAGTCCCTAACCTGTATTAAGGTAGTACGTACACCTGTCTGGTGACTGTTTTGATGACAAGAGTTAGGATTTTAGTTCCCTAACCTGTATTAAGGTACTACGTACACCTGTCTGGTGACTGTAATGGTTTGAAGAGAGGATTTTAGTCCCTAACCTGTATTAAGGTAGTACGTACACCTGTCTGGTGACTGTTTTGATGACAAGAGTTAGGATTTTAGTTCCCTAACCTGTATTAAGGTAGTACGTACACCTGTCTGGTGACTGTAATGGTTCAAGAGAGGATTTTAGTCCCTAACCTGTATTAAGGTAGTACGTACACCTGTCTGGTGACTGTGTTGATGACAAGAGTTAGGATTTTAGTTCCCTAACCTGTATTAAGGTAGTACGTACACCTGTCTGGTGACTGTAATGGTTCAAGAGAGGATTTTAGTCCCTAACCTGTATTAAGGTAGTACGTACACCTGTCTGGTGACTGTGTTGATGACAAGAGTTAGGATTTTAGTTCCCTAACCTGTATTAAGGTAGTACGTACACCTGTCTGGTGACTGTAATGGTTCAAGAGAGGATTTTAGTCCCTAACCTGTATTAAGGTACTAAGTACAAGAGTGTGGTGACTCTAATGGTCACAGAAAAGCTTGGATTTCAATCTGTATCACCCTGCCTATATCCTCCTAGATTAGTCCTGAGAAGGACTGTTCTGGTCACTGGAAATCTTGGACTCCGATCTGGATCACCCTGCCTATGTCCTCCTAGATTAGTCCTGAGAAGGACTGTTGTGGTCAGCAGCAGTTTGCAGCCCTGATCCGGATCTACCTATGAGGGCCGCAAATCTGTCCCTAATCAGCAGCAGACACTCTCCCTACACTCACTGTCTGGAAGGCTGTGTGCCGAGCACAGCGCGCCGGGACTTATAAAGGCTCGGTGACGCTGTGCAGGCCGGCCAATCACTGCTATACCACAACCAACAGGGCTGTGGCATTGCAGTGGTCTGTCAGCCAATCCCTGCACGTGGGCTGGCTCTCAAAAGAGCGCCAACATGGAGAGATGACGACCACGAGCACAGCACGAGTATCGCGAGATTACTCGGGGCTCGGCGAGTCGCCCGAGTACAGTGATACTCGTGCGAGTAACGAGTAGTGCCGAGCATGTTCGCTCAACACTAGTTACTATATATCAACAGGCCCTATAGGTCCCAATGGCGGAACCAGCCGCCTGGCTTTAGTTCCCCAGCTCCACACTACCCCGGAATCAGGACTCCAGCCTGTCTGGGTTCTTACACACAGTATGTGAACCATCCTAACACATCCATGGATCACATACGTCCTCACACACGCTCACAGGACGGACCTCCCCTGTTGTGGGGTCCACAGAATCCACATAACTTTCCGGCGTGTATGAGGCTCAATCCCTACGACGCAGGAAGTTATGCAGCACACAGCAGGCCAGCACTACCACATCAATAGATTCCAGTTTCATATGCATCCGCGTACGAAAAGCCCGGAATGTATTCGCCATGATCCCGAACGCATTTTCAACCACACGGCGGGCCCGGGATAGCCGGTAATTGAAAATGCGCCGCTCAGAAGTAAGGGTCCTCTGGGGATATGGCCGTAGTAGGTGTGCCTGAAGTGGGAAGGCTTCATCCTCCACAAACGCAAAGTTGAGATGATGGCTTGTCTCTTCATTTGAGGGCAAGTTCAGCCCACCTCTCCTTAGTTCTTGTGCCAAGGAGCAGTGTGTAAACACACTCCCATCTGAGATTCGCCCGTTCATGCCAACATCCACATAGAGGAACTCATAGTTCGCATCCACCAGGGCCATGAGGACTATACTAAAATACCCTTTGTAATTATAATACGAAGAGCCCGAGTTGGGGGGTTTAGTAATCTTCACGTGCTTTCCATCCAAAGCGCCACCGCAGTTTGGGAAGTTCCACTGGCTTTCAAAGCCTCGGGCTTCTTGCATCCATTCTGCGGGTGTTTCTGGCAACTGCATATAGGATGGCAGCAGAGCACCCCAGATGGCCTCACATGTCTCAGGGATCAGGTGGCTCAGCAGGGACCGTGATACACTTGAGGTGTATTGCAGGTCGGTCCTTGACCGGCCTGTAGCCAGGAACCGCAAAGTAATAGCCAAACGCTCCACAGCTGATACTGATCGACGCATAACAGAGTCCTGACAGGCTATCAATGGCCTTACGCAATCCAAAAGGAAGGTGAAAGAGTCTTCGGAAATACGGAGGTAGTTCCTGAAATCATGCAAATTATTTTCCTCCAGCTCATGCAACAGCTGCATGTGGCTCCGGGTGTCCCGGCGGCGAAGCCAATCCCGACTCCACACACGCCGTTGTCTGCGACGCCGCCACCTTTCATATCTATCCTCCAGCCACAATTGCTCTTCCACCAAGCCAAGAGCCACGATAACATCACGTATCAGCACCTGTATATTATAAACAGAAAATATAAGTAAAATGTAAAATAGTTTCACATGTGTGCATATAAAGTAAGGCTCACAATATTCAGACTGCCCACTAGGGCAAAGCATATACAAACAGTCGTGTGCGCACAACACACATCATTTTTACCATTGCAAGCCCATCAAGCACAGTGCCCTGAAAACAAAGGAAACATGCTAAATGATCAGCCCTGTCCTTCCTTGGGCACTTTGTAAACATTAAATTAATTAAGCTTCAGGCCATATCTGGGGCAAAAATGTACATGTGTCACCACAAAGTAGGTCTATACATATCAGTAAAATAATGTACTATACCATATGTTTACACATCTACACTCTGTAAGTAAACACGTACCACAGCCTTTGTGGGTGAGTCATCTCAGATGCCACGAAGAAGAGTATACATGACTCATCATGGAGTGGTCAAGGGCCAGATGTGTTGGCAAGGGTGGATCTCCACATCTACTCATTAGGTGCTGTCTGAAGGCTCAATCCATGCCTGATACTAGCATCTAAGTCCCAGTGTGTGTTTGCCACAAATAGTATCATATGTCCGCTAATTTGTTCATCACCGCTAACAAACACTCAACCATCCTGCAACCATGATCCTGTATGGCAAATGGAAACAACAACATTACTTCAAAAACTACAATGTGGCAATGTAGCCGAACAACAGGCATTTGAGACCACACAATAGTGTTAGTCAAAATCATTGTTTCTCCAAACTGACAACACATGGCCGTCACGTACAGTACACTATAGCGTTTCCAAAGTTCTTTGCCTTACACTTTAAAGACGCATCAACATCCATGTTTGCACACAACTACTTACTTAATGTCTCCGGGCAGCAAGCGTGTCAGACATCCGACGTGAGCACATTTTATCTGTGATTCAACCAATCACAACGATTTGTCGTCAGCAGGCGCATGGGTGTTCGCAGGTGTTGCAAAGTAATGTGCCTAATTGGTGTGTGATGATTGGTCAATGTCAGGATAAATATCCCCTGTTTTCGACTAGCCCCTGTCCAGACTGGAATGTACATTGAGCTAGTAGTGTCTACGCTACATTTCTCTGTTGGAACGACGGTAAGTGTACTCACATGGGTATGTTATTTGCGTGGTAATGTTTTTTTGGTGACGCTGTTGCTGTTGATACATGCTGCTTAGGTGCATTGTAAGTCAGTTCAGGGAGCGGCATGTAGAGTGTATTTAGTGTTGTGAATTTGTTTGACATTCAAACCTATCTGCACTACACATTGTAAAATAGTTATGTAGCCATATCTATGTGCAATGCAGAACGTTGTTGGGGTGGGCTATTTCGGTGTTGGAGCTGTGTGCTTTACAATGTTCATGGCCCATCATGACTATATTTTGGTTATTGTTATCTTCACATTGCCATAAATAAATTACCATCACAGCTTATTGTTGCCACCTTCAGCAAGGGTGCCCCACATGCCAACATACATGATCCACACGTTATTTCCGTGCCACCAGAGGGGATGTAGATACATAGTATTGTGTGATGTATGCTGGCCATGTGTTGGACACCATGAATGTTTATATATTAAAATTGTTCACAGATGGCAGGGTATCCGGAATTCGTGACCCAACTCCTCGACTTGTATCAGGAGCACGAATGCCTTTGGCGGACGGCGCTGCCTGAATATCACGACCTGGCAGCGCGGGGTGTGGCCTACAAACCTCTTGTTGTGCTGGCAAAATGCCTTCAGCCCCACCAGAGATGGGACACTCAGAAAGTTGCCGAGAAGATCAAAGGCCCGTTCCAGCGGGCAAACAAAAAGTACATGGAGGCATGGTCCGGGGCTGGAGCTGAGGAGGTCCCAAAACCCAGTTTGTGGTACTATGACCTCCTCACCTTCACTCTGGGCCAAGAGGGCCAGCGTGGAACGCGGTGCAGCATGCGGCGTCGGCAGCCTTCACTAGGCCCACCCCAAGACCCATCTCCGCCACAGGAGGTGGGTAATTGTGTTTGTGTGTGTGAGGGGTCCACCATGTTTGCTATACAGGTGTGATTGGCTGGATGCATTTCCTAATCACCCTTGTCCATCTGTTTCACCTTTGTCTTTCACTGGTCTGTCAAAGGCATCTTCTTGGGTATGTGCCCACAGGCAAGTTTAGAAGCACTCAGGAACCCACCAAAACCTGAGAATTATGCAGTCCTTCACAGTAGACTAGCTACGTGTTTGAAAATTTTGGGGGAGGTAGATTGTGTTTATAATGGTTTTTTTTGAGTGTTGGTAAAGGTTTGTTTGTAAACCGTATGTTCTAGATGCGTGTTTCCTGTGTTTGTCCCATTGACTGTAGGTAAAACGCAGTAACAAGTTAGCATACTTTTCAAAAAGGTAAAGGTTTGCAGCATGGCTTAGCAGCTGTCAAAATGCAGCTAAAACCTCCTGTGGGCACATACCCTTCTTTTTATTGTGTGTGTGGCTGTTTATGTTGTTTTAGTTTTTTTTTTCCTAGATATGTTGATTCCGCAGGTGAGTATACGTCACTAGTGCAGTTGTTGTTCATTTGAACTTCTCTACTGTTCTCTTTCTTTACGTGGTTTTCTACATGGTATGTTGTGTGTTTGGTTTGATGGTGTATGTTTTTTGCCCATTGTGATCAATGATACTGCTTCATGTTTTTGATGTTGTTTTTTTTCTTCTTTCTTTTTAAGGCCCCTCTGTCACCTGGCTCCAGTGAAGAGGAGTCAGCAGCTGGCGAGGCTCTCCCATCAACATCTGCGGGAGAGCCAGAGCCCGGGACCAGTGGTGGGGGGCCGGGCCCAGGGCCCAGCTCTGAGATTCATTGAAAAAGACCACCTGCCCCACCAAATACAGAGCTGGGTACCTGGGCAAAACAGGTCCTTCTCGACCGTGAGAGGACACCCGGCTCTGGTTTTGGGTATGTCGCCAGCGAAATGCTGGCCCGGATGGAGCCAGAGCAGCGAAACATCGCAGAGCGGGCCTTGTTTCATGTCCTGGAAGCGGGCATAGATGGGTCGCTGCGATGGGGGGCCATGATGGCCGTCCCACAGAAGACCACCCCATGGCCCACTGCGCCCGCCAGACGCAGGGTGAGGAGGTACCAACCTCCGGATACTAAACCTCCCCCAAGAAGAAGCACCCGAACAACATCTGCCTCCCATGGACACTGGGTCTACCATGAGGAGGTGGGGGAGGCGCCATTGTCGGATTCAGCAGAGGATGATGAAGAGAGCGGACACTACTAGCCAATGCACTAAGTTGCCCTTATGGACTGGCCAGACCCTTAGTTTCGACTCCTATTTTTTTTTTTTTTTTTTTTTGTGGCCAGAATGATGGCTCATTTTGCCCTTTTTTGTTATTTTTGTGATGAAAAAAAACAAACAAAAACAAAATAAATTTGTGTTAACTTGCACTATGTCCATATCTGTGTTACCGACACAAGTGTGTGGAGTGGGTGTTTGGTTGTGTGGTACATATTGGGTACATTCAGCCCACATTGTGGGCAATGGCGGGAGTGATGGGACACTATGTAGCCTTGGTGACTATGTCCTAACATAGAGCTGGAATTCAAATGTGGGTCAGAGTGTTAGCCCAATTTAAATTGTGTCCCCAAAACATGTGGGTGTTGTCATACAGGATTTTGAACACAAGCTTTAATTCACCAACACCATGTGTGCCACACAGTGGCCAAAAACAACACAATGCTGGGTTTGTTTAGGAGTAGACACAACACACTCCCCACGGTCCCAATGTGGAACACTATAAGAAAAGAGGCCATTGGGGCCTTAAAACAGAAAAATTGCCAACAAGGCAACAGGGGTAACTCAAAGTCCAACATGGACCAAAGTTTGGATAGGCATGTTAGCCCATTAATCCTCATGGGGGGATCGGTTTAAGCCCATGCTGCCATGTGGTATCTGGAGGGCGGCAAGCAAGGCACCCAACCAGGCCAGATGTTGCTGCCCATGTTGGTGTGCCCTCTCCATCATTTGGGCCACCTCCTGGTGTGCCACAAGGAACTCCTGAATAGTAGTGACACCTGTAGGGGGAAGTAGCCACACATTAGTTTTAGACAGTAGCTAGCGATGGTTATTGGACTCACACTAAATTATAGCACTTACGCTCTTCCTCCCCATCATCATTCCCATGAGGAGGTGATGGAGATGGGCTCAAAGTCCATCCAGCGGAGCGTGCACCTTCTCCGTCTGCACAAAATAATTACAAAATAACCTGTCACAATAAGCCAATACTGATGACCACAGAACACAACACTAATTACAGTGTAAAGGCCGTATGCAGCAACCACAACAATTACCACCATAGCCAACAAAGGCAGGCTCCATTGGAGGGTGTGGGGACATGGCCACCCCAGGGCTCGCCACAGAGCTAGACACACTGGGTGGTGGTGTTACTCCTGGGCTGGGGGTGTGTGGCCACAGGATGGGGCTGTGTTGCACAAGGGGGCCAGGGCTGGGAGCAGCCAAATCTTCAGGCACTGCAGGTGAGGCCATGTGCTCACCCTCTGGCCCTGGGTTTGGTGGAGTCCCGGGTAGGGATGGTGTTGCTGGGCCTTCGGGGACCGGTGGTGTAGGTGGGCCAGGTGCCCCTTTCCCGAGGCCGAATCATCCTCATCTGTATTGGAAAACAGGATGACACAGCTTTAAGAACAAAGGAACACAACATAGGGAGGACAACTTGTGTCTATGTTGTGTTGTACTATGTAGTTCCAGCATGATAGATAGGGTAGAAGGTCATGTTGTAGGCATGTACTGTGGTTAGGGCCCACTATGGTTTGTGTCAGGAGTACAACTACAGTGGCAAGATATGTATTTTTCTTGCCAAACCTGGCTTTACATGGTAGCTGCTTGTGTTTTTAAGTTTAGATATGCCAGGAAGCTACTAGTGTTTGCACCATGGCTGCCTACACATAGTGTACATGTACTAGTGAGTGTCCAGTTGTTCCGTGTGTCAGGTGACACATATGTGGGCCAGGGTGTCATGTGTGTGTTCAACATGGCACTGATATATATACTTGTCACATTTACACTCTGGACACACCTTTAGGGCAAATATACTTAGGTAAAGGCTGAGTATAGGTGTCAACATTTGTGGGCCAAATGACTGTTTCCTACATCTTCATGTTTGTGGGTAAGCAACAAGACAATGCACCTTGGTGACACATCACCATGGTGGCCAAATACACATTTTGTGCTGTAGCCCAATAAACATACATTAGTGTGTTGTTTGGTACGTGTACGTGTGAAGGTGTGTGTTTGCCATCGAAACATACTCACCACGCAGCCTGGCAATCCTGGCACTAATCTCCACAATGCGGCCTGGGCATTTGTGCTTGAGGTCGGCAATTTTTTTCTGGATCTGTTTGCATGTCCTCTGCACCCCCAGTTTGTGGAGCGGGGGCCGCTGGATCCGCCTCAGGATGCTGCGTTTGCGCAGCCGTGGGTGTCGGTGGTGATGGTGACACCAGTAATCCTGGCGTTCACACAGGTCTATGAGGACCAAGAGCTCCACCAGACCCCATGTTGCTGTGCGCTGTGCGGCGGCCATGACTCTGCTGCTATGTGCAGGGGAGGACCAGGCACCTTGCAGACAGAGTGAAAGTGAAAGAAACGTGTTGACGTCTCCACGCCCACTTGCGGCGCTAAACAACATTATTAACAACAAGGTCACGGTCCAAGAAAGGGGAGGCACAAAATTTACACATCTGCGTCCCCAAAATTCACACATTGCAGTGCGTTATGTATGCCAGCCATGTGCGCTGTGTAGGGCAATTTATTCACTGTCATGTGTGGCACGAGAATGTGCACAGTACATCATCTGAACAAACAAACTTCATATGGCAGCGCAATTGAGTGGCCTTATCATTGCACTTATGTAGTGGATTGTTCAGTCGGGTCCAATGCGTCTAGTGCTGAAGTGACGCTCATCCAAGATGGCGCCCTGTGAAGGGACAGCCAATGGCTACACATTAGCACCCACCAATCATCGCTGATGGGGCACGGTATCCATGAGGCTGTGACATGCCCCTGGGAAATCACTAGGCAACGCTGATTCCATCCCTGTCGCCTGTTTACACGCCAATACCAGTGCGATTTACCATTTGGGTTACGTCTGATTTTAGAACAATGCTCTGAAACCGCAACCTGGAGCAACTGCGAAAATCCCGAACACTTTCCCCAATTACACGCCGCAACTTCGTAGCAATTTCAAGGCAACCGTGACAAAAATCCTGATTGCCTGGCAGTTGCTACACCGCAGTGGCGGCGTGTAAAGGTACCTTAATATATATTTAAGGGAAACAGCAGGGATAGACAGGGAAGCAACCCACCCACCTGAAGCCTAAGCCCGGGTGCAAAGGGGGCCTCTCCACTAGGGAGAGTCCGTCTCAACCGGTGAAGAAACCCAAATGCCCTTTTCCGGTGGACGGTGCTGGGTAGGATTTTGAATAAGAAAGGGAAAGCCTAAAAAGAATATAATGAATGTGAAAGAAGAATTTTCATTAATTTTAGGATCATTAACTGTAATCACACTAAGAATCCAAGAGATATATATATTCCACCTATAAGAGACTATGATAATTTTGGATTAGACTACCCAGTAACTAATGTGACCTTTTACCAGGGAGAGACATCGACAGTAGAAGTGGATTTCTGCTCACTGGTAAAAGATAAGAGAATGCAGTTAAATTAACATAGGCGATAAATATGTGTGTCTGCCCACCTCAATAACCCCGGCTTCTATCTGCTGTAAGGATTGGACCTTCGCCAATTGGAATGCAGGGGCAGATCATGGGTATAAGATGTATTGGGGTGGGATAAATCCTAACACTAAACTAAAGATTTAAGATTATATATAAGACTAGTTCAGAATGTACAGTTGTGCCAAAAGTATTGACACCCCTCCAATTCTGTCAGATAATACTCAGTTTCTTCCTGAATTGCAATCGCAAATTCTTTGCTATTATTATCTTCATTTAATTTGTCTTAAATGAAAAAACACAAAAGAGAATGAAGCAAAAAGCAAAACATTGATCATTTCACACAAAACTCCTAAAATGGGCCAGACAAAAGTATTGGCACCCTCAGCCTAATACTTGGTTGCACAACCTTTAGCCAAAATAACTGCGATCAACTGCTTCTGGTAACCATCAATGAGTTTCTTACAATGCTCTGCTGGAATTTTAGACCATTCTTCTTTGGCAAACTTCCCCAGGTCCCTGATATTTGAAGGGTGCCTTCTCCAAACTGCTATTTTTAGATCTCTCCCCAGGTGTTCTATGGGATTCAGGTCTGGACTCATTGCTGGCCACCTTTGAAGTCTCCAGTGCTTTCTCTCAAACCATTTTCTAGTGCTTTTTGAAGTGTGTTTTGGGTCATTGTCCTGCTGGAAGACCCATGACCTCTGAGGGAGACCCAGCTTTCTCACACTGGGCCCTATATTATGCTGCAAAATTTGTTGGTAGTCTTCAGACTTCATAATGCCATGCACATGGTCAAGCAGTCCAGTGCCAGAGGCAGCAAAGCAACCCCAAAACATCATGGAACCTCCGCCATGTTTCACTGTAGCGACCGTGTTCTTTTCTTTGAATGCCTCTTTTTTTCTCCTCTAAACTCTATGTTGATGCCTTTGCCCAAAAAGCTCTACTTTTGTCTCATCTGACCAGAGTACATTCTTCCAAAATGTTTTGGGCTTTTTCAGGTAAGTTTTGGCAATCTCCAGTCTGGCTTTTTCATGTCTCGGGGTAAGAAGTGAGGTCTTCCTGGGTATCCTACCACACAGTCCCTTTTCATTCAGATGCCGACGGATAGTACGGGTTGACACTGTTGTACCCTCGGATTGCAGGGCAGCTTGAACTTGTTTGGATGTTAGTCAGGGTTCTCTATCCACCATCCGCACAATCTTGCGTTTAAATCTCTCGTCAATTTCTCTTTTCCGTCCACATCTAGGGAGGTTAGCCACAGTACCATGGTCTTTAAACTTCTTGATAACACTGTGCACGGTAGACACAGGAACATTCAGGTCTTTGGAAATGGACTTGTAGCCTTGAGATTGCTCATGCTTCCTCACAATTTGGTTTCTTAAGTCCTCAGACATTTCTTTGGTCTTCTTTCTTTTCTCCATGCTCAATGTGGTACACACAAGGACATAGGACAATGGTTGAGTCAACTTTAATCCATGTCAACTGGCTGCAAGTGTGATTTAGTTATTGCCAACACCTGTTAGGTGCCACAGGTAAGTTACAGGTGCTGTTAATTACACAAATTAGAGAAGCATCACATGATTTTTCTAACAGTGCCAATACTTTTGTCCACCCCCTTTTTTATGTTTGGTGTGGAATTATATCCAATTTGGCTTTAGGACAATTCTTTTTGTGTTTTTTCATTGAAGACAAATTAAATGAAGATAATAATACCAAAGAATTTGTGATTGCAATCATTTTCAGGAAGAAACTGAGTATTATCTGACAGAATTGCAGGGGTGTCAATACTTTTGGCCACAACTGTACCACCAATGTTAATTTCAATAAACTCTTAATCATATTAGAGAAAACTGACCCCGGAGATTAATGGTTATATGCAATAGGAGCTTATGTTTCAGGAACATAGGTCACTTCTATATAGAAATAAGAAATAGAAATATATATAGAAATAAGAGAGCATAAAAACAAAATATAATTACACTATATAGAAACTGGGTAACAATTGGGACCAGTAGTTCATTTTAATGACATGACATGTGAAGAAAAATTAGTCCTAGAAACTGGGTACACTGAAAGGAGCAAATGGTTGGAATGGATAAAGTATACAGCATTAACTATGGAAAAAGCTAAATGTGTTTTGTGTGTATGGGGGCACAACCACGGCCTGGTACTACATCTTTCGCTTACAGCAACAATAATGACTCAGAGGGACTGCAGTGCATTTTACAGATATACCACTCCACTTACAACACAACGACTGAAAAATGTGTTAAGGAATGATATACCCCCATTGGTTACTGCCTATCCCAGGAATTACACTTGCTTCCAGAAGACAGGCGTTGGTAAGAATTTAAAAGATCTTGGGTAAGAACTACTGTGCTGAGTCCATAAATATAACTGATCCTGGATCTCACTACCCTAAGGACTGGTTTAAGAACCAGGTCACTTCGAGGGCAGAAATATGTGGTTATGCGGGAATGGGAGGTTGAGGCTCAGCCTTCTGGCCAAATGGAAGGGAAGCTGTGCCTTGATATACCTTCTAATAACCTTCCACCTGTTCTCGGTAGGCAACCTAAAAGGGATCAGAAAAACACCGTGGTAGGAGTGGCACAGAATTACGAGGGAGCAGGTACTTGGTGGGTCCTTGAACCATCGATCTATATTGATGACATAGGTGTTCCAGGGGGGTCCCTAGTGAATTAAAGCAAGGAGTTAATTTGCTGCAGGGTTTAAATCCTTTCTGATGTGGTGGGTTACGATAAATAAAAATGTAGATCGGATAAATTTCATTTATTATAACCTATAAAGGTTTGTTTATTATACTTAATATGTGGTAAAAGGTATTGCAGAACAGCTGGGTCCGAGGTCCGTCCCGGGAATTTAAAGGATCCTTGGTTTTCAATGGTAAAAAGGTCAAATGACCCGTCTCTAGGACTTCTAGTGTTAAAATTAAATGGTTCTAGATATGTTGCTGGCAGAGGAAGGTGGTGTATGTAGGTTGTTCAATGTGCCTTCATCCCTAACAACACTACTCCTAACGGTAACCTAACAAAAGCTCTGGAGAGTTTGACATCCTTGTCCAAAGAACTGGTAAAGAATGCAGGAATAAATGCTTTTTCTTCTGATTAGTTAGAAAACAGTTTTTTAAAATAAAATAGTTTAACTACCGTATATACTCGTGTATAAGCCGACCCGCGTATAAGCCGACCCCCCTACTTTTGCCCCCAAAACCTGGGAAAACCTATTGACTCGCGTATAAGCCGAGGGTGGACCCCAGCACAGGTATACAGCCCCCAGAATTGTGGTATACAGCAGCCCCCAGCACAGGTGTATACAGCAGCCCCCAGCACAGGTGTATACAGCAGCCCCCAGCACAGGTGTATACAGCAGCCCCCAGCACAGGTGTATACAGCAGCCCCCAGTACAGGTGTATATAGCAGCCCCCAGCACAGGTGTATACAGCAGCCCCCAGCACAGGTGTATACAGCAGCCCCCAGCAGTGTGATATACAGGGCCCCTCAGCAGTGGTATACAGGGCCCCTCAGCAGCGGTATACATGGTCCCCGACGGCCCCCGGCAGTGGTATACAGCCCCCCCGCCTAGTACCGGGCCCCCATGCTGCGGCACAGCATACAGTAGCTCATACATTACCATCTCCTGCAGCGCGCGCTTCCTCCATCTCCTGCCCGGCTTGTTGCTGTAGTGTCATGTGACGAGCGGACGCGCCAGTCACATGACACTACAGGAAGATGCCGGCTGGGACATAGAGGAGCCGCGCGCTGTAGGGAGAGATGGTAGTGTATGAACTACTGTATGCTGTGCCGCAGCATGGGGGCCCGGTACTAGGCGGGGGGGCTGTATACCACTGCCAGGGGCTGTGTCCGGCAATATGCACTGCATCCCCTTGCCGGGGATGGACAGGGGGATGCGTGCATATCAATGAGGCGGGCCCACGTGACCGCGCGGTGTCACTGCAGCCCCCTCCTGCCTCCTCCTGCCCCCAGTCAGAGCCCCCGTCCCCGTCACACTCAGCACACACTATGTATATACTCGTGTATAAGCCGAGGGGGGACTTTTCAGCCCAATTTTTGGGCTGAAAAAGTCGGCTTATACACGAGTATATACGGTACTTTGCTCCCAATATTTACAGGTTTAATGATTGCTATTTTGATCATCTATGGTTCCTGTTGTATATTTTGTATCAGAAGATTAACTCAAAGACTAATTAATACAGCCATAACCAGGACAATGTATCAAGACGTAGACCTTACTAAAGACTTTAATGATGACATCTACCTAAAAGGACACTTATTTGGTGTTGAAGATGGGCATTCAGCCTAATGCCAAAAAGCAGATGCGTTCCCTATCCTTAATCTAAGACTGTGTCCATCTCTCTGACAATGAAGGCACTTGTAAAACCAAAAAGAAGCAAGATACCCGAAGAAAAGAGACTAAATAATGAATAACAGGAGGGAATGTCATAGAAATTTTATTCTATATTAATCTTTGATAGCTTAACATTATAGAATCCTATATTAATGTTTGATAGTTTAATACAATAGAATTCTCTATATAGTCTATATTCATTATGTAGTATATGAAGGTATTATATTGTTTGCAGATGCAATAAGGTAATTTTCCATCTGTGACTAGTCAAGGCCAAATGATAAGAGTAGAATGTTCTAAGGAGTATTCCACTCCTTGGGCATGTGAATGTACTCCCTTATACATTTTAATCAACTAAGATTCTCTTATAATCCTCTTTAACCTTTCACTTAGCACTGGTACCTTCCCCTCGGCCTTCAAACACGCCCTAATCACGCCCATCCTAAAAAAAACCTCACTTGACCCTACCTCTGTCTCTAACTATCGCCCCATATCTCTTCTCCCATTCGCCTCTAAGCTACTTGAACAGCACGTCCACTCCGAACTGTCCTCTCACCTCTCCTCGTGCTCCCACTTCGACCGCCTACAGTCCGGCTTCCGACCCCTCCATTCCACCGAAACAGCCCTGACCAAAGTCATCAATGACCTACTGACCGCCAAGAACAAACACCACTACTCCATCCTCCTCCTCCTTGACCTGTCTGCCGCCTTCGACACGGTTGACCACTCCCTTCTTCTCCGGATCCTGGAACCCCTTGGCATCACCCACCTTGCCCTCTCCTGGATCTCCTCATACCTAGCGGACCGGACCTTCAGCGTCTCCCACTCCCACACCTCCTCCTCACCCTACCCCCTTTCTGTCGGAATCCCCCAAGGTTCGGTCCTGGGACACCTACTTTTCTCCATTTACACTCTCGGCCGAGGGCAACTCATCGAGTCCCATGGCCTCCAGTACCACCTCTACGCCGACGACACCCAAATCTACCTGTCCGGCCCTGACATCACCTCCCTACTCTCGAAAATCCCACAATGCCTTTCCGCCATCTCATCCTTCTCTGCTCGCTTCCTTAAACTCAACATGGACAAAACTGAATTCATAGTGTTCCCCCCAAGAAATTCCACCCCACCTCCCAACCTATCCATCTGCATCAACGACTGCGCCCTCTGCCCCGTCTCCAAAGCCAAGTGCCTCGGGGTAATCCTTGACTCCTCCCTATCCTTCAAGCCCCACATCGAGGCCCTCACCACATCCCTCCGTCTCCAGCTCAAGAACATCTCACGGATCCGCTCCTTCCTCACCCACGACACCGCTAAAACACTCATCCATGCTCTTATCATCTCCCGCCTTGACTACTGCAACCTCCTTCTCAATGGCCTCCCTGCTAACTCACTCACTCCTCTCCAGTCTATCCTCAACTCCGCTGCCCGACTAATCTACCTGTCCTCACGCTACTCCCCTGTCTCCCCCCTCTGCCAAGCCCTTCACTGGCTCCCCGTCTCCAAGAGATCCCAATTCAAAACACTAACCATGGCGTACAAAGCCATACACAACCTGGCCCCACCATACATCTCCGACCTGGTCTCCCGATACCTACCCTCACGCAACCTCCGCTCCTCCCAAGAACTCCTCCTCTGCTCCCCCCTCATCACCTCTTCGCATAACCGAGTCCAGGACTTCTCCCGGGCATCTGCCTTACTCTGGAACTCCCTGCCCGAACACGTCAGACACTCTCCTATCCTGAGTAGCTTCAAGTGTCACCTGAAGACTCACCTATTCCGTCAAGCCTACAACCTGCCATGGGACCCAGGCGACCGCCCCATACCTGACATTCCCCCATCTTACTGTATCCTAACCCGCCCCTCTTAGACTGTGAGCCCTCGTGGACAGGGTCCCCTCCCCTCCTGTACCTGTACGTCCTGATCGCCTAGACTTAGTGTACTTGTTCTTGTCTCCCTCATCCTCATGTAAAGCGCCATGGAACCTAATGGCGCTATATAAATAAATAATAATAATAATAATTATAATGATAGGAAAATACCAAATGCCTGCACCTGCAAATATAACTTGTATAACGCCATTCTTTCAATGTTGTAAGAATAACTGTTGATTGTAAATATCCAGGTACTCTGCCATACATCTTCAGAGGTGATGTTTTGAGTTGTCTCCTCATATATGAGAAGTAAACCTGGGTGTTGATTTGACTTCAGCCATCTCCGGCCATCTCATTTCATAAGGAAGATATTATTTAACTGACATTCTGGTCCTTCGAAGCCGAGTCCAACATCCCCTCCTGCGGTCTTTGAACAGTAAGACTGACACTGTGCACGGGGAGAGTCACAGACTCTCTACACCTAAGTCCTCCGTCTGAATTGACGTCAAAAGAGCCCAGTTTTCTCATTGACTCCAGGAGGGGTGACGAAATCGAACATAGCCAAAGAGAAACTGGTGACCGGACACGTCTGACTTCAGTAAGACCCTTTTTGTTTGTTGTTTGATAGGATGTTTGTCTATTCATGAGAAGTTATGTTTGTCTATTCATGAGAAGATGAGAAGACAGTTTTAGTTGTTTTAACGATAGGGGGAATCCAAAGGTATTGAAGTTGTGGAAGTAGGGAGTAGATGATCGATTCCTTATTGTCTGAGATGACTTAGAACTGACTGGAGGTTACCTCGTCTAAGTACACGGCAACACTGGCTGACTCTGGGGAGGGTTGTTAGACGGCTTTAGGTCATTGGATTGACCGTTGAAATCTCTTTCTGTGACTGTCCTGTGAAATCACATGACATAAAGATGGCGGCGCCCACCGCTTTGCACAGCACCACAATAACCACAATGACCACAATAAGGAACCTGAATCATTTTGTCCTCTCCTCAAAATTGTGCACTTAACCTTTCGGAGGTAATTTATGTAAAAACTTTTTTCTTTATGAGACTTGTTTGGATCAGATTTGAGTCACATTATTATCACCATCATTTGTTTTTTTTGTTTTTTTGAAAATTGTTTTTATTGGTTTTTCAATATTTATCCCCTTAATTTCCATACATTAATCATATCAACATCAATAAAGTCATTAACCCATACAGCATTATGCAGTAACACAAACAAATACAAATGCATTGCACGACGAAAAAAGAAAGAAAAAGAGAAGCCCCTCCTCCCCCAACCATTCCCCCCCCCCACCCTCCCGGTGATCAAACAGTATTATACATCAAATCTGCTAATGACTATCTTCCGTCATTTGTGGAAGTAAAGTGTTAACCTTTAATCCTCCTAGGGTGCCCCCCAACTCCTCCAAGCAGTACCATTGAGTATTACAGAAGGGCCTCATCAGTTGATCAATTTCTGGTCTAGATAAATTATGCAAGATAAACTCTCTCCATACAGAGAAAAGCTTCTTCACCTTGTTTTCCTTGTCCGTTTCTGCCTCCAGTTTTTCAAGCCCCAATGTACGTTTCAGATCTAAGATTAAATTGGGTAAACTCGGTAAGGAAGCCTCCAGCCAATGGCGTAGTATAAGTCTTTTGTATGAGAGTATGGCTATATGTAGGAAGGCTCGCCCCCCCCCTAGTCACTGGATAGTCTGAGAAATTGTGAAATACCCATAGCATTTTATCCATCGGCAAGTCCACCCCTAAAATTTTCCTAATCCACCCCTTGACGTCTTTCCATTTTGCTTGTACCTGTGTGCAATCCCAAATCCCATGGAACATATCAGGTCTGTTTACCCCACACTTTGGACACGTCATCCGTATGTCTGATGTGGTAGATGTAATTGGGATATTAAACCCTAAAATTGCTCTATGAATTAGTCTATAGTGGGTGTCTCTCCATCTCTCATCCAACACATGTCTACGTAAAGCATTCCAGCCCTCCAGTATCACTTCTCCTACCCCCTCTTCCGACAATCTCCTCTCCCAACCTTTAAATAGACACGTGGGTCCCGAAGGAAGCAGCCAGCGCCTCAACGCCAGGTAAAGAGAGGATATAGTGGCAGGAGGCGCCTGTGGAGATATAAAATCATCCAACACCGAGGGCTGGCACTCTCCCCCGACGTCTCGCAATCTCGCCAACACATGATATTTTATCTGGGCATACTGCAAGACGTGGGATGAGTCCAGATGCCAAGTCTCCAGCACCTCCCCGACCGTCATCCACCTCCTGTCCGAGGACTTTATCAGATCCTGGAGTGTATTAATCCCATGTTCTCTCCATTTTTGGAATAGGGCATTATCCACCCCCTGGGGAAAATCTGGGTTGTCCCACAATGGTGTGTATTTCGTTGTTCTCCAAGCTAACCCAATTTTACACCTAACCGCCTTCCAGGCTGCCCTAGTGTCCTTAAATAGAACAGATTGTTTAATATGTGGGTCCAGAACCCCCCCGGAGCCTGCAAGACTGCCCCCAATCTCCATGGCGCACAACATTGCCCCTCCAGTTCGAAGTCGGAGTGTGTACTCATGCCCCTCAACCAGTCTATCACATGTCGGAAGACACAAGCCAGATTGTACCCACGCACATTGGGGAAGGCTAAACCCCCCTCATCTTTAGAGAACATCAGCGTGCGCAACTTGATTCGGCTCCTCCTCCCCCTCCACAAAAACCTAGAAAAAGCCCTGTTGAGTCTTTCTATATCCGTATGTCCCAATAAAAGTGGAATCGTCTGCAGGGGTACAGTAGACGTGGGAAACTAACCATCTTAATAAGATGAACTCTACCCAACAGAGACAGTGGAAGGGTTCTCCATCTCTCCAACTCCCGCTCAATCTTCATTATAATGGGGGGAAAATTATTACGATAAATTTCTGTGGCATCTGCGCCCATCACTATTCCCAAATATTTAATCTCTTTAGTGGCCACTTTTATACCTTGGTATGTGCCCCGTCGCCGCTCATCTTGCAAAACTCGTCTACCATTCTCATTTAGAGGCAGAATCTCACACTTTGCTAAATTCAGGTGAAACCCCGAGATCCTATGGAACATCTCGAATCTCTCCAGCACCCCCCCCCAGGTCCCCAGCTGGGTTTGCCATATATAATATAACTAGCTGTGAGCCCGATGCGATTGCATCGGGATTCTAGAATCAGTGTATAGTTTATTAAATTTGAGTTTTAACTAATAATCCTATTATTCCATGATAGATGGCGGGCCAATGTTAAAGAATCGGGAGTGTAGCATGCATATATACATTATTCATTCAAATGTGACAATAATGCACATAAGACATGATATCTATCTATCAACTACCAATGTTTGTATGGTATATGTCAGTGTAGTACATGTCATGATTCTAAGGCAAGGCTTTTCGTACAGATACTGGCACCGATGTTTTGTACAGATTATGTATATTCAATTTATATATGAATATTAATAATCTATGATTGAGCCAGTACATGTTTCCCCACCAACCACGGGAAGGTAGCCTTACAGCTGGTGGGACCTACTCTACTCTACTCTATCCCTAATAATTAATAGTTAGACTCCTTTTAAATCAAATATTTTTTGGCTATTTGCAGAAGGTATGGAATAACCAAATACAATTTCTGAACTTGGCACCAAAGGGACTACCTACAGCTCACTTTCAGCAAGTAACATGTAATAAATATTGAACTTGCAGTTAGCTTGCAGTAAATACGGCAAGCAGAGCTTTAACAGGTTGACTAAATGCAACCACTAAAAATGAGAGCTAACTGATTTTGGCGATTGAAACTGTCGAAAGCACATGTGCCGCAACTACCGCAAGTAAACCACAAATTCCATAAACATTTCATGCAACTTACATTAAGAGTACTGTAGGTCACCATTAGGCAGCAAGTGGCAAAATTGTTTTTTTTCCAACTAAAAATTCAACAAATAGCAGAATAATTCAGATGTAAAATCAAAATGTCTATTCTTTCCCTATGTGTCTAAATATGTAGCTATGTGTCTAAATATGTACCTATGTGTATATATGTATTTATATGTACAGAACACACTTCAAGATAGAGATGTGTGTGAACAGCCGTCCCACCCATCTCTTAGGCTGCCTTCAGACTTGCAGATGCATCTGCAGCGTTTTGCAGATGCCTCTGCAAGCATGTGCATGCAGACGGCAGTCCCTCTCTTTATAATGGGACACACGGTGTCTGCAGATTCTTGCAGACAGCCGTGCGCACCCATTCACTCCTATATGTGATCTGTGCGCAGGCGGATGCCTTCGTACAGATCACAGACTCTCCTCCGCACCAGGGACGCCACATGTTGCATCCCTGCTGCAGGCGGGAGTGTGTGATTTGTATGCAGGCATGCGCCTGTGCAGAGATCACATATAGGAGTAAATGGGTGCACACGGCTGTCTGCAAGCATCTGCAGACACCGTATGTCCCATTATAAAGATAGGGGCTGCCGTTTGCATGCAGATGCTTGCAGATGCATCTTTAAAATGCTGGAGATGCATCTGCAAGTCTGAAGGCAGCCTTAGCTATTCACAAAAACCTCACCCTGTGTAAAAAGAAAAAGAAATCTCGCAGCAGCTGTACTGCTGGAGCTTCAGGTTCAGATACACATCTACAATCTACAAAAAAAATGTGTGTTTACATACATATACAATGAAATGAAAAAAGAAATTTTCTAAGCTAAAAAACTAATTACTATATATTTTAAATAACTATTTTATATCTAAAAACTAATTATAATATCTTTATAACAAAACTAATATTTTTGGTATTTTTGTATATTTCTATTCCTATACATCTATAGCTAAATTAATTTATTGTAATATTTGTGTTTAATTAGAAAGTAACTATGTATCTAAATGTAATATGTATCTAAAGAATTGAAAGTAAAGTATTTTTATACACTATATTTTTAGTGAAAAATGAAAATTACGACTATATATCTTAAATTACTTTTATATGTAATAACTAATTATAATGTCTTTATCTATAACTAAACTAATTTTTTTGGTTTTTTGATTTATTTATATTGATATACATGTATTGCTAAACTAATTTATATAGTAATATTTGTGTCTAATTTAAAAATAACTATGTATCTAAATGTAACATGTATCTAAAGAATGTTAAGTAAAATATTTTAATACACTATATTTTTAGTGAAAATGAACACTAACGACTATATTTCTTAAATAACTATTTTATATCTAATAACTAATTATAATATCTTTTTCTATAACTCAAATCATTTTTTTGGTATTTTTTTTTTCTATTCTTGTACATCTATGGCTAAACTAATTTATTGTAATATTTGTGTTTAATTAGAAAGTAACTATGTATCTAAATCTAATATGTATCTAAAGAATTTTAAATAAAATATTAGAGAGATTATTTAGAGTAAAGAGTATTTCACTACTGGGCAGCAATTTGACTTGAATGGGTGTATCCAGCACTTTCACCTTAACATTGCATCGTCTTTTCACTCGTGAAAAAGCCACATATAACTGTCCATGTCCAAAAATGGGTTGTGACAAAAAAATCCCTACTTTCTCCAGTGTTTGGCCTTGGGATTTGTTGATGGTCATGGCAAAAGCAGGCTTCACGGGAAATTGTCGACGTCTTAACTTGAAAGGTAAGGCAGTCTCTGATGGAGATAAATAAATCCTTGGAATAAACACCACATTTCCTTCTGCAGACCCAGTAATAACTTTTGCTTGAATCAGATTGTCAAACAAAGCGATGACAATCAAGCGAGTCCCATTGCAAAGACCTTTTCTGCTGTTAAAATTGCGCAAAAGCATGACAATGGTACCGATTTTTAATTTGAGGCGATGAGAAGGCATTCCCGTTGGTGTGAGTGAATTTAAAAATTCCACAGGATATTGATCTGGATCTTCAGTCTTATCAGGATCAATGGAATCATCACTAATGTATTCAGTGTATTCACCAGCAATGCAATCCATGACCTTAGAGTTCACCATATTCACATGGTCATTTTTAGGGCAAAGAATGGCATGTGATGCAGCAATTTGAATGCTTTCATTGTTATGTACATCAATGAGAATGTTTTCACCAAATATAGCAAGTATGAGTGAGCCAGTGCAGATCATGTCTTGTGGGATTTCAATGATATCATCTCCAAGGTTGAAATCATTGGACAATTCACCATTTCCCAGTTGAAGTAACCAACTGCTATAATCAGGATCAATGGAACGCATGTTGTTGAAGTGTGGCATTTGAATGAAAAGCTGCCATTGTCGTGAGTATTTAATACTACTCTCTATAATGTCAGTTCTTGTACCATGAGGGATGATAGGCAGACACTGTCGAAAGTCTCCTCCCAGAACAATGACTTTTCCTCCAAAAGGTGTTGTATTTTTCTTGGAGATATCTGTTGTCATGACATCCCGTAAAAGTTGATCTATCACATGCAATGCATATTTAGATAACAGAGTGGACTCGTCAATAATGAAAAGTTTGGTACTTTTCAAATGTTGTGCAGCATCTGTATCATTTTTAATTCTGGAAACGGATATTTCATTAATTGGAATTGGTATGCCGTAAAGCGAATGGATGGTTCTTCCTCCTTGCAGTAAGTTAGCTGCAATCCCTGTACTGGCTGCAGGTGATACAATTTCGCCTTCTCCTCTTAGTTCATGAATTAATAAATCATACAGATATGTTTTCCCACTGCCACCTGGACCGTCAATGAAAAAGCACTTAGGTTGTCCACTTCTATCGTGTAAAGCTTGATTGATCGCATCATAGGCCAAAAGTTGTTGGTCATTTAAAGTAGCTTTCATTTGCTGAGCTCTTCTTAACTCATCATCCTTGTTATATAGTGGAGCGATGTGTGGCTTTCTTTTTGGTCGTGGTAGATTAAAATCAGTAAAAGTTTTGCCATGAAATTTTAGAACATTTTGGACATCTGTCATTGCATATCCTTCACAATTCTCACACTCCTCACTGTTGGAGTGATATGTATGGCAGTAGTCTTGGATAAAGTCTTGTTTAAATTCTTGCCACAACTCCAATGGATGAGCTGGAGGACCAAAAATACATATATATGCAAACATATCACGAAGCTGTGCAGGCATGTTGAGAACACAGGCATCCAATAAAGTATTTTTCCAAACAGTGTCATCGAAGAGCAATCCAAGAGCTAATGCTGCCTCTTTAAAAGTTGAGTATGTCACTTCATTAACAGTCTTAATGTTGTCAAAACTTGTTGCTCCTTTGACATGCAGTACCAACAACCTCAAATAGTACCGTTCTTGATCTTTCATACTGACAGTATACATTCTTCCAATCACTGAAGAACCTCCTCGCTTTCTAATTTCCCATGCACCTTCTTTCCAAACATAGTGCTCTGGAATTTGGCGGTAGAAGTAATCCTGAGCATGTGGGTCATTCTCATTCAGCTCAAAGTAGGCCATAAGAGTGGATTTTCTGTGCATTGTGTAATTGATGTTTTCAACAGAGTCATCCTCATGAAAATAAAGTGGTTGAGAATGTGGGAGATGTACAGCCAGGCGAATAATGGAGTGCGATTGTCTATGCATCGGGTAAGCAAATTTTCGCCAAGCTGCCTCCGGTGCACTCACGTATCTTGAATCCATGAATTGATGTGTTTCATCATGGTGAATATTGGTTTGGCAAATTTCAAGGTTGGCTTTATCATGTCCTTTGTAGAAATATTTGAAAAGGTATTTGACACTTTGAATGGAAGCACATACCTCAACATTAATATGACACTTGTATTTTAATAGTAGATAAGGGTTATAGGGAACAACCCAAGAATTATCAATCATCTTTGAATAGTGTTGAAAGGATGGTCCTTCCTTTCTTTGATAAGTAGGGTATGCATCCTTAGCTAAGACTGTTCTTGTTTGAAAATCTTTAGGAAAACGTTTCTTACACTTTCCAAGATCCATACATGGAGAATTGGGGTTGTGTTGTTCACAGGGTCCATGAATCATGTGTTGCATCACAATTTCATGGAGCACAGGGTAATCTTCTGGATCAGGGATTTCAGCCCAAACTATATTATCCACTTCAACCTCAGTTCTTAGTTTGGATTTGCTATCCAGAATGATCAAAATGTGAGCGTGTGGTAGGCCACGCTTTTGGAATTCAATAACATGAACCATTGCACAAACTTTGCCAAATAATCCAGTGTTAATGTCTTTTAATAGGGCTTCCAGTTTAATTCTGAAGACACGGGCGACTAAATCAGGTCTATGTTCCACACGCTGCCATGGCTCTAAATTGTTTGTAATCTCCCTCCATTTAGGATTACAGGTCATGGTTACAAAAAGATCCGGTCGTCCAAATTTAGTCACAATAGCCATGGCATCCTGATAGCGTTGCTGCATGTTTCTGGGACTGCCCTCAAAGGAAGATGGTAAAATGACCGTCTTGCCAATGGGAATACCTTTCTCAACAGATTGTTTCAGGAGATGTTCCTGGAGTACGCAATAATCCTCGACTTTTAAATCCTTTTGGTGTTGACGGATAAAATTTAATCGATTAGCCTCGATTTTCACATACGCATCCACTAAGTACTGCTGTGTTAGTTTGCCACCATTCAGGACAGGATTGAACCGATTCCGTACAGACAACAAATAGCAGTAATACTGGAGCTGTGTAACCCTATGTTGACTTTGGCCTTGATGCTTGAGTCCCTCATGCCAACCTTGTTCTCCTTGAGGAAAAATAAGGGATACAGTAATGCATCTAAATTGCTGTGTAGAATACTGACTTGCTGTTTTTTGGGGCCAAGGGGTTATTTGGATCAGGTTTCAAATGAATTAAAATGTCTCTATTGAATGGTGGCTCTCCATCAGCATTTTCAAAGACCACTGCAACTTCATGGACAGTAGGATTGTTATAGCGTCTAGGGTCTTGCTGTCTGTCTTGTTTAATGGCCATGATAATATTTGGCATGACGGTGCCATGTTCTACTGCCTTCTGTTGTTCTTCTAATTCAACGTCACGTAACATTTTGTAGGCCGAAACAAAGGGATTAATATTATCCAATTGAAGAGCAATGATACTCATTAAAGTAGGATGACATTTCACATTTTCTGGAGACTGTATCCGTTGTTCTACAGCGCTTGCAGTATCTAAAATGTACAGTTGTGCATATGCTGGAGGTTGATCTTCAGCAGGATGGAGTGTTCCCGTGCGATGATAAATTTGCCCATGAATTCGGAAACAGTAAGGGCCGTGTCCAGGTGGTGGAGAAACATGGGCACCCATGGAGGCAAAAGCAAAAGAACTATTAATGCTCCTGATATTCTGCATCAAATTTTTACTGTACTCACTCTCTCCTTTCAGCAGGCGTTGGAAGACCTCCGGGTATTGAGGTAATGGTACCTTTACTTTTCCCTTGTGGCAACAAAGAGTAAAGTGTTTATCTCATGGGCGTTCATCAGAAAAATGTCGAGCCTCACAATGTTCACATATTACATTCATGAAACCACAGGTATGTTCTGCAATAGCATGATCCTGATCAATAAATCCCATTGGCTGAAGAAAAGGTGAAGATAAGAAAGGTAGATTTGTATTGTGTAATCCTACATAGATGAGACGTGGAAGGGATGTAGAATCAAAACATTCAAGAAAAGAAGAAGTTGAATATAAATTACATTGTGGCTGTTGCAATGTTGAAGTTGAAGAACGTGTGCGTACGTCACGACGTCTATCAGCCAAATGGGTCAAGCGAAGTTGTTTAGACGTAGGAGAGAGCGTATCTTTATGCATCTGTCTTTTCCTTTTAAGCCTCAAAATGTTACACTGTTTGCTGTATGGCGTCTCCTCAGCAGAGTGTTTTCTTTTAGATGTGGCCTTGCGATGTGGTAAAGGCTGTTCAGTAGTAGTTAACACAGTAGAAGAGGTGGCAGCAGTATGAGATTCAGACGAAGAGGTGGCAGCAGTATGAGGATCACACGAAGAAGTGGCAGCAGTATGAGGATCAGACGAAAAGGTGTCAGCAGTATGAGGATCAGAGGAAGAGGTGGCAGCAGTATGACGGTCAGACGAAGAGGTGGCAGCAGTATGAGGGTCACAGGAAGAGGTGGCAGCAGTATGAGGGTCAGACGGATCTCCTGTAGGCATGAACTCTTGGTGTTTGCGTCTTTGACGCACAGGCGCGGCACGCTTCTTGCGCATACGCACAGACTCCTTTTGAACCTTTGCTTCTTTGCTTCCCATGGAGGTCATGGGAGGTGTTAAAGGCTGTTCACTTGGTAGAATGTCAGTACACGAAGAGGCAGGAGTAGTATCTTTCTCAGACGGTTCTTCAATGACAGTAATTTGTTGTTTTTCCCGTCTGACACGCGCACCCATGGCTCTTTGTGACTTTCGTAGACTTCTTTCTTCAGAAGACAGTTCAGCAATACGTTTCTTCGAAGCAGCCTTCACAGCATCCAACCGAAAACGTCTCATTGGAGAAGACAGTTTGGCAATGCGTTTCACTCTAGCAGCCTTAAGACGTTGTAAACGAAGACGTCTCTCTTCCGAAGTCTCCTCTGCAATGTGTTTGGCATGAGCAGCCTTAACACGATCTAAGCGAAGACGTCTCTCTTCCGAGGTCTCCTCAGCAGTGCGTTTCGCCTTAGCAGCCTTATCACTATCCAAGCGAAGACGCCTCTCTTCTGAAGTCTCCTCTGCAATACGTTTCGCCTTAGCAGCGTTACGACGATCTAACCGAAGACGTCTCTCTTCCGAAGTCTCCTCTGCAATGCGTTTAGCTTTAGCAGCCTTATCACGATCTAACTGAAGATGTGTCTCTTCCGAAGTCTCCTCTGCACGCTTCTTCTTAGGCATAGATGCAGCCTCCTTGGCAAGAGCGATATTTTTGGTTGGAGAGCTCATCTCAATAAGAATAGTCAGTCAATCAAATCCAAAATGAGCTAGAGTGTGTTAGTTAAGGAAACAATCAATAATAACTATGTCTAAATAGTCAAAAACAATAAAAGGAAAGTGTGTATTTGAATAACCTGTGAAAATGAAATGATTGAGTTCTTTAAAGTACGAAAGAAATATTTCATGATGTTTATTGTATGGAGTAGTGAATGGAAATCAGTGTGTTTAAAGTCCTTAAAAAGAGACTTAAAGGCAAGACAAATGGATGTAAGGGCCCTTTGAGAGGCGCGTTGTAAAAGCAGATTTCCAACATTGTAAGAAAAGCGGTGAAAGTACCGCTATGACAGGAAGTTCCACATAACTGGCAGCAGGGGTGGAGTTGCAGAAGGTGGTGCAAAATGGCAGAGGTAGCGTTAATTTGTACCTTCAACGTAGGGTTTTTGGATTATAGGGGAAGTAGTGTTTTTTGTTTTTCTTGCTGGAGTTGGTGGAAACAGCGGCATTATCAGCGAGCGTGAAATGGCACAATGTGACCAAGCATGGTGAAAATAGAAATAAGGCAACTTCTGGAGTACATGGTGAAACTGGCAGGTCAATGCAGAAATCAACGTTAATCCGGCGATGTAGCGGGACCTTACGCAACCGCACCCGTGGTGACGGGTATAGGAAACTTACGTTAATAATGGAAATATTTCCACATGTTATGGAATAATTTAAATCGGCATGTACAACGCGCGTGTGAAAGGGACACAAGTCGGTCATAGAGTGTAAAATGACATGGAACCAATATATTTGGTATGTAAAAGTAGTTAATGGCGTACTGTGACGACAGGGCCTTTCACATTAGCGGTAATTTGAAATAGCATCAGATGCGGAGAAAAAACTGCATCTGCGGCGTTTGGTGCATAGCCGCAGCATAACCGCTGCACTTGTGGGCGGTTGCATTAATCGCTATAGTCAGTATATAGTTACTTGCGGCAGGTGCGGCAATTGGGGTTTAGCACTTGCGGCAGGTGGTGGGGCGATAAAAAACGGTTGGCGACCGTGATTTATTTTGCGGCAGCACCTGGCGCAAGAGCCAAAGCGCACTTGCGGCATCTGCCGCAAGTCCCTATATACTGACTATGGCGATTACCGGAACCGGACCGCAAGTGCAGCAGTTATGCAGCAGCAATGCAGCAAACAGAGCAGATGCAATTTTTTCACTACATCTGGCACGATTTAAAATTACGGCTGATGTTAAAGGGACAGGTAGCATTACATCCAAACTGTTAAATATAAGACAGGTAGTAGTCCTACAGACTAATTAGTATGAAATATAAGCAAAATAGCATATAATGGGTTAATGTACGCATAAGAGTGTAACGACACACTGCAAGTAGAAATAAAATCAAAAACAGTCTGTAAAGGGTTAATGTAGCACTGGCACGCATACAAAATACAGCACGATCGATCAAATGAAAAATAGTATTAAATAAGTTAGTATTAAAATGGCAGTAGTAGACCACATAGTGACATAGGCAGTGAATAGGCAAGACAATAGAAGGGGTTAATGTACTACTTGCACTCCTATAAAACAGTGTGGAAGATAAAATAACGAAAAAATGGTACAGAAGAGGTTCATTTTAAAATCTAATGAGTACAGCACATAGGGACACAGTAAGTGAATAGCAAACAGAATGCAAGGGGTTAAAGTAGCAGTTTGAACCATATAAAAGAGTGTGTGGGAAAATTAAAATGCAAAAGGCATAGAAGAGGTTAATGTAGAAATGGCCTTAGTACAGCACATAGTGAGATAGCAAGTGTAGCACAAATAGAATAGAAGGGGTTAAGAAAGATTGAAAAAAACAGGTCGATATGGTGAAACGTAGCTGATATGAAATTAGTATAAAGAAGGGGTTAATATAAGCATAAGCATTAGGAATATATAGTCTGATGTGAGATTGTACTGTGAAAACAGCTTTTTAACTTTTACATAGTTCACAAAATCAAATTTCGCGCTCTAACATGGCGGACGCGAAATGTTCATTCATAAAAAACCGGCAGACACCAGCCGCTATTTGATTGGAGAGCAGAAACTTCATAAACATGGTGCCATGAATACGATTGGTCGGCGCTACTGTGTGAAGATGCCACTGTCCAATCACAACAGAGCGGGGCGGAGCTACAGACTTCCACTCTCCCGAATGGCGTGGCCGAAAATCGAACCAGGCGCTCGGCAAGGAAAGTTCAGCTTTCCCCGCTGAGCGGCGACCAATCGGAATCAAACCGCCATGTCCAACAACCAATGACAATCGCGCCTCATTTCTCAATGCATGTCTATGGGAATGCGCCCTCCAATCACACTCGCGGCGCCATTTTTGAAAATCCACAGCGGCCAATCAGAATCGCGCCTCACTTCCCATAGACATACATAGCGCTGTGTCTGCGATTTTATGGCCGGGCCCCTGGTTCTATTTTCGGGCAGGGGACTCGCCTCTCATCCGTCGTTCCACGGAGCCGAAAACTCGCAATGAGTACTTCGCGGCGATAGCTAGCGTATCAGCAACGACTCGCAATGATTGCGAGTCGTTGGTAAGGCGCGAGCAATGTCCGCGAAGCGCTCATTGCGAGTTTCCGGCTCCGTGGAACGACGGAAGAGAGGCGAGTCCCCTGGCCGAAAATAGAACCAGGGGCCCGGCCATAAAATCGCAGACACAGCGCTATGTATGTCTATGGGGAAATGAGGCGCGATTCTGATTGGTCGCTCTGTGCTTACGGCGACCAATCAGAATAGCGCCTCACTTCCCATAGAGATAGAATGGACGATTTTTCTCCATTCTATGTCTATGGGAAGTGCGCCGCAATTCTGATTGGTCAGCGGAAGCACAGAGCGACCAATCAGAACAGCGCCTCACTTCCCATAGACAAACATTAGCGGTGTCTCGGCAAATATATTGCCGGCCTTCTGGTTCAATTTTCGGCCACGGGGCTGGGCTATTTCCGGTAGAAAAATAATATTTTATTTTTTTTTATTTTTCTTTCTTTTTATCTATTTTTCTATATTTTTTCTTATCTATCTATCTATCTATCTATCTATCTATCTATCTATCTATCTATCTATCTATCTATCTATCTATATCATAATATACATAGAAAAATAGATAAAAATAAAGATAAATAAATAGAAAAATAGATACAAATAAATAAAAATAAAAAATAAAAATATTTTTTTTCTACCGGAAATAGCCGAGCCCCGTGGCCGAAAATAGAACCAGAAGGCCGGCAATATATTTGGCGAGACACCGCTAATGTTTGTCTATGGGAAGTGAGGCGCGATTCTGATTGGTCAGCGGAAGCACAGAGCGACCAATCAGAATCGCGCCTCACTTGCCATAGACATACATTAGCGGCGTGTCGGCAAATTTATGGCCGGGTCCCTGGTTCTCTTTTGCGGCCATAAAATCGCGGACACACCGCTATGTATGTCTATGGGAAGTGAGGCGCGATTCTGATTGATCGCTGTGTGCTGCCGCGGACCAATCAGAATCGCGGCTCACTTCCCATAGACATACATTAGCAGCGTGTCGCCAAATTTATGGGTCGGGTCCCTGGTTCTCTTTAGCGGCCATAAAATCGCGGACACACCGCTATGTATGTCTATGGGAAGTGAGGCGCGATTCTGATTGGTCGCTGTGTGCTTCCGCTGTCCAATCACAATCGCGCCTCACTTTTAGCGGTAAATGTGAAAGTCCAAATTTCAAATTAACCGCTAAAAGTGAGGCGTGATTCTGATTGGTCCGCGGCAGCAGACAGCGACCAATCAGAATCGCGCCTCACTTCCCATAGACATACATAGCGGTGTGTCCGCGATTTTATGGCCGCAAAAGAGAACTAGGGACCCGGCCATAAATTTGGCGACACGCCGCTAATGTATGTCTATGGGAAGTGAGGCGCGATTCTGATTGGCTGGCGGCAGTAGACCGCGACCAATCAGAAGAGCGCCTCACTTCTCATAGACATAGAATGGAGGAATTTTCGTCCATTCTATGGCAATGAGAAGAGAAGAGGAGGTCGGAGCGGAAGATGGCGGAAAGAAGAGAGAAGACCCCCGGGGCCGGACGAAGAGGACGCCTGGCCGGACGGAGGACTTGTGGATCGGACAGACGGAGGATGAGATGAAGATGAAGACATGTAAGTGATCGACGGCGGCGGTGGGTTAGGGAACGACGGGGGCTTAGGGGGTAGCGACAGCGGCGGGGGACAGCGACGGGGGCTTAGGGGGTATCGGCGGCGCTTAGGGGGTATTGGCGGGGGGTAGGGGCTTAGGGGGTAGGGGCTTAGGGGCGTGCGGGGCTTAGTCGGCGGGGGGTAGCGCCGATGGCTTAGGAGGCGGCGGGGCTTAGGGGGTATCGGCGGGGGATAGAGGCTTAGGGGGTAGGGGCTTAGGGGCTGCGGGGCTTAGGGGGTATCGGCAGGGGTTAGGGGGTAGGGGCTTAGGGGCTGCGGGGCTTAGTCGGCGGGGGGTAGCGCCGGGGGCTTAGGAGGCGGGGGGGCTTAGGGGGTATCAGCGAGGGGTAGGGGCTTAGGGGCTGCGGGGCTTAGAGGATAGGGCTTAGGGGGTATCGGCGGGGGCTTAGGGGGCTGCGGGCCTTAGGCTTAGGAGGCGGGCTTAGGGGGTAGGGGCTTAGGGTCGGCGGTGTAGGGGCTTAGGGGTGCCAGCGGGCTTAGGGGGTAGAGGCTTAGGGGCGGCGGGGTAGGGGCTTAGGGGCGGCGGGGTTTAGGGGATAGCGGCGGCAGGGGTTTAGTATGCGGCGGGGTTAGGAAGCGGGCTTAGGGGGTAGGGGCTTAGGGACGGCGGGGTAGGAGCATAGGGGCGGCAGCGGGCTTAGGGGGTAGGGGCTTAGGGGCGACGGCGGGGGGGTTTAGTATGCGGCGGAGTTAAGAGGCGGGCTTAGGGGGTAGGGGCTTAGGGGCGGCGGGGTAGGGGCTTAGGGGAGGCAGCTGGCTTAGGGGGTAGGGACTTAGGGGCGGCGGGGTAGGGGCTTAGGGGCGGCAGGGGGCTTAGGGGGTAGGGGCTTAGGGGCGGCGGGGTAGGGGCTTAGGGTCGCCAGCGTGCAGCGGGCTTAGGGGGTAGGGACCGCCAGCGTGCAGCGGGCTTAGGGGGTAGGGACTTAGGGGCGGCGGAGTAGGGGCTTAGGGGCCTTAGGGGTGGCGGGGTTTAGAGAATAGCGGCGGCGGGGGGGTAGTATGCGGCGGGGTTAGGAAGCGGGCTTAGGGGGTAGGGGCTTAGGGGCGGCGGGGTAGGAGCTTAGGGGCGGCAGCGGGCTTAGGGGGTAGGGGCTTAGGGGCGGCGGCGGGGGGGTTTAGTATGCGGCGGGGTTAAGAGGCGGGCTTAGGGGGTAGGGGCTTAGGGGCGGCGGGGTAGGGGCTTAGGGGCGGCAGCTGGCTTAGGGGGTAGGGACTTAGGGCGGCGGGGGTAGGGGCTTAGGGGCGGCAGGGGGCTTAGGGGGTAGGGGCTTAGGGGCGGCGGGGTAGGGGCTTAGGGGCGCCAGCGTGCAGCGGGCTTAGGGGGTAGGGAGTTAGGGGCGGCGGAGTAGGGGCTTAGGGGCGGCAGGGGGCTTAGGGGGTAGGGGCTTAGGGGTGCCAGCGGGCAGCTGGCTTAGGGGGTAGGGCTTAGGGGCGGCGGGGTAGGGGCTTAGTGGCGCCAGCGCGGTGGGGGTTTAGTATGCAGCGGGGCTTAGGTGCGGCGGGGTTTAGGGGATAGCGCCAGCGGCATGGGGCTGTAGTATACCATAGCGGTGTACACTACAGCCCCATGCTGTGGCTTTGTTCGCGGGGCAACGACTCGCAATGCCCGCTTTGCGGGCATTGCTTCGCGAGTTGGCGACTCGCAATGCCCGCTTTGCGGGCATTGCTCCGCGAGTCGGCGACTCGCAATGCCCGCTTTGCGGGCATTGCTTCGCGAGTCTGCAACGACTCGCAATGCCCGCTTTGCGGGCATTGCTTCGCGAGTCGCGTTGTCGCTACGCGGCCACGGACAGAGTCCTGGGGAAAGTGCAAAGCTACGCGAACAAAGCCACAGGAAGTTGCGCCAGTCGCGACGGAAGTCAGCTACGGCAATTATATAATAGATGTCGTCAGCAAACAAATTTGATTTTAAAATTGTGTTTCCCACTTTAATTCCTGAAAAGCTATCAGGCTCATTGAGATACCTGGAGAGAGGCTCGATGGCCAGATTAAACAAAAGCGGCGACAGGGGACACCCCTGGCGCGTCCCTCTTTCAAGTTTGATTGAATCTGACAGAAAACCCGGGGTATGTACGCGGGCCCTAGGGTTGTCATATAGTACCCCCAAAAATCTCCTAAAGCTTCCCGTAAATCCCATTCTATCGAGGACCCTTTGTAGCCATGGCCATCCCACACTATCAAAAGCCTTTTCTGTGTCCAGAATGACCATGGCTGGAGCCTCACCCCCCTGTCTGTCCACCCAAGCGGACCGCCTCCAGTACCATTATGGCTCTTCTCACATTACTGACAGCCGCTTTTCCCCTAACAAAGCCAGTCTGCTCTTTCCCCAACCATCACGGCATCAGGGCAGCCAGACGATCCGCCATTATCTTGGAGAGTATCTTTAAATCCTGATTGATCAAAGAAATTGGGCGAAACGTAGCTGGGTCATCCGACACCTTCTCTCCCTTTGGGAGGAGCTTAATATAAGCCGTATTCAAGTGCTCGGGAATCCCTTTGCCCTTCAGGAAATCATTATACATAACTTTCAAATGTGGGGTAACTTGGTCAATCAGGATTTTGTACAAGCTGGCCCCAAACCCATCTGGACCCGGAGCCTTGTGTATATTTAACCTCTTGATAACACCCTTCACCTCTTCCTCTGAGATATCTCTATTTAATTCTTCCATTTCCTCCTCCGTGACAGATGTCATCTCCACCTCCTCCAACCACTGCTGACCCAATGCCAAATCACTCGGGCGCCTGCCATATAAAATCTTATAATAGTTGCCCAAAATGGTGTTAATCTCTTTGGGATTGGAGGTGAGAACCCCATCCGTATTCTTAATAGATGCTATCTGGGACGTAGAACTCCTGCCCTTAGCCAAATGAGCTAGTAATCTCCCGGCTTTGTCCCCATGTTTATGTAGCTCCGCATCCCGGGCCGATTTACCCATGACTTCCCTCCTCCGAGCCCACGCATCGAACTTTCCCTTCGCCTCCATCCAACCCCGTTTGTTAGTTTCAGTCGGATTTTGCTGATATTTCCTATACTCCTCCCTCACCTGCCTGCTAGACGATAAATAATAACATTGAGCTTTCTTCTTGAGTGCCGCTGCATGTGCTATTACCCTCCCCCTCAGTACCGCCTTGGCCGTCTCCCAGAACAGTGTAGAGTCCAAGGTATCCGGCAGGTTGCAGGTTACATAGTCAGTCCACCATTCCCCCATAAGCCTGGCGAAGTCCTTATCTGTCTGCAAATAGTGGGGGAGCCGCCAAATCAGGTCAGAACCCCTCGGGAATGATTCACCCAGAGTCATTGCCACCGGGCTGTGGTCAGAGATTACTAAATCCAAAATATCAGTGTCCGTAACTTTTGTCAGCAAATCACAGCTGACCAACAGCAAATCAATCCTAGACCACGAGCCATGCGGATGTGAGAAGTGGGTATATTGGCGATCCAATGGATGCTGAAGGCGCCAAATGTCATGAAGACCCAAGTCCTCCAACAATTCCCGGAGAGGTTCCGCCCTCATCACCCTGGCCCCACTCACTCCAATCTCTCTTGAGCCCGATCTATCCTCTGTCACCTCCAGAACCTCATTCATGTCCCCTCCCATAACTAGAGTATTTAGACCAGTTCCCATCAACATCTCCCCTATCGTACCAAAGAAAGTGTTTCTGTCAGTATTGGGTGCATATATATTGTGTATATTTAATGTCCCACTGGGAGTCTCAAGAACCACCTGCACATGTCTCCCCTCATCATCATGTTGGCAATTAATCAGTTTATGAGGAAAGCCTTTACTCACCAGGGTGAGAACCCCTGCCTGTCGACCCTTTGCCCCAGACCCATAAACCTCCCCTACCCATAATCTGTTCATCCTAAATATATCCTGTTGGGGTAGGTGCGTTTCCTGCAAGAGCGCTATGTCAGCCCTCAACCTCCTGAGGTGTCGCAACACCATCATCCGTTTCTCTGGGGACTTTAGTCCCTTAATGTTCCAGGAAACAATCTTAACCATTATCTAGAAAGGAGAATGTTCCAGTACTCGACAAGCACCCTGCAGGCAACACACCCCACAGTAGACACAAGGTATTCTCAATATAAGTCAAATAGTAGAGTCGACATTTCAACCTTCCCAACTCATCCCTCAGCGGCCATCTTGTCTGACCACAAAAACGTAATCCCCCCCTTCCAATAACTTTAACCTTAAAGTAACTACTAAGTCCCCCCTCCCTCCCCCGCCCCGTCTCATCACCCCCCTCCCCCCTTTCCCATCAGAGTGCCAAAAGATCTTGCGACTCCCTTTTTTTCCAACACAGATACCTCCTCCACTCACCAGCCTAACCCTTGCTAGTATACTATAAAACATTCCACCTTAAGCTCAACTAATCCTGACTCTAGATGACTTTATAATAACCAGACAGGTAGCCACCTCACTCCCCACGGGCAATAAATGTATATAACCAATGCCCAGAGAAAGCAAACACAATCAACATTCCCCCCTTCCTCAAGCAGGGGCTTCGGTCAAGTTCGACGACTCTCCTCTCGGGGAGCCTCCTCCGTCCCTCCGACCTGATGGCGAAAGACGAGGAGATCTCATGAATGCCCGCATCGCCTCATCCGGGTCTCGCCACCTTCGAAAAGAGCCGTCATCTCCTCTTGTCCTAAGAACGGCTGGGTACTGGAGCTGGAACTGGACACCCCTCCGATACAACATGGCACAGACATCACTGAAGGCTCTCCGTTGTCGTGCCACTAGGGCTGAGAAGTCCTCATGCAGGACCACTTTGTGCCCCATTATCTCCAAAGGGCGTCTCCTGGCCCTGAAGGCCCGCAAAAGCCTGTCTTTGTCTTTGTAGTTAAGATACTTGGCTATAGCATGTCTCGGACCTCTGGACAATTGACCATTCCGGGTGTCTCTCTCGCCGGTAGAGTCTCCCTGGGCAGATCCTCTCGGGGGCCCCAGCCTGTGTGCTCTTTCCACTTTACACAACCCCTCAATGCCAAGGCTGCAGGAATATCTTTCTCAAAAATGGTGTCCAATTGCTGGGGTGGAACAGACTCAGGCAATCCAGTAAGACACAGATTATTTCTTCTTGATTTATTTTCTAGATCTTCTAGCTTGTCAGACATCCATACATTTCTTTTCTGCATCTCCTCTAGCTCCTGCTCCTTTACATTCAGCCTGTCCTCCAGGTCTGATACCCTCTGTTCAAGGTGGTCAAGCCTGCTTGCATGTCTGGCAGTGGTCTCTCTGATATCCTCCAGTGCATCTCTCACTGCCTCCCTCACCGCTGCTGTTATGTCTGCCCTGAGGGATTCAAATGTCTCTTTGGCCACCATAATGCTGTCCTGTGGCTGACCGAGTCTCACTGCGCCGCCACCGGTTGCTCCTGTGCTCCCTCCTTTAGGCTGCCCCTGTGTACCTTTGCCGCCATTCTCCTTGCGGTCCACTCTCTGAGGCTGCGGGGATTCCTGGGAGCCGCGGTCCTTCCTCTTTCCCGCCGCTGTCTTGCCTTTGCCCGCCTGCTGCGATGGCGGACGTGGAGCAGAACGCTGGCCGCCTCCCCCGCTACGCAGCCAGTGATCCACGGTGCCAAAGCGCTGCGGGGACCTCCATGCACCGTCCAGGGCTCGCAGTACACACGCTGGGGGACTGTATCTGCCGGTCTAGGGCTGGCTGGCGCCGGGAGCTCCTCACCCCCGTGTATCCACGATGGCGCCGGAACCGGAAGTATCATTTGTTTTTTATACATTCTCTGATGAGCTTGTACACTTCACTGTTTATTTTGTACATTGTTTGGAAGTCAGAAAAAGTTACAATAATTGTATGACCATCCTACCTTATGACTTTTTCAACGTCTCTGATGATGTTTTTGTTTGTTTTATTATATGTCATTTATGAAAGAATTCGTGAACAAGGCTATTACAGCTGAAACGTCGAATATATAGATTCTCTCTTCTGTTTATGAAGGCAACAATCAATAAATTTAATTTTTGTGAACGAAATCAAGACTCCACATCAAGTTCTTATAACCATTATCTTAGGAGTGTGCCAGAATATCTAATATATAATTGCCGTAGCGCACTTCCGTCATATTCGGCACTACTTCCGTCGTCGTGGACGTGGCTGCCTCGCAGCCACGTGACCCACGAAGCATTGGCCGGTGCGAGCAATGGCCGCGAGGCCATTGCGAGCCGTTGCCGGAGCGCGAGCAATGGCCGCGAAGCGGAAATTGCGAGTCTCCGGCACCGTCCAACGACCGACCACAGCCGAGCCCCGTGGCCGAAAATAGAACCAGGGGCCCGGCTATACTTCGCTTGAAACACCGCTATTATTCTCTATGGGAAGTGAGGCGCTATTCTGATTGGTCGCTGTGTCCTGCCGGCGACCAATCAGAATAGCGCCTCACTTCCCATAGAGATACATAGCGGTGTTTCGGCGAATTTATGGCCGGGCCCCTGGTTCTATTTTCGGCCACGGGGCTCGGCTCTGGTCGGTCGTTCCACGGGGCCAGAGACTCGCTTCGCGGCCATTGCGAGTCTCCGGCCCCGTGGAACGACCGACCAGAGCCGAGCCCCGTGGCCGAAAATAGAGCCAGGGGCCCGGCCATCAATTCCCCGAAACACCGCTATGTATCTCTATGGGAAGTGAGGCGCTATTCTGATTGGTCGCTGTGTGCTGACGGCGACCAATCAGAATAGCGCCTCACTTCCCATAGACATATAATGGACGACTTTGAGTTTCAAATTTACCGCTGAAAGTGAGGCGCTATTCTGATTGGTCGCCGCCAGCACACAGCGACCAATCAGAATAGCGCCTCACTTCCCATAGAGATATAATGGACGAAAATTCGTCCATTATATCTCTATGGGAAGTGAGGCGCTATTCTGATTGGTCGCTGTGTGCTGCCGGCGACCAATCAGAATAGCGCCTCACTTCCCATAGACATATAATGGACGACTTTTCGTCCATTATATCTCTATGGGAAGTGAGGCGCTATTCTGATTAGTCGCTGTTTGCTGCCGGCGACCAATCAAAATAGCGCCTCACTTCCCATAGACATATAATGGACGACTTTTCGTCCATTATATCTCTATGGGAAGTGAGGCGCTATTCTGATTGGTCGCTGTGTGCTGCCGGTGACCAATCAGAATAGCGCCTCACTTCCCATAGACATATAATGGACAACTTTGAGTTTCAAATTTACCGCTCAAAGTGAGGCGCTATTCTGATTGGTCGCCGGCAGCACACAGCGACCAATCAGAATAGCACCTCACTTCCCATAGAGATACATAGCGGTGTTTCCAACAATGCATGGCCGGGCCCTTGGTTCGATTTTCGGCCACGGCGCTCGGCGAGTCTCCCGCCCCGGTGACGACCGACAAGCGCCGAGCCCCGTGGACGAAAATAGAACCAGGGGCCCGGCCATAAATTCGGCGAAACACCGCTATGTATCTCTATGGGAAGTGAGGCGTTATACTGATTGGTTGGCGCAGCACACAGCGACCAATCAGCATAGCGCCTCACTTAAGCGGGAAATTTGAAACTCAAAGTCGTCCATTCTATCTCTATGGGAAGTGAGGCGCGATTCTGATTGGTCGCTGTGTGCTGCCGGCGACCAATCAGAATAGCTCCTCACTTTCAGCGGTAAATTTAAAACTCAAAGTCGTCCATTCTATCTCTATGGGAAGTGAGGCGCTATTCTGATTGGTCTCCGCCAGCACAAAGCGACCAATCAGAATAGCGCCTCACTTCCCATAGAGATAGAATGGACGAAAAATCGTCCATTCTATCTCTATGGGAAGTGAGGCGCTATTCTGATTGGTCGCTGTGTGCTGACGGCGACCAATCAGAATAGCGCCTCACTTCCTTTAGACATATTATGGACGACTTTGAGTTTCAAATTTACCGCTGAAAGTGAGGCGCTATTCTGATTGGTCGCCGCCAGCACACAGCGACCAATCAGAATAGCGCCTCACTTCCCATAGACATATAATGGACGAAAATTCGTCCATTATATTTCTATGGGAAGTGAGGCGCTATTCTGATTGGTCGCTGTGTGCTGACGGCGACCAATCAGAATAGCGCCTCACTTCCCATAGACATATAATGGACGACTTTTCGTCCATTATATCTCTATGGGAAGTGAGGCGCTATTCTGATTGGTCGCTGTGTGCTGCCGGCGACCAATCAGAATAGCGCATCACTTCCCGTAGACATATAATGGACAACTTTGAGTTTCAAATTTACCGCTCAAAGTGAGGCGCTATTCTGATTGGTCGCCGGCAGCACACAGCGACCAATCAGAATAGCGCCTCACTTCCCATAGAGATACATAGCGGTGTTTCCAACAATGCATGGCCGGGCCCTTGGTTCCCTTTTCGGCCACGGCGCTCGGCTGTCGCCGGACTTACCACGGCTGCAAAGACTCACCTATCTATCTATCTCTATCTCTCTCTATCTATCTATCTATCTATCTATATACTAGAAAAAAACTGCAAAGCACTCGTTACCCTGTGCGAGAGGTGCAAGCTGTGTCGCTGGATCAACAAGAACCAAAATAATCACTGCTGCACTCAGTCTAACCAAAAAGTGTATGCTAACAAGCAAATGGTTTGAGAAAAAAATTAAAACATCCGTTTCTTTCTAAAAAACTCAATACTCACTTTTTTATTAAAAACCGGGGCTCTTGGTATACTCATTGGCCAATGTATGCCTGCCCTCCGGCCACTACTCGGCGGCCCCGGGGTCCGGAGGGTCCTAACGCTGACATCCCTGCCAGATCCTTGTCCGCG
Organism: Allobates femoralis; assembly: GCA_033576535.1. Taxonomy (NCBI): domain Eukaryota; kingdom Metazoa; phylum Chordata; class Amphibia; order Anura; family Aromobatidae; genus Allobates; species Allobates femoralis. The sequence continues at coordinate 226,141,266 of JARQOC010000006.1, read as the reverse complement.
GACTCCCTGGTCCCTCTGACCTCATCCTGATCCCTGAGCACCTGGGCTCGGTGGGGGTGCAAACTGCAGCTGGGTGGAGCCAGCCACTCTACCTTGTCTGATATGTATACTAGAAAAAAACTGCAAAGCACTCTATTTATCTATCTATCTATCTATCTATCTATCTATCTATTTATCCAGGGGTGCACCAAGCCCCGCTGCCGCCTGAGCCGCGGCAGTGATTACGGGGGGGGGGGGGTGCTGGTGGAGCCCAGCGCTGCCGCCCCTTCTGCATGGATTGGTCCCCCGGCGGGTCGCCACTGCCGCCTAAGCTGCAGCAGTGATTACCGGGCGCGGCCGTGATTACGGGGGGGGGGGGGGGGGTGCTGGTGAAGCCCAGCGCTGCCGCCCCTTCTGCACTGGTCCCCCGGCGGGTTGCCGCTTACCTGCGGTGCGCGGGGTGAGCGGCCGGCGCCATGACAGGGGGAGGCTGTGTGCATGAGGCGCCGCCCCCTTCTGCACTGCCGCTCCCCCTGCCTCTTGCCGCCTGAATGACAGGGCTCACACTGTCCAATGGACGGTGCGGCCCTGTATTTATCTATCTATCTATCTATCTATCTATCTATCTATCATCTATCTATCTTTTTATCTATCATCTATCTATCTATCTATCTATCCAGCTGGATAAAGAGCTGACACGGCTCGAAACGTCGCCACGTGTACCTGAGCTGGAATAAACAACCCTTGCTTTGGAAAGAAGTGCTGTGACCCCCTTTTTGAACTGTATGTATAATTGAGGCTAGAAGGAGCCTCAGAGACGCTTTGCACTCTGTACTACACCAGCAATACACGCTGCTTCTTACTTTGATTGCATATCTATCTGTCTGTCTATCTATCTATCTATCTATCTATCTATCTAAACTAAGTAAAAGTCCATGCAGCACACAGTTACACCAATGATGCACAGTGCTAACAAGCCATATGTGTTTGAGGAAAAAATTCAAAACTTACGTTTTTCAAAAAACTCAATAATCTTTCTTTTAATCTGGAGTTCTTAGTACATACATTGGCCAATGTCTGCTTGCTCATCAACTACGACAAAGTGACTCCAGGTCTGATGAGCCCTATCTGACATCCAAGCCCTCCTTGATGTCAGATAGGGCTCATCAGACCTGGAGTCACTTTGTCGTAGTTGATGAGCAAGCAGACATTGGCCAATGTATGTACTAAGAACTCCAGATTAAAAGAAAGATTATTGAGTTTTTTGAAAAACGTAAGTTTTGAATTTTTTCCTCAAACACATATGGCTTGTTAGCACTGTGCATCATTGGTGTAACTGTGTGCTGCATGGACTTTTACTTAGTTTGTTTAATCTCTGCGTCCTATGCTTGCACCAGTTCACACTGGTCTGCTGTGTGCTGTGCAGCTTTTCCAAATTATATATATTATATGGAGTTGCAGACTCCATTGCTGCAATGTAATTGCACCCTCATTAACCTACAGGTGATGGAGGGTATAGATGGTGCCTGCCCACCGCGAGGTGGGGGGTGGACAAGGAGGGCTTGGATGTCAGATAGGGCTCATCAGACCTGGAGTCACTTTGTCGTAGTTGATGAGCAAGCAGACATTGGCCAATGTATGTACTAAGAACTCCAGATTAAAAGAAAGATTATTGAGTTTTTTGAAAAACGTAAGTTTTGAATTTTTTCCTCAAACACATATGGCTTGTTAGCACTGTGCATCATTGGTGTAACTGTGTGCTGCATGGACTTTTACTTAGTTTGTTTAATCTCTGCGTCCTATGCTTGCACCAGTTCACACTGGTCTGCTGTGTGCTGTGCAGCTTTTCCAAATTATATCTATCTATCTATCTATCTATCTATCTATCTATCTATCTATCTATCTTCTATCTCTATCTTTTTATCTATCTATCTATCTCTATCTATCTATCTATCTATCTATCTATCTATCTATCTATCTAGTTCATTTATGATCAAAGGGAACAGGTTTTGCCATCCTAAGACGGGTATAGAATACAAAATAAACCATTTCCTAACCTGCAACTCAGACCACGTCATATACCTCTTGGAATGCCCCTGCCGGATGTGGTATATAGGGGAAACCACTCTTGATTTTAAAATAAGGATTAGCCACCATCGCTACACAATACGTAAAAAAATTATGAACCTACCCGTATCTAAACATTTTACGGAAGCAAACCACAAGGAAAAGGACCTAAAATTTAGGTTAATAGACATGGTGCCGATGCCCAGAAGGGGTGGAGACAGAGTTAGTCTATTGAAAGTTAAGGAATTAGAATGGATACATAGGTTGCAAACTCTGGAACCGGAGGGACTTAATATAGATTTTAAATTGCATACAGCACTTTAAGGAGTCGTCTTCATCTGTAAATCTGTGTATTTTAAATCACTTCGATATACTGTCACTGATGTAAGCACTATGACATTTGTAAGTATATTATTTAACTCTTTCATACTAATTTTTATGACGTTTTTTATTTCTTACTTTTTGTATAGATGAACACATGGAGTGGGCAAATGATGCACCGGGTGCCTGGGATTCAAACTATATCCACAGATGAAAAAATACAGCACACAAAGCTATGTTTAGAAATATATGTGTATATTCCTCCTATTAAAAAAATGTTTCTTTATATATAAAAAAAATTTTTTTTTAGCACTAAATATGCATGTAATTTATTAAATAACACACCAAATTATGTTTTACAATGGGTAAATAAATATTCAAAAAAAGAATTAAATGTATTGCTTTGAATTTATGGAAAAATGGATTGACTGAAAATTATTGCGCATGAATGACTTTCATAAAAATAGCATGGAGGGAGTCCTTGGTGATCCTTGGGCAGGTGGCGCAAGGGGAGGGAACCCCCTTCCTAAGCACCGTACTGACTGGGGAGTGCTATAACCCAATAATGGGATGCACTTTAAATTGGGAACCCAATGCATGTGAAACAGTCATAGAGCGCATAAATGTTAAAATCCATATAATGGGAAAACCCAGACTTATAACTTATAATATTTTCCCATATAAGAAGTAAAATATGCAGACAAATTAAGCAATATATATATAATAGCACTATCACCTAATAAAATTAAGCACTGTCACTTTAAATAAAAAAACTTTTTAGTACACTAAATTTTAAACTTATAATGATCGTATCTTAATAATAGCACTTATATAAAGATAATTGGATAATATTTTTATAATAATGGGCACTTATATAGATATAATACACTAAGAGGGGGAATCTAACATATAACACGCATAGCAGAATGCCAAATATGTACCGCGCATGCGCGAGAACTACAGCACGGAGATTACAGAGTCTCCCGTAGTATCGCGTTAATAGAAACGCGAATACGACCGACGCATGCGCGTTAAAATGTAAACAGCGCCGGAATGGCGGCGCCCAGCTAGGGAGAGGCCGCACATGTCGGCGATCATGCAGTGTGGAAAAAATAAGAAACGAAATTAATCAAGCAGGCACCTGAGGCATAATTGGACCACTTTATATATCCTATGGATTAAACAGTGAGTAATCAAATCCATATATCTATTATATAATTGCCGTAACTGACTTCCGTCGGAGCGGCGCAACTTCCGGTGGCTTGGTTAGCGAGTCCAGGCTGTTTCTCCTGGACCCTGTCCGTGGCCGCGAGTCGTTGCAGTCTGGCGAAGCAATGCCCGCGAAGCGGGCATTGCGAGTCGCTTGCACCCACAGCTAACCAAGCCACAGAAGCCCATACGACTGTAGTGTACACCGCTATAGTATACTACAGTCCCATGCCCATACGCCTGTCCGCCCCTAAACCTAAGCGCCAACGACTCGCAATGTCCGCTGGCGCTTAAGGGCCGACACGCGTATGCCCATGGGACTGTAGTATACCATCGCGCTGTACACCGCCGCCGAAGTCCCACTACCCTCTGCCGCAAGCCCCTACCACTACCCCGCCGCACCCACTTCCCTCTGCCGCAAGCCCCTACCCCTGCTGCCCTAACCCACTACCCCGCCGCACCCACTACCCTCTGCCACACCTAACCCCTAAGCCACTACCCCGCCACCGAAGCCCCTACCCCCTCCCGCCTTAAGCCACTACCCCGCCGCACCCACTACCCTCTGCCGCACCTAACCCCTAAGCCACTACCCCGCCGCCGAACCCCCTACCCCTCCCGCCCTAAGCTACTACCCCGCCGCAGCCGCCGAACCCCCTACCCCCTCCCGCCCTAAGCTACTACCCCGCCGCAGCCACTACCCTCTGCCGCAAGCCCCTACCCCCTGCCGCCCTAACCCACTACCCCGCCGCACCCACTACTCTCTGCCGCAAGCCCCTACCCCCTGCCGCCCTAATCCACTACCCCGCCGCACCCACTACTCTCTGCCGCAAGCCCCTACCCCCTGCCGCCCTAATCCACTACCCCGCCGCACCCACTACCCTCTGCCGCACCTAACCCCTAAGCCACTACCCCGCCGCCGCCGAAGCCCCTACCCCCCTGCCGCCCTAAGCTACTACCCCGCCGCAGCCACTACCCTCTGCCGCAAGCCCCTACCCCCTGCCGCCCTAACCCACTACCCCGCCGCAGCCACTACCCTCTGCCGCAAGCCCCTACCCCCTGCCGCCCTAAGCCACTACCCCGCCGCACCCACTTCCCTCTGCCGCAAGCCCCTACCCCCTGCCGCCACTACCCCGCCGCACCCACTTCCCTCTGCCGCAAGCCCCTACCCCCTGCCGCCCTAACCTAACCCCTAAGCCACTACCCCACCGCCGAAGCCCCTACCCCCTGCCGCCCTAAGCCACTACCCCCGCCGCAGCCACTACCCTCTGCCGCAAGCCCCTACCCCCTGCCGCCCTAAGCCACTACCCCCTGCCGCCCTAAGCCACTACCCCGCCGCAGCCACTACCCTCTGCCACACCTAACCCCTGCACCCACAGCTAACCAAGCCACAGAAGCCCATACGACTGTAGTGTACACCGCTATAGTATACTACAGTCCCATGCCCATACGCCTGTCCGCCCCTAAACCTAAGCGCCAACGACTCGCAATGTCCGCTGGCGCTTAAGGGCCGACACGCGTATGCCCATGGGACTGTAGTATACCATCGCGCTGTACACCGCCGCCGAAGTCCCACTACCCTCTGCCGCAAGCCCCTACCACTACCCCGCCGCACCCACTTCCCTCTGCCGCAAGCCCCTACCCCCTGCTGCCCTAACCCACTACCCCGCCGCACCCACTACCCTCTGCCACACCTAACCCCTAAGCCACTACCCCGCCACCGAAGCCCCTACCCCCTCCCGCCTTAAGCCACTACCCCCGCCGCACCCACTACCCTCTGCCGCACCTAACCCCTAAGCCACTACCACCCGCCGCCGAACCCCCTACCCCCTCCCGCCCTAAGCTACTACCCCGCCGCAGCCGCCGAACCCCCTACCCCCCCCCGCCCTAAGCTACTACCCCGCCGCAGCCACTACCCTCTGCCGCAAGCCCCTACCCCCTGCCGCCCTAACCCACTACCCCGCCGCACCCACTACTCTCTGCCGCAAGCCCCTACCCCCTGCCGCCCTAATCCACTACCCCGCCGCACCCACTACTCTCTGCCGCAAGCCCCTACCCCCTGCCGCCCTAATCCACTACCCCGCCGCACCCACTACCCTCTGCCGCACCTAACCCCTAAGCCACTACCCCGCCGCCGAAGCCCCTACCCCCTGCCGCCCTAAGCTACTACCCCGCCGCAGCCACTACCCTCTGCCGCAAGCCCCTACCCCCTGCCGCCCTAACCCACTACCCCGCCGCAGCCACTACCCTCTGCCGCAAGCCCCTACCCCCTGCCGCCCTAAGCCACTACCCCGCCGCACCCACTTCCCTCTGCCGCAAGCCCCTACCCCCTGCCGCCACTACCCCGCCGCACCCACTTCCCTCTGCCGCAAGCCCCTACCCCCTGCCGCCCTAACCTAACCCCTAAGCCACTACCCCACCGCCGAAGCCCCTACCCCCTGCCGCCCTAAGCCACTACCCCGCCGCAGCCACTACCCTCTGCCGCAAGCCCCTACCCCCTGCCGCCCTAAGCCACTACCCCCTGCCGCCCTAAGCCACTACCCCGCCGCAGCCACTACCCTCTGCCGCACCTAACCCCTAAGCCACTACCCCGCCGCCGAAGCCCCTACCCTCTGCCGCAAGCCCCTACCCCCTAAGCCGCACCTAACCCCTGCCGCCCTAACCCACTAAGCCGCCGAAGCCCCTACCTCTGCCGCAAGCCCCTACCCCCTAGGCCGCACCTAACCCCTGCCGCCCTAACCCACTACCCCGCCGCAGCCACTACCCTCTGCCGCACCTAACCCCTAAGCCACTACCCCGCCGCCGAAGCCCCTACCCCCTGCCGCCCTAACCCACTACCCCCGCCGCAGCCACTACCCTCTGCCGCAAGCCCCTACCCCCTGCCGCCCTAATCCACTACCCCGCCGCAGCCTACTACCCTCTGCCGCACCCAACCCCTAAGCCACTACCCCGCCGCCGAAGCCCCTACCCCCTGCCGCCCTAAGCCACTACCCCGCCGCAGCCACTACCCTCTGCCGCAAGCCCCTACCCCCTGCCGCCCTAAGCCACTACCCCGCCGCAGCCACTACCCTCTGCCGCACGTAACCCCTAAGCCACTACCCCCGCCGCCGAAGCCCCTACCCCCCTAAACCACTACCCCGCCGCAGCCACTACCCTCTGTCGTAAGCCCCTACCCCCTGCCGCCCTAACCCACTACCCCGCCGCAGCCACTACCCTCTGCCGCACCTAATCCCCTACCCCCGAAGCCGCACCTAACCCACTACCCCCGACGCTGCACCTAAGCCACTACCCCGCCGCAGCCACTACCCTCTGCCGCAAGCCCCTACCCCCTAAGCCGCACCTAACCCCCTACCCCCGAAGCCGCACCTAAACCCCTAACCCCCCTGCCCCCTAAGCCCCGCCGCACCTAAGCCCCTATCCCCTAAGCCCCCGCCGCCTCCTAAGCTCCCGCCGCTAACACCTAAGGCCCTACACCCGAAGCCCCCGCCGTCCCCTAACCTAACGCCCCCGTCGATCACTTACATGCCTTCTTAGTCATCTGATCGTCCGTCCGATCCACAAGTCCTTCGTCCGGCCAGCCATCCTCTTCCTCCGGCCCCGCCGCTCTTCTCTCTTCTTTCCGCCATCTCCGGCTCTTCGTCCGGCCCCCGGGGTCTTCTGTCTTCTTTCCGCCAACTTCCATCTCCGACGTCCTCTTCACTTCTCATTAAGATACAATGGACGAAAAATCCGCCATTCTATCTCTATTGGTACCTTTACACGCCGCCACGGCAGGCTGGATACATCGCGCTACAAGCTACAATTGTAGCTTGTAGCGTCCATATCGCCTGTAGTAGCGGCGTCTGAAGAGGCGACGCTACAGCCGGCGACAGATACATCTGTTTATGGTCTCTGCTCATAAACTTAAGGCAACATCGCCGATGGTAGCGAGCTGTATCGGCGTGTAAAGAGGCAACGGAAGGGAACTCTGGACACCCGGGGCTGTAGCTGCAATGTAGCTAAGGCGTGACCTCGGCTCCATGTTACCGCGCCCCATGTGCGATCATTGGTGGAAGCTGCTGCATGACGATTGGTAGTCGCTGCATAGGGAGGCATATTTAAGGAGCTGACGAGTCACACTACACAATCGCTCGAGCATGCTGTATTACTCAGCCTCCTGTGTTGCCTGCCCAATCAGGATGTTATTGCTTCGTCCTATCAGCGTACGGAAGTCTTGTAATCCACAATTGGAGCACGCCTATGTGCTGTCCCTGCTGCACCAGGTCCGCCCATAGTAGCTGGTTGTAGCGGTGTGTAAATGAGCAACAGCTGGCTACTTCAGACACCCGGCGATGTAGCTAGCTATAGATGTAGCGTGGCGTAGCGCACCTTGTGGCGGCGTGTAAAGAGCGTGTTGACCGTTTGTAGCCGTTTGAGCGTGCTCGTGCACGTGAAGTAGCGCGATGTATCCAGCCTGCCGTGGCGGCGTGTAAAGGTACCCTATGAGATGTGAGCTGCTCTTCTGATTGGTCGCTCTCTAATGCCCTCAGCCAATCAGAAGAGCACCTCAGATCCCATTGAAATACATTAGCGGTGTCTCGCCGATTTTATGGCCGCCCACCTGGTTCTATTTGTCGGCCCTAACATCGCGGACACACCGCTAATGTATGTCAACAAATAAATTTAATAATAAAACTAATATTTAAAAAATCATTTAAAAATAATAAAAAATATTAAATAAAAAATAATAAATAATTAAATAAAAAATAATAATAAAAAATTAAATAAGCGGACCTGAACGAGAACTGTGTCTCAGCCTCACTTAAAAAAAAAAAAAAATTTAATAATAAAAAAAAAATTAAATAATATTTAAAAAATAATAAAAAAATAAATAAAAAATAATAAATAATTAAATAAAAAATAATAATAAAAAATTAAATAAGCGGACCTGAACGAGAACTGTGTCTCAGCCTCACTTAAAAAAAAAAAAATAATTTAATAATAAAAAAAAAATTAAATAATATTTAAAAAATAATAAAAAAATAAATAAAAAATAATAAATAATTAAATAAAAAATAATAATAAAAAATTAAATAAGCGGACCTGAACGAGAACTGTCTCAGCCTCACTTAAAAAAATAAATAAATTTAATAATAAAAAAATAATTATATAATATTTAAAAAATAATAAAAAAATAAATAAAAAATAATAAATAATTCAATAAAAAATAATAATAAAAAATTAAATAAGCGGACCTGAACGAGAACTGTGTCTCAGCCTCACTTAAAAAAAAAAAAAAATTTAATAATAAAAAAAATAATTAAATAATATTTAAAAAATAATAAAAAAATAAATAAAAAATAATAAATAATTCAATAAAAAATAATAATAAAAAATTAAATAAGCGGACCTGAACGAGAACTGTGTCTCAGCCTCACTTAAAAAAAAACAAAAATTTAATAATAAAAAAAATAATTAAATAATATTTAAAAAATAATAAAAAAATAAATAAAAAATAATAAATAATTAAATAAAAAATAATAATAAAAAATTAAATAAGCGGACCTGAACGAGAACTGTGTCTCAGCCTCACTTAAAAAAAAACAAAAATTTAATAATAAAAAAAAATAATTAAATAATATTTAAAAAATAATAAAAAAATAAATAAAAAATAATAAATAATTCAATAAAAAATAATAATAAAAAATTAAATAAGCGGACCTGAACGAGAACTGTGTCTCAGCCTCACTTAAAAAAAAAAATAAAAAATTAATAATAATAAAAATAATTAAATAATATTTAAAAAATAATAAAAAAATAAATAAAAAATAATATATAATTAAATAAATAATAATAATAAAAAATTAAATAAGCGGACCTGAATGAGAACTGTGTCTCAGCCTCACTTAAAAAAATAAATAAATTTAATAATAAAAAAAAATAATTAAATAATATTTAAAAATAATAAAAAAAAAATAAAAAATAATAAATAATTCAATAAAAAATAATAATAAAAAATTAAATAAGCGGACCTGAACGAGAACTGTGTCTCAGCCTCACTTAAAATAAATAATAAATTTAATAATAAAAAAAATAATTAAATAATATTTAAAAAATAATAAAAAAAAAATTAAAAATAATAAATAATTAAATAAAAAATAATAATAAAAAATTAAATAAGCGGACCTGAACGAGAACTGTGTCTCAGCCTCACTTAAAAAAAAAAATAAATTTAATAATAAAAAAAATAATTAAATAATATTTAAAAAATAATAAAAAAATAAATAAAAAATAATAAATAATTTATAAAAAATTATTAATAATTTTAATTAAAAATAATAAATATAAAATAAAAATAAATAATTAAAATAAATAATTAAATAATAATTAAACAATAATAAAAAAATATTTTAAAAATAATAAATAATTTAATAAAAAATAATCATAAAAAAAAATATTTAATGCTAATAATATGAGCCCTTTCAGCAGACCTGAAAGACAAATGTGTCTCAGGCTCACTTTTAATAACTAATAAATTTAATAATAAAAATAATAATAAAAAAAATTAGTAAAACAAATTTAATTAAAAAATAATAAATAAATAAAAAATTATAAATAATAAAATAAAAATTTACAATACATAAAAAAACAAATGCTAATAATATCAGGCCCGACACGCTTATGCCCATGTAGTATACCATCGCGCGGTACAGCGCCATCCTCTAAATCACCCCCTAATGCTCTAAACCACCCCCTAAGTGCCCCGCACCTAAGTCCCTACCCCCTAAGCCCCGCCGCACCTAAGCCCCTACCCCCTAACCCGCACCTAAGCCCCTACCCCCTGCCGCACCTAAGCCACTACCCCGCCGCAGCCACTACCCCGCCGCATCAAGCCCACTACCCCGCCGCTGCCACTACCCTCTGCCACACCTAAGCCCCTACCCCCGAAGCCGCACCTAAGCCGCTACCCCCTGCCACACCTAAGCCACTACCCCGCCGCAGCCACTACCCTCTGCCGCACCTAAGCACCTACCCCCGAAGCCGCACCTAAGTCCCTACCCCCTGCCGCACCTAACCCACTACCCGCCGCAGCCACTACTCCGCCGCACCTAAGCCCCTACCCCTGCCACGCCGCACCTAAGCCCCTACCTCCTAAGTCCCGCCGCATACCCCCTAAGCCGCATCAAGCCCCTACCCTCTGCCGCACCCTACCCCCTAAGCCACTGCCCCGCCGCACCTAAGCCCCTACCCCCTGCAGCCACTACCCCGCCGCATCAAGCCCACTACCCCGCCGCAGCTACTTCCCTCTGCCGCACCTAAGCCCCTACCCCCGAAGCCACACCTAACCCACTACTCCGCCGCAGCCACTACCCCACCGCACCTAAGCTCCTACCCCTGCCCCGCCGCACCTAAGCCCCTACCCCCTAAGCCCCGCCGCACCTAAGCCCCTACCCCTTAAGCCGCGCCGCACCTAAGCCCCTACCCCCTAAGCCCCGCCGTACCCTTCTCTAACGCCGCCGTCGATCACTTACATGTCTTCTTATTCATCTGATCGTCTGTCCGATCCACTTCTCCTCCGTTCGGCCAGGCGTCTTTTTCGTCTGGCCCCGGGGGTCTTCTCTCTTCTTTCCGCCATCTCCGGCTCTTCCTCCGGCCCCGGGGGTCTTCTGTCTTCTTTCCGCCATCTTCCGCATCCGACGTCCTGTATGAGATGTGACGCGCTCTTCTGATTGCTCGCTGTCGACTGCCGTCAGGCAATTCGAAGACCGCCTCACTTCCCATTGACATACATTTGCGGTGTCTCAGCGATTTTAAGGCCGGGCCCCTGGTTCTATTTTCCGGACATAAAATCGCCGACACACCGCTAATGTATGTCTATGCGCAGTGAGGGCGCAATCTGATTGGTCGGCGTTAGCAGATAGCGACCAATCAGAATCGCGGCGCCATTTTTAAAAATCCCATAGACATACATTAGTGGCGTGTCGGCGATTTTAATGCCGGCACCATGGTTCTATTTTCCGGACCTAACATCGCCGACACGCCGCTAATGTATGTCTATGCGAAGCGAGGAGCTGTTCTGATTGGTCGCTGTGTGCTGACGCAGACCAATCACAATAGCGCCTCATTTCTTCATGTTTCTCTATGGGAAGGCGCCGTCCAATCAGAATCGCGGCGCCATGTTTAAAAATGCCATAGAGATACATTAGCGGTGTGTCGGCAATTTTATGGCCGGGCCCCTGGTTCTATTTTCGGCCAGGCGACTCGCCTCTGAGGCGTCGTTCGACGTGGCCGGAAACTCGCATTCAGCGGTTCGCGGACATTCCTAGCACCTTACCAACGATTCGCAATCATTGCGAGTCGTTGGTGCTACGCTAGCTATTGCCACGAAGCGCTGATTGCGAGTTTCCGGCCCCGTCGAACGATGCTTCAGAGCCGAGTCGCCTGCCCGAAAATAGAACCAGGGGCCCGGCCATAAAATATCTTAATTTCTCTATGTATCGGAAGCGGTCCTCCAATCACAATCAAGCCGCGACTTTTGAAAAAACACAGCGACCAATCACATTCATGGCGCCATCTTTCTGTTGTTGCCGCCCACCAATGAGATAAGGCTGCTTATTTATAGCGCGAACTTTGAATCTTCAACCTCTTTGAATCCTCTTTGTGGGAGAACGAGAACCTATCGCTGGACCATCTGTTGGACTATATTTCTGCCAAGAAATCCATCCTTCGTGAGGGTCTTTCTGAGAGAACGAGAAGCTACCGCTGGACCATCTGTTGGACTACATTTCAGCCGAGATATCCATCCTTCGTGCGGGACGTCGGGAAGCAAGCGCCGGATCGGGATCTGCGATTGATCAGCTAAGATATCCTTTGGCAAATCTACCTTTTCACATCAGAAGCTATATTCCTGATGTTGACTTTTATTTTCACCTCTTTTTCTATCTTTTATTTTCACTACTTTTACTATTTTGCCCCATGCAGCGCCAACCGGCGCTGCATGGAGCCTGCGCCACAGTTCGGACACTTCGCCGCTGCAAGCGCCGACTTTTGCGCTACAAGCGCAAACTTCGGCGCTTCTAGCGGCCCTCGCGGTCTATCAGACCGCTGTGCCCGAACACGCATGCAGGCGCCGCCGATACAAATTGCCGCTCTTCACGGTGCCCGCCGACCAATCGCATTCTTAGCGCCTCTTCCCATAGAGTTGCATTGAGAATTGAGGGACGATTGTGATTGGCCGCTGTGTATTTTCAAAAATGGCGCTGCGATTCTCATTGGAGGGCGTTTTCCCATAGACATCCATTAAGAAATGAGGCGCGTTTGTCATTGGTTGTTTGACTTGGCGCTTTGATTCCGATTGGTCGTCGCACAGCGGGGAAATCGCCATTTTCCTTGCCGAGCGCCTGGTGCGATTTTTGGATACGCCGTTCGGGACCCTGGAAGTCTGTAGCTCCGCCCCGCTCAGTTGTGATTGGACAGCGGCATCTTCACACAGTAGCGCCGACCAACCGGATTTACGGCGCCATGTTTATGAAGTTTCCGCTGCCCAATCACATTGAGGCTGGCGTCTGCCGGCTTTTTATGAATGAACTTTTCGCGTCCGCCATCTTAGAGCGCGAAGTTTGAATTTCTGAATAATGTAAAAGTTAAAAAGCTGTTTTTACAGTACAATCTCACATCAGAGTATATATTCCTAATGCCTATGCTTATATTAACCCCTTCTTTATACTAATTTAATATCACCTACGTTTCACCATCGTGCCCTCTTTTTTTCCTAATATATTAACCCCTTCTATTCTAATACTGCTCCACTTGCTATCTCAGTTAGTGCACTACTAACGCCATTTTCACATTAACCCCTTATATTCTATTACTGCTCCACTTGCTATCTGTGTAAGTGTAGTATTAAGCCCATTTTTACATTAACCCATTCAATTCTATTTGTGCTCCACTTCCTATCTCACTATGTGTAGTACTAAGGCCATTTTTACATTAACCCCTTCAATTCTATTTGTGCTCCACTTCCTATCTCACTATGTGCAGTACTAAGGCCATTTTTACATTAACCTCTTCTATGCCTTTTGTATTTTAGTTTCCACCATAACTACTTTATAGGGTTTAAACTCATACATTAACCTCTTCTATTCTGTTTGCTATTCAATAACTGTGTAACTATCTGCAGTACATCAGCGTTTTTTGCACTTCCCGCCAGATGCGGTGAAAAAAACGTATCTGGCGCGATTGCCGCTTAAACGTTGCATTTGCGGTGCGGTTGCGGAAATCCTCATATAAACTATAGGGGGACTTGCGGCAGGTGCGGCAAGTGCTTTTTTTTTCAGCAAACACTTGCCGCAAGTTTCCCTATCGTTTCTATGGGGTATACCGCAACTGCGCCGCAAGTGCAATGGTAATGTCACTATTGCGGCAGATGCATTTTTTTCACAGCATCCACCGCAATTTGATCAAAAGAGCTGATGTGAAAGGGCCCTAAGGCAATTTCTACATTAACCCCTTACATTCTATTTCTGCCCCACTTGCTATCTCACTATGTGCTCTACTAAGCCTATTTCAACATTAACCACTTCTATGCCATTTGCCATTTTGTTTTCCCACACTATTGTTTTATAGGGTTCAAAATGCTACATTAACCCCCTACTTTCTGTTTGCTATTTACTAAATGTGTCACTATGTGCTGTACTCATTACTTTTTATAATTAACATCTTCGATACCATTTCTTATTTAATTTTTCATCAACACTGTTTTATAGGATGTAAGTGGTACATTAACCCCTTCTATTTTCTTGCCTATTCAATGCCAATGTTACTATGTGGTCTACTACTGCCATTTTTGTACTAAATACTTTAATACTATTCTTATTTTGATTGATCCTTCAGTATTTTGTATGCGTGCCTGTGGTACTTTAACCCTTACAGGCTCTTTGATAATTTTTGTGGAGTTAGGAGTCAGTCTTCACACTGTTACGAGTACGTTAAATCATTATATGTCAATTTGTAATATTTTTCTTCGTAATTACTCTGTAGCACTACTACCTGTCTTATATTTAACATTTTGGTGGTAATGCTACCTGCCCAGTTCACATCAGCGGCTATTTGAAATCGCGCCAGATGTGCTGACAGAATAGCATCAGCTCTGTTTGCTGCATTGCCATTGCATAACTCCTGCACTTCTGGTGTCGTTTCGCTAATCGCCATAGTAAGTATAGGGGAACTTGCGGCAGGTCCCACCATGAAAAATAGCGCGCTCACCCTCCGTTTTTTTTCGATACAGTACCTGCCACAACTGCTAAACCCCAATTGCTGCACCTGCTCCAAATAACTGTATACTTACTACTATAGTCATTATAATGACTATGAGGATTAATGCAACAGCCCGCAAGTCCTGCAGTTATGCTGTGGCTATGCGCCACATGCGGCAAATGCAGTTTTTTCGACTTTTATGATGCTATTTGAAATTAACGCTCATGTCAAAGTCCCTCTCATCCCAGTAGGACATTAACTACTTTTACATACCAAATATTTTACACTCTATTACTGACTGGGTCCACTTTCACACGTGCATTGTATATGCAGATTTACATACTTCCATAATATCTGCTAATATTTACATTTTTTACGCAACTTCCCTATACCCGTCACTAGGGCTGCAGTTGCATAATGTTATATACATCCCCGGATTTACGTTGCTTTTTACATTTACTTGCCTGTTTCAACATCTACTGCGCAAGTTGCCTTATTTCTTTTTTCACCCTGCTTAGTCACATTCTGCTATTTCATACTTGACGTTAATGCTGCTGTTTCCCCAACTAAAGCACGAAAAATAAAAACCACTACTTCTGCTATAATCCCAAAACCTTAAGTTCTAGGTACAAATTAACCCTATCTCTGACATTTTTCAACACCTTATGCAACAACAACCTTGCTGGTGGTTATGCAGAAATTGACGTCATCTCGGTTCTTTTAACGATTTTCTTACAATGTTGCAAATTTGCTTTGATAACGCGCATCCCAAAGGCTCCTTACATCCATTTGTTTTGCCTTCAAGGCAGTTTTTAAGGAGTTTTAACACACTCCTTTACATTCACTACTCCATACAGTAAACATCATTAAATCTTTCTTTCATACTTTAAAGAAGTCTATCATTTCCTTATAACAGGTTTTTGAAATACACACTGTAGTTTTATTGTTTTTGTCTTTTTACACAGTTATTATTAATTGTTTCCTTAACTAACACACTCTAGCTCTTTTTGGATTTCAAACACTGCTTATTCTTACTAAGATGAGCTCTCCAACACAAAATATTGCTCTTGCCAAGGAGGCTGCATCTACACCTAAGAAGAAGCGTGCAGACCAGACTTTGGAAGAGAGACGTCTTCGGTTAGATCGTGATAAGGCTGCTAAAGCTAAACGCATTGCAGAGGAGAGTTTGGAAGAGAAACGTGTTCGGTTAGATCTGCGTAAGGCTGCTAAGGCGAAACGTACTGCAAAGGAGACTTCAGAAGAGAGGCGTCTTCGCTTAGATAGTGATAAGGCTGCTAAGGTGAAACGCACTCTTGAGGAGACCTCAGAACAGAGACGTATTCGTTTAGATCGTGTTAAGGCTGCTTACGCCAAACGTATTGCAAATGAGACTTCTGCCGAGAGACGTATTCGGTTAGATAGGGCTAAGGCTGCTAAACTCAAACGGTTTGGTAAACTCTCTTCTCCACTGAGACGTTTTCGGTTGGATGCTGCGAAGACTGCTTTACATACACGTATTTCGCAAGTGTCTTCTGAAAAAACAAGCCAACGAATGGAAACAAGAGCCATGACTGCGCGTTCCACATGCAAACAAACAAACATTCCAGTCACTGAAGAACCGTCTGACACAGATGCTACTCCAGCCTCTTCGTGTACTGACATTCTACCAAGTGAAGTGCCTTTAACACCTCCCATTACCTCTTTGGAAATCAAAAAAGGAAAGGTTCGCAAGGTGTCTGTGCGTATATGCAAGACGGGTGTGGAGGAGACTTCTGAAGAAAGACAACTTCCCTTGGACAAGGAAAAGGCTGCTTTGAAAACACCGGTTTCAATAAAGTCTTTAGAAGGAAGGACAGAACGATTAGGCAAAAAATCAATGCCTCTGCCTCAACGACGCAAACAGAAAAAGTTAATGCCTGTAGGAGATCCATCTGATCCTCAGACTGCTGCCACCTCTTCGTCTGATCCTCAGACTGCTGCCACCTCTTCGTCTGATCCTCAGACTGCTGCCACCTCTTTGTCTGATGCTCAGACTGCTGCCACCTCTTTGTCTGATGCTCAGACTGCTGCCACCTCTTTGTCTGATGCTCAGACTGCTGCCACCTCTTTGTCTGATGCTCAGACTGCTGCCACCTCTTTGTCTGATGCTCAGACTGCTGCCACCTCTTCTTCTACTATCTTGACTACAACTGAACAGCCTTTACCGCATCGCAAGGCCACATCAAAACGAAAACACTGTGCTGAGGAGACGCCATACAGCAAACAGTGTAAAATTTTGAGGCTTAAAAGGAAAAGACAGATGCGTCAAGATACAGATTCTCCTACGTCTAGACAAGTCCGCTTGGCCAATTTGGCTACATTACGTCGTGAAGAACGCCAAACTTCTTCTTCCACTTCTATATTGCAAGAGGCAGAACGGAATATATATTCCACTTCTTCATTTATGGAATGTTTGGAATCTACATCCCTTCCACGTCTCATTTATGTAGGATTACATAATAAACTTCTACGTTTATTCTATTCACCTCTCCTACATCAAATGGGATTTATTGATCAGGATCATGTTATTGTAGAACATTTCTGTGGTTTCATGAATGTAATATGTGAACATTGTGAGGCTCGACATTTTACTGCTGAACGACCATCAGATCAACAGTTTACTCTTTGTTGCCACAAGGGAAAAGTAAAGGTACCATTACCTCAATACCCGCACGTGTTCCAACGCCTGCTGAAAGGAGAGAGTGAGTACAGTCAAAATTTGATGGAGAATATAAGGAGCATTAATAGTTCTTTTGCTTTTGCCTCCATGGGTGCCCATGTTTCTCTACCTCCTGGACATGGCCCATACTGCTTCCGTATTCATGGGCAAATTTATCATCGCACTGGAACACTCCATCCTGCTCAAGATCAAACTCCAGCATATGCACAACTGTACATTTTAGATACTCTAAGCGCTACAGACCAACGGCTACAGTGTCCAGAAAATGTTAAATGTAATCCTACTTTAATGAGTATCATTGCTCTTCAATTGGATAATATTAATCCCTTTGTTTCGTCCTACAAAATGCTACGTCACGTTGAATTAGAAGAAGAACAGAAGGCAGTAGAACATGGCACCGTCATGCCAAATATTATCATGGCCATTAAACAAGACAGAGGCCAAGACCCAAGACGCTATAACAATCCTACTGCCAATGAAGTTGCTGTGGTCTTTGAAAATGCTGATGGAGAGCCACCATTCAATAGAAAGAAAACAAGGGTTTGCGCCAAACTGCTATATTGTAAGAGGGGATCGGTGATATGACCCCCGTGCTCACCTTATTTAGTTGTGCCGACTGCACAACTAGTTCTAGGGCTGAGTTATGACCCCGTGGGATCTCCACACCGTCCGGAGCCTTGGAGAGGCAAGTTCGTGTGATCCTCTGGTGCACAAACTGCTGATCCAAGTAATCCTCTGAGGGAGTGGTAATTTGATGTACGGCAGGTCCTGGAGGTCAAGCTGCTGGATATCACGCTTCCCAGCGGGAGGTTGAATGTGCGATTTGAACAAAAGTGATATTGTATTAGCGCTACAGACACAGCCAGGGACACCGCTCTATGTATAATTACCTTGCGGATTTATTGTACCAATATCAAGTACCCGGTCTCCACAACGCGTTTCGGCGCTAATTGCGCCTTTCTCAAGTGATTGCCGGGATACAAAATTAAAAATGCTTAAATACTATACTAGACACAGGGGGAGGGACAAAATTAGGGGGGAGGGAATATTGCACAAGTCTATAGTAATACAAGTAACGGATTCTGATCGGAATCAATTGATCATTCACTGTTTCACAGATATTGCACTGTATTCTATATAAAAATCAGAAAATTATTTTATGTTATATAAAATTGATTAAAATTACCAAAATGCTTCTATTTAAAAGAATTTTTCCTAGTCTAAATATCATAAGGATTTTTCTTTTGCATAAAATTATGAAAAAATTACATGAAAAATGTACACATAAAAAATATATACATAAAAAATATACATAAAACATGCATGTAAAAATTGCATAAAAAATTACATAAAAATATGGTTATATTTTACTAAAATTTCACAATATAAAAATTATTATTTCTGGTGCTATAATGGATGAAATTAAAAATATCTTAAAATCTATTATTCACATTATATGTTAAATCGTGTTCTCCAAAGTCAAATTGAGACCTTCTGGTGATAAAGTGCCCATTTTAAAGATCCAAAATGATTCTCTTCTATTGAGAATCTGTATTTTATCTGTGACATCATTATCAATTTGTTCAATTATTGTAAGTTTTAATTTTGAAGCATCTCTGTTGTGCATTAAATCAAAGTGTTTGGATACACTTGGCCCCAAAAACACAGCAAGTCAGTATTCTACACAGCAATTTAGATGCATTACTCTATCCTTTATTTTTCCCTCATGGAGAACAAGGCTGGCATGAGGGACTCAAGCATCAAGGCAAAAGTCAACGCCGGGTTACACAGCTCCAGTATTACTGCTATTTGCTGTCTGTACGGAATCAGTTCAATCCTGTCCTGAATGGTGGCAAACTAACACAGCAGTACTTAGTGGATGCGTATGTGAAAATCGAGGCTAATCGCTTAAATTTTATCCGTCAACACCAGAAGGATTTAAAAGTCGAGGATTATTGCGTACTACAGGAACATCTCCTGAAACAATCTGTTGAGAAAGGTATTCCCATTGGCAAGACGGTGATTTTACCATCTTCCTTTGAAGGCAGTCCCAGAAACATGCAGCAACGCTATCAGGATGCCATGGCTATTGTGACTAAATTTGGACGACCAGATCTTTTTGTAACCATGACCTGTAATCCTAAATGGAGGGAGATTACAAACAATTTAGAGCCATGGCAGCGTGTGGAACATAGACCTGATTTAGTCGCCCGTATCTTCAGAATTAAACTGGAAGCCCTATTAAAAGAAATTAACACTGGATTATTTGGCAAAGTTTGTGCAAAGGTTCATGTGATTGAATTCCAAAAGCGTGGCCTACCACACGCTCACATTTTGATCATTCTGGATAGCAAATCTAAACTAAGAACTGAGGTTGAAGTGGATAATATAGTTTGGGCTGAAATCCCTGATCCAGAAGAATACCCTCTGCTCCATGACATTGTGATGCAACACATGATTCATGGACCCTGTGGACAACACAACCCCAATTCTCCATTTATGGATCTTGGAAAGTGTAAGAAAGGTTTTCCTAAAGATTTCCAACCAAGAACACTCATAGCTAAGGATGCATACCCTACTTATCAAAGAAAGGAAGGATCATCCTGTCAAATCCGTTCAAAGATGATTGATAATTCTTGGGTTGTTCCCTATAACCCTTACCTACTATTAACATACAAGTGTCATATTAATGTTGAGGTATGTGCTTCCATTCAAAGTGTAAAATACCTATTCAAATATGTCTACAAAGGACATGATAAAGCCAATCTTGAAATTTGCCAAACCAATATCCACCATGATGAAACACATCAATTCATGGATTCAAGATACGTGAGTGCACCGGAGGCAGCTTGGCGAATATTTGCTTACCCGATGCATAGACAATCGCACTCCATTATTCGCCTTGCCGTACATCTCCCACATTCTCAACCACTTTATTTTCATGAGGATGACTCTGTTGACGACATCAGTTTCACAATGCACAGAAAATCTACTCTTATGGGCTACTTTGAGCTGAATGAGAGTGACCCGCATGCTCATGATTACTTCTACCGCCAAATTCCAGAGCACTATGTTTGGAAAGAAGGTGCATGGGAAATTAGAAAACGAGGAGGTTCTTCAGTGATTGGAAGAATGTATACTGTCAGTATGAAAGATCAAGAACGGTACTATTTAAGGTTGTTGTTACTGCATGTCAAAGGAGCAACAAGTTTTGACAACATTAAGACTGTTAATGAAGTGACATACCCAACTTTCAAAGAGGCAGCATTAGCTCTTGGATTGCTCTTCGATGACACTGTTTGGAGAAATACTTTATTGGATGCCTGTGTTCTCAACATGCCTGCACAGCTTCGTGATATGTTCGCATATATATGTATTTTTGGTCCTCCAGCTCATCCATTGGAGTTGTGGCAAGAATTTAAACAAGACTTTATCCAAGACTACTGCCATGCATATCACTCCAACACTGAGGAGTGTGAGAATTGTGAAGGATATGCAATGACAGATGTCCAAACTATTCTAAAATTTCATGGCAAAACTTTTACTGATTTTAATCTACCACGACCAAAAAGAAAGCCATACATCGCTCCACTATACAACAAGGATGATGAGTTAAGAAGAGCTCAGCAAATGAAAGCTACTTTAAATGACCAACAACTTTTGGCCTATGATGCGATCAATCAAGCTTTACACGATAGAAGTGGACAACCTAAGTGCTTTTTCATTGACGGTCCAGGTGGCAGTGGCAAAACATATCTGTATGATTTATTAATTCATGAACTAAGAGGAGAAGGCGAAATTGTCTCACCTGCAGCCAGTACAGGGATTGCAGCTAACTTACTGCAAGGAGGAAGAACCATCCATTCGCTTTACGGAATACCAATTCCAATCAATGAAACTTCCGTTTCAAGGATTAAAAATGATACAGATGCTGCACAACATTTGAAAAGTACCAAACTTTTCATTATTGACGAGTCCACTCTGTTATCTAAATATGCATTGCATGTGATAGATCAACTTTTACGGGATGTCATGACAACAGATATCTCCAAGAAAAATACAACACCTTTTGGAGGGAAAGTCATTGTTCTGGGAGGAGACTTTCGACAGTGTCTGCCTATCATCCCACATGGTACAAGAAACTGACATTATAGAGAGTTGTATTAAATACTCACGACAATGGCAGCTTTTCACTCAATTGCCACTCTTCAACAATATGCGCTCCATTGATCCTGATTATAGCCGTTGGTTACTTCAACTGGGAAATGGTGAATTGTCCAATGATTTCAACCTTGGAGATGATACCATTGAAATCCCACAAGACATGATCTGCACTGGCTCAATTATACTTGCTATATTTGGTGAAAACATTGTCATTGATGTAGATAACAATGAAAGCATTCAGATTGCTTCATCACATGCCATTCTTTGCCCTAAAAATGACCATGTGGATATGGTGAACTCTAAGGTCATGGATTGCATTGCTGGTGAATACACTGAATACATTAGTGATGATTCCATTGATCCTGATGAGACTGAAGATCCAGATCAATATCCAGTGGAATTTTTAAATTCACTCACACCAACGGGAATGCCTTCTCATCGCCTCAAATTAAAAATCGGTACCATTGTCATGCTTTTGCGCAACTTTAACAGCAGAAAAGGTCTTTGCAATGGGACACGCTTGATTGTCATTGCTTTGTTTGACAATCTGATTCAAGCAAAAGTCATTACTGGGTCTGCAGAAGGAAATGTGGTGTTTATTCCAAGGATTGATTTATCTCCATCAGAGACTGGATTACCTTTCAAGTTAAGACGTCGACAATTTCCCTTGAAGCCTGCTTTTGCCATGACCATCAACAAATCCCAAGGCCAAACACTGGAGAAAGTAGGGATTTTTTTGCCAGAACCCGTTTTTGGACATGGACAGTTATATGTGGCTTTTTCACAAGTGAAAAGATGATGTAATGTTAAGGTGAAAGTGCTGGATACACCCATTCAAGGAAAGTTGGTGCCTAATTCTGAAAAAGTCTTTACTAAAAATATTGTCTATAAGAATATTTTATCTTAAATTCTTTAGATATATATTACACTTACATACATGATGGATATAACAATGAAAGCATTCACATTGCTGCATCACATGCCATTCTTTGCCCTAAAAATGTCCATGTGGAAATGGTGAACTCTCAGGTTATGGATTGCATTGCTGGTGAATACACGCAGTACATTAGTGATGATTCCATTCAGACTGAAGATTCAGACCAATATCCAGTGGAATTTTTAAATTCACTCACACCAATGGGAATGCCTTATCATCGCCTCAAATTACAAATTGCTACCATTGTCATGCTTTTGCGCACCTTTAACAGCATAAAAGGTCTTTGCAATGGGAATTGCTTCATTGTGATCACTTTGTTTGACAATCTCATTCAAGCAAAAGTCAGTTCTGGGTCTGCAGAAGGAAATGTGGTGTTTATTTCAAGGATTTATTTATCTCCATCATAGACTGCCTTACCTTTTAAGTTAAGACATCGACAATTTACCGTGAAGTCTACTTTTCCCATGACCATCAACAAATCCCAAAGCCAAACACTGGAGAAAGTAGGGATTTTTTGCCCCACAACCCATTTTTGGACATGGACAGTTATATGTGGCTTTTTCACGAGTGAAAAGAAGATGTATTGTTAAGGTGAAAGTACTGCATACACCCATTCAAGGAAAGTTGCTGCCTCATTCAGAAAAAGTCTTTACAAAAAATATTGTCTATAAGAATATTTTATCTTAAATTCTTTAGATATATATTACATTTCCATACATGATGGATATAACAATGAAAGCATTCACATTGCTGCATCACATGCCATTCTTTGCCCTAAAAATGTCCATGTGGAAATGGTGAACTCTCAGGTTATGGATTGCATTGCTGGTGAATACACGCAGTACATTAGTGATGATTCCATTCAGACTGAAGATTCAGACCAATATCCAGTGGAATTTTTAAATTCACTCACACCAATGGGAATGCCTTATCATCGCCTCAAATTACAAATTGCTACCATTGTCATGCTTTTGCGCACCTTTAACAGCATAAAAGGTCTTTGCAATGGGAATTGCTTCATTGTGATCACTTTGTTTGACAATCTCATTCAAGCAAAAGTCAGTTCTGGGTCTGCAGAAGGAAATGTGGTGTTTATTTCAAGGATTTATTTATCTCCATCATAGACTGCCTTACCTTTTAAGTTAAGACATCGACAATTTACCGTGAAGTCTACTTTTCCCATGATCATCAACAAATCCCAAGGCCAAACACTGGAGAAAGTAGGGATTTTTTGCCCCACAACCCATTTTTGGACATGGACAGTTATATGCGGCTTTTTCACGAGTGAAAAGAAGATGTATTGTTAAGGTGAAAGTACTGCATACACCCATTCAAGGAAAGTTGCTGCCTCATTCAGAAAAAGTCTTTACAAAAAATATTGTCTATAAGAATATTTTATTTTAAATTCTTTAGATATATATTACATTTACATACATGATGGATATAACAATGAAAGCATTCACATTGCTGCATCACATGACAATCTTTGTCCTAAAAATGTCCATGTGGAAATGGTGAACTTTAAGGTTATGGATTGCATTGCTGGTGAATACACTGAGTACATTAGTGATGATTCCATTCAGACTGATGATTCAGGCCAATATCCAGTGGAATTTTTAAATTCACTCACACCAATGGGAATGTTTATCATCGCCTCAAATTACACATTGGTACCATTGTCATGCTTTTGCACACCTTTAACAGCATAAAAGGTCTTTGCAATGGGAATCGCTTCATTGTCATCACTTTGTTTGACAATCTCATTCAAGCAAAAGTCAGTTCTGGGTCTGCAGAAGGAAATGTGGTGTTTATTCCAAAGATTTATTTATCTCCATCAGACACTGCCTTACCTTTCAAGTTAAGATGTCAACAATTTCCCGTGAAGTCTACTTTTGCCATGACCATCAACAAATCCCAAGGCCATACACTGAAGAAAGTAGGGATTTTTTTGTCACAAACAGTTTTTGGACATGGACAGTTATATGTGGATTTTTCACGAGTGAAAACACGATGCAATGTTAAGGTGAAAGTGCTGGATACACCCATTCAAGTCAAATTGCTGCCCAGTAGTGAAATACTCTTTACTCAAAATAATCTCTCTAATATTTTATTTTAAATTCTTTAGATACATATTAGATTTAGATATAGTTACTTTCTAATTAAATATAAATATTATAATAAATTAGTTTAGCCATAGATGTATAAGAATAGAAAAAAAATAAGACCAAAAATAATATTTTAGTTATAGAAAAAGATATTATAATTAGTTATTAGATATAAAATAGTTATTTAAGAAATATAGTTGTTACTGTTCAATTTTACTAAAAATATAGTGTATAAAAATATTTTACTTAAAATTCTTTTGATACATGTTACATTTAGATACATAGTTATTTTTAGATTAGACACAAATATTACTATATTAATTTGTTTAGCAATAGATGTATATCAATATAAATAAATCAAAATACCTAAAAACTTAGTTTACTTATAGATAAAGACATTATAATTACTTATTAGATATAAACGTTATTTCAGATATATAGTCGTTATTTTCACTTTTCTCTAAAAATATAGTGTGTACAAATATTTTACTTTCAATTCTTTAGATACATAGTACATTTAGATACATAGTTACTTTCTAATTAAACACAAATATTACAATAAATTAATTTAGCTATAGATGTATAGGAATACAAATATACAAAAATACCAAAAATATTAGTTTTGTTATAAAGATATTATAATTACTTTTTAGATATAAAATAGTTATTTAAAATATATAGTCATGACTTTGTTAGCTTAGAAAATTTCTTTTTAATTTTCATTGTATATGTATGTAAACACACATTTTTTTTGTAGATTGTAGATGTGTATCATCTAATTGCTTGCATTTAGTGATAAGGACCTGAAGCTTCAGCAGGATAGCTGCTGCGAGATTTCATTTTCTTTTTACACAGGGTGAGGTTTTTGTGAACAGCTAAGGCTGCTTTCAGACTTGCAAATGCATGTGCAGCATTTTAAAGATGCATCTGCATGCAAACGGCAGCTCCTATCTTTACAATGGGACTTTTGGTCTCTGCAGATGCTTGCAGACAGCCGTGCGCACCCATTTACTCTGATATGTGATCTCTGCACAGGCGCATGCCTGCATACAAATCACATAATCCCACCTGCACCAGGGATGCAACATGTCGCGTCCCTGGTGTGGAGGAGAGTCTGTGATCTGTACAAAAGCATCTGCCTGCGCATAGATCACATATAGGAGTGAATGGCTGCGCACGGCTGTCTGCAAGAATCTGCAGACACCGTGTGTTCCATTATAAAGATATGGACTGCCGTCTGCATGCACATGCTTGCAGATGCATCTGCAAAACGCTGCAGATGCATCTGCAAGTCTGAAGGCAGCCTAAGAGATGGGTGGGACGGCTGTTCACACACATCTGTATCTTGAAGTGTGTTCTGTACATATAAATACATATATTACACATAGGTACATATTTAGATACATAGGTACATATTTAGACACATAGGGAAAGAATAGACATTTTGATTTTAAATCTGAATTATTCTGCTATTTGTTGAATTTTTAGTTTGAAAAAAACAATTTTGCCACTTGCTGCCTAATGGTGACCTACAGTACTCTTAATGTAAGTTGCATGAAATGTTTATGGAATTTGTCGTTTACTTGCAGTAGTTGCAGCACATGTGCTTTCGACAGTTTCAATCGCTAAAATCAGTTAGCTCTCATTTTTAGTGGTTGCATTTTGTCAAGCTGTTAAAGCTCTAATTGCCGTATTTACTGCAAGCTAAGTGCAAGTTCCATATTTATTACATGTTACTTGCTGAAAGTGAGCTGTAGGTAGTCCCTTTTGTGCCAAGTTCAGAAATTGTATTTGGTAATTCCATACTTTCTGCAAATAGCCAAAAAATATCTGCTTTAAAAGGAGTCTAACTATTAATTATTAGGGATAGAGTAGAGTAGGTCCCACCAGCTGTAAGGCTACCTTCCCGTGGTTGGTGGGGAAACATGTACTGGCTCAATCATAGATTATTAATATTCATATATAAATTGAATATACGTAATCTGTACAAAACATCAGTGCCAGTATCTGTACGAAAAGCCTTGCCTTAGAATCATGACATGTACTACACTGACATATACCATACAAACATTGGTAGTTGATAGATAGATATCATGTCTTATGTGCATTATTGTCAAATTTGAATGAATAATGTATATATGCATGCTACATTCCTGATTCTTTAACATTGTGCCGCCATCTATCATGGAATAATAGGATTATTACTTAAAACTCTAATTTAATAAACTATACACCGATTCTAGAATCCCGATGCAATCGCATCGGGCTCACAGCTAGTTGTAATATAATCAGAGAATGTGAGCACAGTCATAATAAGCACTTGATAAATGTAAAATGC